>BSBK01002163.1:2112500-2442500 GCA_027943335.1 Chamaecyparis obtusa | reverse complement strand
TCATCAACCTTATCCTTCTTTGTCTATGACCAAATCAAGCTTGCATCTTCTAAAGCTTTCACAAACTTGACTTCTCCTTCGGTATCCAATATTGATTCTTCTATCTTTTTAGGGCTTTATTGACTTTGTGTTCTTGATCTACAAAACTTTGAGATGTGTCTAGGCTTGTTACAAGAGTGACAAATAACTAGAGGCCTTAAATTCCTCGATGCATTGATATGGGTAACCATTTTATACTATCTAGCTGAGTGACCATTATAATTATATATCTCACATGTAATACTCTAAGAAATTCTTGCATTTTTTAAATTCTAATTTCTCTGATTATGTTGACTCTTGCTCTTCTGACTTGTTCTACAATTCATATCTCTATGACCAAATTTATTGCATGAATAATAGTAACCATTGAAAGGTCTTACCTCTTTATAATTCCTTGCAATATGTCCATGCTTGTTATAGGCATAACAAGTTTGGTCTACTGGCTTGTTATCATCCTTAGATGGTTCAACATTATTTTTAGTCTAATTTTCAATCTCCTTAGGATCTGTAGTGTCTTCTGGTTCTCTCATCCTTGCTCACATGTTATCAATCTGGTTTTGTGCTTCATTGAATCCAATACAGTTGTTATCTCCTTTAAGCTTTCTTGCATATAATTGTGACTCTATCAAATCAAAACTGGTGTGTAATTTCTCAATGTGATTCTTTGCCTCTTTCAACTCAAATTCCAAATTTTCCTTGTTGTTTCTTAGCTCCAAGAATTCCATGTTTTCTTGTCTCAATTCTTCATTTAGTTGAAGGTTCTCTTTGATCTATTCCTCATAAAATTCTTGATTTTTAGTTAGCTTATCATCCAATTCTTCAATCTAGTCTTTAAGAGATGTGTTCTCTTCATTTAGTTTCTTAACCATCTTCCCTAGATCACTCTTTGAACAATATTTCAAATCTTTTCTTAGCTTCTTGATGAAAAATTTTGCACCATTGATTTTCAATTTCAATTCTTCAACTTATTTCTTAGATTTGTCAAGGTCTTAAAGAGCTTCCATACGATTCTTCTTCAGATTCTTTTCTCCTTCTGAACCCATTGATCTCCTCAAGTGGTTAAACTTTTCTTCATAGGACCAGAGCTCTGATACCAATTATTAGGAATGGGAACACTGAGAGGGGGGGTGAATCAGTGTTCACTATATTTTAATATTTTCTCTTTTCTTTTTAAACTTAACTTAAATGCTTAAGTACTAAAATGAACATCAACATAAACAAGATACATAAACACAAACAACAACACTAATATGGTTACAGAGAAACCCAAATAGTTCAAAACCCTGATGGGACTTGGTACCCACTAAGAATTGCACTAGTGTCTTGTGATCCTTGTTAGAAGATCTACAACCCTGTTAGGAGTTTTTCATTACAATGCTTTTATTATAGTAGACCATGTCAAAGGTTATACCTTGTTAAGAGTCTTTTATAATAACCCTATTAGGGGTGGGGACACACTATCCTAGAGCTCACTACTCAAGTGGTGAAGGCTACAACATTCTAATCTCAGATACACACTATATCTGGTGGATGAACTGGTTCTGTGACACTACTTGTCTGATCAATTCCTTTGATGCACTGATGCTTTGACCTCTTGCAAATCTCTAATACATCTATCTACTCTTTACATACTTTTTCTCTTCTTATCATTTCTCTATATCCACTTCCATACTTTATTACAAAGGTTCATCTTATATTTATATGTACTAACAAAACAATTAACTAGGTCGGCCTATAACTGATTACATATAATGCTTCCAAGTGAATTGGCTCAAGCCTGTTTACAAAAATATATGTTTACATGTCTAAAACCTAATTACAATAGGCATATATCCTTTACAAAAGAATATTATAACCGCCAATCAAAATAGGAATAGTCAACTGCATACTCTATTCTATTCTGGTGTTCACTAGCTGTACCTATTCAACTTTCTGTGAATTTGTCATACTACCTCATCTGATCATGCTCTCTTAGACTTATCATGATTACATATTTTCCATCCTAAATTCAAGGGTGCATACCATAAATCAGTCATATGCACATGCGATGATGCTTTGATCTATTGGTACTCTGCTAACTGTCCAGTCTTCTATACATAGCCATATTTTGACCTTATGATAATGTGTGATGACTCCAAAAAACTACATGACTTTTTTTCCATAATGAAAACACTATATCTAGTCATATATAATATTATAGTCAACTTGCCAACAATATTTTCAAAAGAAAATATCTTACATATATACCCTTATTACAAAATAAATGATCAAGTTGGCCAACTAGGCTTTCCTAATATACAAATGATTACATAACTCCTTGCTAAGATACATATGGTATCTAAAAAAAGTATACAATAATTATAATTCAATAATTAAGGACCGACATCCATAATTCATGCTCACCATCCATGATACACTCTACAACTCTGAAGTCAGCTTCCAAATAGGTCTTCTCCAAAAAACATGCCACAGATGATGTCATCCTACTTTCCATACCTTTCTAAGATAAGAGAACACTCTTCAGTATACTATCTATCATCCCTTAAGCTCCCATGTACTGAATCCATATTTCCTGTAAGATATACCCAAAACATAGAGACTTACTCTGTCAACTTTCACTATCATAGTTCAAAAACCAGTCTTCACTAAATCTTCTGTAACTCAACCACTATATAATATTGTATCATGTGATCTTAGATATAAGATCACAACACCTTCTTGTACCCACAACTAACTTCACACATTCTCAAACATTTGTATAATATCCATACACTATAATAACCAGTTTGTTTTCCTCATAGAGACATATGTTGACATCAGTGATAAAACATGAATGACAACAACATTAATAATGTAGTGATTAAACATATTAAATGTATCCAACAATCTCCCCAATGCATTAGCAATATCCAACACCTCCACCACCCCAACTACCCTTGTTGTTACTCTCTCCTGTTGTGTGTGCTAATCCATGTGAAGGAGTGGACATGTATTATCTCTTTGTGGGGCATGGACTCTCAATCTCCTATGTTGACTGTACTGGCCGACATCCCCACCAAGTGCCCATCACATGTTTCTATCCCCTCCTCCACCTCCTCCATATTCTCCACCACCTCCATCTCTACCTCCATGAGAACCATCTCTCCCTCCATCTCACCCTCTTTCTTGACCCCTACCCCTATCTCTACCTCTAGTAGCTCAGCCTTGGCCACCACCCTCATCAGCTGGATCGTAATCTAAAGAATCCTCAAGGTGAGGAGTGATCTCATTAGGTGTTTTGAACCTCAGAAAAGGGTGTTGTGAGTAATGTGTATAATATCCATTAGTGATACCTCCATCAATGATCTTTGGAAAATAGTACCATGCTACTAGATCCATTTGTGAAATCTCATGAAACATTATCTCCTATATGAGGTGGGATCCCCACTGTTCCTCCTCATCCCTGATCCTAGCATATACTATCATCTCTTGTGACATCCCCTATACTTATTTGAATTGTCTCAGGACTTGGTCTACCAAGAATCTCTAAAAAATGTAGCATGTCTGGCCAATGAGATATCAAAACTAAAAAAAGTAACGCATCTAGCACATATCATTATGTGACTCCTCACAGTGTAAAGAAGGCCTCCAGACAACATTTATGACATCATCCAAGACTCTCCTCCAGTATTCCATCTTGCAAAGGTGGGGCTACTATAACATGCCTAAATACATAAAGATATAAGGTAACTCGACATCTCTCTATCACTCAACAATAGGCTATGTGATTGGGATATGCTCCCAGTCCTAGATCTAAAGAACTAAGATCCCAATAGTCATGGTGCATGAGTACTGGGAAATGATCTCATGAATCTCACAATTCATTTGAGAAAGGATACAAAATCCCCCAGGCAAGACGGTGAGGTGACTAAATCATCTCCTCTATAACTCACGACCAACCACACATGAAGCCATGCTGCCCATGGTCAGGCATCATTAGACCTCCTATAAACCCTACCAAATATACAAGAAGTCACTTTTAGTTGGCTACCATGTGGTCCCAACTAATATATCTGCATGCTATGGTGTCATCCTAAAATAAATGACAAGCATCTGCCATCACCATAGTGGCTCTAACATTAAACTCCACCTGTGCTCTCATAACTAGAACATGAAGAATCTTCCATACATCCTCTGGCATCATGGTCATCTTGCCAGTGGGTAGGTGGAAGGTGTTATGCTTGGAATGCCACCACTCAACTAGGTATATCAACAACCCACATTTACTTCAATGTCAATTAAAATGGCCAAGCTCCATATGCCACATTGAGCTATAATACACATCGTTGCAACAGTGAGATGCTCATGTAGATGGAGGACCTATGTAGGTCTTAGGGATCCAAAAGAAACAATTCTAAAGTGTGTCTACACAATAAGAAAATAAGGGAACTATGTCAGCATTAGACAATAGAAATTGACAGAAACATGTCTAAAAAGTTCTAATAAACAAGTAAAATTGGCTCAAAAATCAAGATAAGCCACATGTGATCTTGGTTCCTAGATGCGATCCAAGAAACCCAGATGTGACACCCTAATGAAATATGATCCAGGAAATCCCAGATATGACACAATAAATTCGAGAAGCGATTTAGAATTTAGATGCGACCAAGTTCTTACCAGATGCAAAAAACTAGGTGAAAAGCTATGAACTTGGATAAAAATGACCAGATGTGACCTGATAGGGTGCAATACGGGAAACATAGGATGGGATCTAGAATTTCATGAAAAACTAGATGTGACATAGGTTTTACTAGGTGTGATCCCACATACGGGATGTGATCCTAAATTAATTTGGCTCTAAAAAGCATGAAAAATACAGAAAATTAAATTTTCAAATTTGAATGGAAGTGTTGTAAGGTACTCATAAGTGTTGCATAATGATGTGGTTGATCATGGCATCACCTCATAAAGCATTGAAAATACAAAAACATATGCATATATATTAGTGAAATAATATCTTGATGTCATCATATCATCACCATCTCATCTAACCATGATCTAGTATAAATATAACATGAATATCCAAAACATGAGGCATATATCAATAATCATAATGCATGTGAAAAAATCAAAAAGCATGAGAGGATATCATATGACCATTAGAATAAAAAAACATCAAGACATCATTATCATATAGGAAAAGAGTATCAGAAACATCAGTGAGAGTATATCAGAGTATCAACAAGATAAAGTATCAGTATATCAACATAAAGAGTCCAGAAGACATCATAGTATACATTGATAAAAAATGGTATAGAGTACATGATATATCAATGATACAAAATAGGAGCAATGTACAATATCTCAAATCTAGCTGGCACCCTCACCCTCTCTTGGAGGATTAGGAGGGGGCACATCTACTCTACCTGGGAAAGGTGGAGGCATGGCACCATGTGGCCGCTGAGCTATGAATGAATACAATGGTGCTCTCTATGTAGCAGGAAGAATAGCACAGTACAAAGAAAAGTAATAAGTGGCCCTTTGTCCCTAATGGGCATTCATAAAAATTGGCATTGCCTAATAAAGAGTTGAAAATACAAAAACATATGCATATATATGAGTGAAACAATATCATGATGTGATCACATGGATCACTCACATGGATCAAGAAAGGAAGCATCTCAACCACTCCTTGTGGATGCATCCTGACCATTCAAAATCTTAAGATTCTATAAAAGAGAAATTTTCAAATCTCAACAAGGTTGAATATAGTTAATTTGAATTCATACATGCATGTTGTTTATTTGATTTATAGCTAATTAAATAAAATTTCAATTACTTAAGAGTTATGAATCAATAACTTTCATACGTAATTTGAGTAAATTTGATAGTTTAGATGAATTAATGTCTTGAATCTCTCATTCTAACATGCATTATCATTGTTTAGGATCTAATTTTGAGATTAATCTTAGGTTATTTCCATACTTGTGTTACTTAGAGAGCAATAATTTAATTTAAATTGTTATGGCTTTAATTGAATTTTTTTGTGCTAAAAATTGATATAATGATTTATTGAAGTGTTGTGTTGTAGGATAACAGCTACCACAATTCAAACATACACTGGCTAGTCAGCCTCTCCACCGACCACAGCAACCAAGCCAAGTCCGTTGAGTCAGTTTCTTTCCTACCAAAATTCTAACTAACTATTAGTCCCCATCCTTCATTTTACCCTACATTTTCCTCACCCCCCTTTTTCCTTGCATTCATGCCCATTTTTTTCTTTTTCCCGCATTCTCATAGATTTTCATTCTTGCAATCTCATAAGCCATCCCTTTTCATGATCCCGCAGTCATGGGATCATGGACCACCCAAGAAGTCATACAAGCATGGGAATGCATTCCCGCGCCGCTAACCATACCCCTTTTTCTCCACTTCTAGGAACACATTTTTTTCATTTGTCCCCCCTTTAGAGCTTTGGGATCGCGATCCCATGAAAAATTCAAGTGGGATCGCAGTCCTATTAGAAGTTTAACCACCTCTAGAAAATGTGGATCTCATGACAAATCCCTTTGCCCCCTCCCAACTCGGTCTCCCAACAATATTTTGGGCGATCGTGATCCCGCGGGTTCTAAGGGCGATCCCGCTGATCTTGAGCCTACAGGATCATGCATTTTCTACTTAAAACTTGTCATAAATGCCAAACTAGAAAACAAAAAAGTTGGTTTTTTAATCCAACTTATCAGCCAGGTTCCCCTCGATGCCAAACTCTCCTCACGATGTCCGTGCGATGCCTTGGTCGCCCTCCTTGCACCATCTCTCTATGCCAAATCAGAGCTCAAAATCACTATATTTCTAAGCTCTGAAGTGCACAAATGACCTATTTTTAGCCCTCATGGCCCTTATTAAGGGCCTCCCATGACCCAATTTTCTTTTTAGAAGACCCCCAACCCATCCATTATTCCCATTTTCCTACCTCTTGCCACTTTCTTACCTTTTTCACTCTCTTCTTCCCCATTAATGCCCCTTTTTGGCCTATTATGCCAAAGCCCTTCCCTCCTTTTGAGATGCCACCTGGGCCGCTTTCTCTTTCCTTGCTGCCATCTCAAGAGGGCATCACCTAGTCTAAACCTTTTGTCCCATAATCTGGGGCAATTTCATCACTTTGTAAGTTTTTCTTGTTGTTCATTATTTTAAACATCTTTGAAATAGTGTTCTTTTAACACTATGTCAAAGAGGGGAAAAATGTAGATAGCTAAATATGATTACACAATTAAGTAATCTTATTTAGTTCTCTCCTAAGGAATTTATTAATTAAATATTATCTATTTAATCAATTTATGTCATCCCCTAGTTAATTAATTTAATTAATTAACTATAGTCCAATTAATTATCTAAATGAAAAACCCATAGTCTGAGAATTAATTAAATCTCTTTCCTCTCTTAATTCAAATAAATGTATTCATCTATTTAAATTAATTCATAAAACCCCTTTCATCTCACTTGGAATTAAATAGTTCATTAAATCCAATTTAAGCACATGGCTCCTAATTTTAACCCCTAACCAAACCCATCCCAACAAATTAACCTTTAGTTCCTACTCAACCCAACCCATTCATACATACTAATCACCCTTAATTAGCTAATGACCCATGATTAGCTAATCCAAACCTCCACTCATTCTCTCTCCTCCCATCACATCCTCCTAATTCTCCCACTTGCCTCCTAAGCCAAGCCTAATCACCTCCTAAACATTTGCACAATCATAATCCATGGATTAAGAAATCCTAACTCAGCCCAAGTCAACCCTCATGTCACATCCTCACATCCCCCAATTACTTCATATCATATCAACCTTAAATGCTCTTACACATCCCTTACACACTGATCCATCTCCTTCATACACATTTGTCTCCTCACACATCTCCCAAAATGGTCACATCCCCCCATACCGTTGAGCCTCTCCCATTGTGACACTCGTCACTAGGAGATGCATTTGAGAAATCACAATCCATGTGATCTCTCTCAAATTCATCTTGACTCTCTCAAATTCATCTTGACCCTTCCTCAGGTTTGCATCTTGACCATCCATTCCCCTCTCCTCTTCCCTACAAATTGAAGGCTCCTTTCCTTCATTTTCATTCATCTTTTATGCAAAGGTATAATGCTAGTTTAAGAGCCTAAAAACTACCAAACTACCATTATAATGCCAAAATCTACTTACTATTGAAGCTTGAGTAAAGTATCCATTGAGCACACATCCATTCTTGGATAAATATAACTACATTTGGAGCTATTTGGAGAGTGAGGTTTGCACTCTTTTGTATTGTTTTTCTTCCATTTTGTAAGTCTAATCTTAAATTTAGTATTATGCTTTGTTGTTAAATGTTTATCTTGTTTTATGTTCATAACTGTTAGAATTTAATCTTTCCTTGGTATATTTGTATTTATAGGATAAACCAAGGTATCCTAATGTATTTGTCCTCTAGTCCAAGTGGGAGGACATGTAATATTTGTAATTTCCTTTATTAAGAAGAATACATATTCCTCCTTATGAGGAATCCAAAACTTGTCTCACACACTAGTGAAATGTGGCATACACAGAATTGGGAGTTACACTGTAACTCCTTTCTCTCATCTTCATTAAGAGATGGCTCTCCTTCTCCCATCTCATGAGATTCTTCTTCTTCTTGATTATTATTGTATGAGCTTTGCTCTCTCTCTCTCTCTCTCTCTCTCTCTCTCTCTCTCACACACACACATTCTTAGGCATTTTATTGCCACTTTCATTAATATCACGGGGTTTTTTTTATGCTTTTCCCCCTTAAAAATCTTGTCTCCTTCTTTCATTGTGCTTTGGTGAATGCTCCTAGCTTTGTGTTTATTCATGGTAAACTCTCTTTTCCTTGCTCTTTGATTAAACAATTTCCTAACTCTATATTTTGTTATTATTATTTTAACATGGTATCAGAGCAAGTTTGTTTAATCTTGTTTTAAGTGTACAGGTGAAGGAGCTACCATATCTTGGAGCACTCCAATATCGGAGACTCTTGGGAGATTTTTTTACTAATATAGTTTTTTTTGTCTAATCTGTTTTAAAAAAAAATTGAATCTTTTTAAAGGTTTGGCTGGTTTATCGCCAAACCTGATTTATCTAGTTGGTTTCATTTTTAATAACATTTATAATACAAATTTATTATTATCATATCTCAATACTTTTTTATAAAGAAAATAATTCAAATTTAAATCTTAATTTTCTCATATTTTTTAATTATAATATTAAATCTAGTTTTTTTAATATTATAAGTTAATATTTAAAAATTTAATTCAAATATCGGTTCTTACATGTATTGAACATTTGTTTTCAAACTGCTATCATTGTTTCTTAAATTAGGTTCCTGCGTTTGTTAATAATACCATCCTTGTTGCTAATTTAAATCTCGTTCAAAATAGAATCTATCTTTGCTTTGCAGAACCATTTTTTATTCATTGCATTGTACCTTTCTTTGCATGCAATCTTTTTCCAATTTTTATTCTCTTATACTTGCATGCGTTTGGATGTCTATTTTTTATTTGGTTGTTTGTTAATATCTTTGATAGTATGCACTGTATATGCTAACATTTTTTTTCTGTAAATGATCTAAGCACTATAAGTTTTTTGTGTAAATATTTTTGTAATCTCTGCTTATCGACTTTCAAGTTCAGCAACATCAGTCTGCTCTAATAGAGAATGAGTTGAGAGCACGCTGTTGCAATAGCTAGAACCATTTTTTTTATCATTATTTTTTCTTGGCATGCGTTTATTCCCTCTCTTGCATTCTTTGTATGTGTTGTTTATTATCCTCTTTGCATGTGCTATTTTTGCATATCAAAGTATCATTCCTATTTGCATGCATTTTTTTTAGCTTTGCATTCATTTGTTTGGCTATGTGAAGTATTGCGAAGCTTGTCTTTGATTTTAGTTTTCACAGCTGCATTGCTTTGAGATTTTTCAAACTCTAGAAGAGTTGCTCTCCCCTCTTACCTCACAAAAATTTGCATTTCTTAATGTGGTGAGAGTTTGTGGATTGGTAGTTTATTTCATTGTGAGGGATCTTGGAGAGCTCATGATTATTCATCTTCACCAACCTTATCCCTTTTGTATTCAGTCATATTCCAAGTATAAGCATCTCCTCATTCACCTTCATGGACAATTTTTGTCTAGCCATTCTTTGTCCCAGGTTGCTACAGAGCCTCCACAAATGCATATTCCTCGAACGTCTTCCTCGTGGCCTCGTAATTCATAGCACAGACGATATTGACCTAATTCCACCACCTTTTCTTTTATTTTTTTCAAATTGCAAAGCTTGCAAATCAACTGAAAAATTTAAAGCAGGCTGCAAGAGGGTTTTAAAGCAACACCAAAAGTGAGGAAGTTTTTGTTTAGTTGTAAGAGAATTTTTGTTTCACTATGAAATTTGATTGCATGTGATGCTTCCCTCCTTTGCTCACACTGTTTGATTAGGGTAGTTGCTTTGTTTCATGCACTCTGTTCTTTTTGTGTCATTCTCAGATCTGCATGTTTCTTTCATGCTCATTTCTTTTGATTGTTGTTGAATATAATCTCTTTTTCCAGCGCTGGTCTTGTGGTTTCTTCTTCTTTCATTTTCTAACTTTAGTAGCTGTTAAACCAAGGAATTAAAATTGGACAACTAAGGTATGTAAGAGAGTTACGGTGGATTGGATTTTAGATACATGTAGACATTCTAAATGTTGTCTAGAAGAATTAAAATAATTGATACCATTGATAATAGTTTTGGCCTATTGATACCATTTTTTCTTATCATTTTTTTGTTAAGCCTTTTTTTCTTAGTTCATAGAGTGTAGTTCGGAGCTCCATCTCTAATATCTTTATACTGGAATCTTCCCCTTTTTTTGCTTTCATCGTTCTACACATCAGCCATCTCTGTAGTCTCGAGTGCATCTTTAACCCATCTTTTCACTTTATTTTTTCCCATGCCGTCATCCAAATAAATCGCTCGTCGATTATTCTTTCTTTCCTAGTCAGAGAAGATTTCTGAGTCACTTTCTTTCCTACCCTTTGTTTATTTACTTTATTCACCTAACCCTTTTTTTGGTAGCATTTAGTGTCACTTTTTGTTGAGTTTTTTTTTAAGCCTTCTCTTCCTTTGTATATAGATGTGAGGATAATTATTATAGTTTATGTTTATTTAAGTTGGTCTATTACATTAAATTTAGGCTTAGATTTAGTGTTCTTTTTATCTGTCACTAGTTCTTTGGTTGAATTTATTTAGTTTAGAATATAAGGTCTTATTTGTTGTTATAATAAAAAAATTTGTTCGACGTTTTTGCTCTAACCTAATAACTTTAGTTTTCTTCAAACCTGCTTATGATATTTTAATTCTTGTACTAAAGTTTTTTTAGTTAGTTAAAATCTTTTTATTAGTATTTATTTTAGGTTATTTATCTACCTTTATATTTACTCATTTTTTACTAACGTTTCCTTGCAGGTTTGAAATTTGTTATTCTTTTAGTTTTTTTTCGATTCCTAATGATCTTTTTGTAAGGTTTATTGGGCCATTTTTTCCTATTGATCTTCATAATTATTTTCATTCATCCTTTTAACACACACACAATAAAATTTAGATCCTTTTTTACAAGTTATCAATTAATTTTTTTTAATACTATTTGTTCTAACATTTCTCTGCAGGTTCAGAACTTTTTTTATTGTTGTTCTCCATGCAATAGATTTAGTTTTCCTTCCCTTTCATGCAAGAGTTATCATTGTTATCTGTTAATTCATAACAGCTTAACCGAGATCTATCAATTTTTTAGTTTTAGTTTTTTTCTCTAGCTATTGTTTTTTCCTTGCATGCCTCTTTGGCATAAGTTGTTATAGTTTTCTACTATTGCATGCAATTGTATATAGTTGATCTAAGTTCTTTTCAAGGTTCTGTTAAGTTTTTCATTCCCTGTTAATTTTCTTTTCTCTAAATCCCATTTTTAACCATGACTACCCTGATGCTAGAAATTAAATTAACTAGTACCAACTACCATGCATGGAAAAAACACATGACTTTCATATTTAGATTTAGACACATTTTAGATATTACCACTGATGCCAGTTCTAAACTAGCAGCCTCTGCTCCTCAAGCTGACCAAACTGCTTGGTAGACAAAAATGAGGAAACACTTGGCTTAATCAGAATTTCCCTAAGTCTTGAATTGTATGTCCTCATTTCCACTTGTACAAAAGCCCATCAGGCTTGGGATATCCTGAAAAATACCTATGACAGTGCAGATGAAACTCAAAAAATTCAGCTTCAAGACCAACTTGAATACCTCAGGTATACTGACTTCAACTCTGTTGATGACTTCTTGCTTACGTTTGATTCCATTAAATTTTTACTAACTGGTTTACAAGTTCCTCTTTCTAATTTAAGAATAATTCATATTATTATTCGTAAATGTTTGCCTAAACAGTTCCAACAGTTCATTACTAACATTTATTCTCAGTTAGCTATTCCCTCTTTAGCATCTCAACTTACTTATGTTATTTTTCAAAATATGTTGCATCAAGAGGAAGCTAAATTAATTCAGTTTGGCATACTTAAAACTCACGAACAAGCATATGTCTCTCATAATAGATCTTCTAACACTAATCAAAATAACCAAAACTATCAATGATCTAATAATACAAATAATTTGAATAATAACTCAGGCCAATAATTTAATGATCATTACAATTCTAGGCCTTCAAATAACTATCATAACAATAATCATTCAAATAGGCCACGTTGCACCTATTATGGTAAAGATGGTCACTTAATACATAAATGTTTTAAGAAACAAAAGGATGATCAATCTAATTCTCAAAACTATTCAAATGGAAAATCTAATGGAAATCAATCTCATTTTTCTTTTACTATCTATTTTAATGCTTCTAAACCACCTAAATGGAATATTGATAGTAATGCATCTCAACATGTTCAATCCCATAAGGAAGTCTTAGATTCTTTGCAACCTGATTCTATGCATATTCCTATTTCTTTAGCTGATAATTATTACTATCAAGTTGAAGGAACTGGTAATGTTTCTAGTCCAAATGGTAAATTACATGGTGTGCTTTATGTTCCTAATTTGAAAGATAACCTGTTGGACTACAACTGATTTGGAATCTGATTGAAGGTTCTGTGATTACAAGATCACTGAGAAGTTGCTGATTAGATATGGAATATGATTAAATCAGTATTATGTTGTCATTGATGTCAACTAGTTTGACAACACTTATCTTGTAAGTTACTATACTGAGAAATCTGAAGAAAAGTGAAAGAGATAAAAAATAGAGAAATCTACATGAGGAAAGATGTACAAGATAGATGAGGATAAGGAACACATAGAGTAACTTTTTGATGAGTCTATGACTTGATGATATTGACTTTATTATGTTACATTCATTTATAATGAAGTATAGATCTGAAAGACACAAAGTAGTGTTATCGGTAAATGAAGCATTTCTAGTATACACTGACGGAGTGTAGTGTATACCAACCGTAGTATTAACCGAGTAGTGTTCACCGACACATTCTTTGTTAACCGAGGAGGAAAAAATGAATTAAATGATTAGTTTAGCTGATAAGATTGATGAGCTGGCAAGAGTATAACATTGAGGTAATAGATAAAGTTTGTTACATAGATCAACGGTTGAAAAACTTCAAGGAAGATATAATGGAGAAGATTGAAATGTGTTATTAACACAAGTACCGAGAAATTTTTAAGCAGAAAAATCTATGAATGTGATTATGTAGCAAAATCTGATGGTGGAGAAGAAAATGATTTACTTGTCTATATAAGAGAACATAATTTAGTTATGAAAAGAGCTCGAAGAAGAAGAAGCTGCAGGAATTTCACGTGAACAAGCTTTCATGCATTCTGATCATACTAGTTAGTGAGAACTGAGCTGTAGAACAATTAGCAAGCTACAGAGAGCTATTACTGATGGATAGTAAGTTGATACAATATTGAATCTGAAGTGAAATATTGATCAGAAGGATTTGTATTGACTAAATATTGATTTGTAATATGCAATTGAAGTTGTATTAAGGCAGGTCATTTTACTGTTACATATTCAACCATTGTATATAGTCTAAATCTCTTAATCGAGTGGACTCTAAAAGTCTTATGATGTATCATTCATAGAATGAACATTGTTATCCTATCAACCCCAAAGTGAATGCTGGTTGGACAATAACTTCTAGTCTAAAATCCTCTAACAAGGTCACACTTGACAATGTGTTTCTAACCTTTAACAGGGTTGGGTCTTAACCGACCTCACTTCAAAAGAGTGAACAATTTTGGGTTGCCGGTCCTAGGTGGTTTTTCCCTTTACAAGGTTTCCATGTTAAATCTCTTGTGTTATGTGTTGATTGTGATATTTGTTTGTTATCATTCTTTACATGTTACATGTTAGATTTGATCGGTAAACTGTTATAAGTATTAGATTGGTAATCGGTAAAAGCATAGATAGTGAGAGTTATTATTGCTTACCGACGAGCAAAAATTAAAGAAGATGTTTTGAATTATACATTTTGTTTTGGGACACTAGATAAATGATTCATCCCCCCTCTCAGTTATTCTAACATAACCATATTTCTATTTCTGCTCCTAACATTAAGGATAATAGTGATACTCTTCAAAAGGATAATGATGAACATGAAGATAGTATTGATACTCCTAATGATTTTGTTCCTCCTAGCAGTGATGATAATGATAATGGTAATAACCTGTTTACTCCTCCTTACTCTCATGTTGATGATATGTTTGACCAAGAAGAGGAAATTATATCTAACTTTTTTGATGTTACTTTACAAGATATGTTTATCACTCAAGATGAAATTCATGATGATAGTACTAATCCTATGATTGTTGTAGAGGTTAATAATAATGATGCTTATATTAACTCTCCTATTGATGCTTCATATTATGATGAATACACTACAGATTTGTCTTATGCCACTAAAGATTGCATTTCTGATTCTATGACTCATGATTCAAATTCTGATGAACATGTTACAAATTTGGTTTATGCAACTAAAGATTGCATTTATGATTCTATGACCCATAATTCACAATAGGATTTTTTCCAAAGTGTTACTAATTCAGCACTAGGTGATCCCAATGATGGGCACTCTACTAGTGTTTTTTGCCTTATTGCAGGCTCAAGTATTGATTATGCTCCACCTCTATTCTTAAATGGAAATGAATATATACAATGCATTAATGTATCCCAAGAATCTCAATGGTCTCTTAAATATTTGGGCTCTCCTCAACATGATATTCACTTTGCCAAAAGTTCTATGTACCATTCAAGCTCCAAAGCACAAGTTGAAGACATGCAAGATGATCAAGCCAAAGACATCCTAGTGAAGACTCTTTCAAAAGAAACATCGCAAATTCATTGTAAACATTTGGGTTTGATACCTGTTGATGTAATTACCCCAAGTAAAGATTAAAGGGGGGTGTTAGAATTTAATCTTTCCTTGGTATATTTGTATTTATAGGATAAACCAAGGTATCCTAATGTATTTGTCCTCTAGTCGAAGTGGGATGACATGTAATATTTGTAATTTCCTTTAGTAAGGAAAATAGATATTCCTCCTTATGAGGAATCCTACACTTGTCTCACACACTAGTGAAATGTGACATACACAAAATTGGGAGTTACACTGTAACTCCTTTCTCTCATCTCTCTTAAGAGATGGCTCTCCTTCTCTCATCTCATGAGATTCTTTTTCTTCTTGATTATTATTGTATCAGCCTCTCTCTCTCTCTCTCTCTCTCTCTCTCTCTCTCTCTCTCTCTCTCTCTCTCTCTCTCTCATTCTTAGGCATTTTTTTGCCACTTTCATTAATATCACAGGGTTTTTTTTATGCTTTTTCCCCTTCAAAATCTTGTCTCCTTGTTTCATTGTGCTTTGGTGAATGCTCTGAGCTTTGTGTTTATTCATGGTAAACTCTCTTTTCCTTGCTCTTTGATTAAACAATTTCCTAACTCTATATTTTGTTATTATTATTTTAACAATAACAACTAGGTTTTATTTCTTACACTAAAATAAAGAATCCTTAAGTGAATTGTGTAACACTAAGCAAAGGAATAGGCAAACTTTTGCTAGTTTCTTACAAAGGTGGTGACACCTAGCTAATAGAATGCCTTTGAAAATGCCAGATTATAATCTTATTGACATCTTTACTAGAATTTTGGTACCTGAAATGTCATTCCAGTTGAAAATGGTTGCTCCTGATACTTTTGAAATAATTGTTAGAAAAGGAAAAATAATTGAGGATGGTATCTTACAAAAGGGAGCCATTAACACTATACTCCCTCTTCTAACAATGAAAAACCAAAATTTTGGACTAAGAATAAAGGGGTAGTCAACGATGGAGTGACTGATGCCAAAAATGTTCAAAATGTTCAAGCATCTAACCATGTTGAGATAATTTCAACAACAATTCTAATTAAGGAAACAATCAAAATCATAATCAACAAAATCAAAACACCTCTCAGCAACAACCTCGCAAGAAAAGCTATCTATTCCCTTACAATAATATTAATGGAAACAACAATAATAATCCTGATTCATGCCCTCAATGTCAGTTAACTTCTTTTGCATAACCCCTGTGTGTGTGTGAAAATTGTACCTAGCTATGGACACAACACTTCAGTAAAACATTAGAGGTTAGCAAATCAAAAAAATCTATAAATAAATGAAACTAAGCTAACCAAATGATTTACTGCCTTCTAGTAGGTGCGAGTATGGTATTCTTAGATTAGACCAAGATCAGTGACCATGCAACACCTAAACAAAGGATTTAAAATGATGAAAGAAATGAAATATGAAATGCAAATTAATCTTCTTTTTTTTTTGGATTTTCAATGCAATAAGATGAAAAACTTGATATGAAACTAATCTAGAATGAATTGAAATGATATGAAAATTAATCTAACAATTATATGATATGAATGAATGCTATGAAGACTCAAAAACAATAACAAAAATCTTACAATTTCCTTGTGTGCAAGAGCTTGGTTCTTCAGATGTCAATTCGCCAGAGTAAGTATGAAAATTAGAGGGATATATTATGAAGAGTTGAGCCTTGTTTTTATAGAAATTCAAAGCTTGAAGATGCATAAGAAAAATCATAAATCACTCTTGATAAACTCAAGTTGATTTTTCAGTTAACAAGAAATTAAGAATAAATAACTCATAAAATCATGAAAAAGTAGTTTTTATCTCAAAATAGAGTTTAGTTCTCTTTTTAAACTCATCATCAAATGTTGAGTTTAGAAAGTTAACAAATTGAATTTGAAAATTGATTTAAAGTTAACTACTTTTCTGATTGTGCATGATTTAATATGAATTAATTTAATAAATAAAGTGATTTATTTTCCACTTAACTGATTTTGAATTAAAACAATTGATTTATAGGTTAATCAATTATTAAATCAAACTTTATTCCATTTCAATCATTAAATTTGACTGCTTTGATTTTAAAACAATTAAATAAATATTCAATTGATTGTTTGTAGGAATTTTTATTTATTGTTAAAATAAAAACAATATTAATTAGGAATAAATGCAACTAAATCTAATTAAATAATTAAGTGGAAGAATTAAATTAATTAATTAAATATTCATCATATTCAATTAATCAACTTTAGGATAAATAATGACATTTATCACCAAATAATATTCAATTAAAGATAATTATGATAAATTAGGAATATTCAAGAAATATTCCCCGATGCAAAATTAAGATAATCAATTAGGTTTTTGATAAACTGATGTGCAGATGTGCCTTAGGTTAGGACTTTGATGTCGATTTTGATCAAATTGTTGATGTAAGAGGTTAATGAACCTATAGCCCATTTTTGGGGTATTACATTTTGCTCATCTTTGAACTACTATGTGAAGCGCAGTGGTTCAAAGATTAATCTATTTTTGATGTTGAAACTGATTTGAGAGATAAACCAATTCTGAGACAAAAACTGATTGAAAGATTGGAAAAGTTGATTTAGGTCCTGGTTGACCAAGAATCATGATGATGTCAACTCTAGCAACAATGAACCGATGATTACGAAAAAGTATCAAAATGCCTGATTCTGAACTTTATGATTACGAAGATGTGAGTGACCTGATTCTAGACGTGATTGTCCAAAGGAATCAAAATGGTATCACATCTGAACCCTTCAGTTACGAATAACCAAGGAAATAATACTAATGAACTAATGGTTACAAAAAGCTGATATAGTTTACAAGATTGATTAGGATACCAGATTGATATGGATCTCGATGAATCTGATATGCCCCAACCGATGTACCCCAATCGACGAGGTCTTTTGATGAATTAGCAACTAGACATGGTTTTTGTCTTGATTATTGAGGAAAGATTTGATTTATAGACCTGATTGATGCGCAATACCATGCCCCCTTCGGGATGAAAATCAAAATCTGACAAGAAAAGTTAGCATTGAATGGTTTAGAAGCATGTTAATTGATTTGAGAAGTGATTATACACATTTGAGAACATGTTTTACATCATTTGGAGAACCTGGAGATCAAGTTTGGCTAGGTTGGACCATGAGTTGACCAAGTTGAAATTCAAATAGTTTGATGTAAGATAATCACTTAAGTTGAAAAATGAATTTCTTTGGTGTTTAGAAGGTCGATTATGCAAGTAATTGACAATATAAGCAATCTTAGATTTTGATTTTGATCATGAAAATGGATTCTACTTGTTGTTTCATTGGAGGGACCTTCATGCAATGCTAGTTCCTAGAGTCATGTTTATCATAGTTTTGGAGAATCGTTAAGCATCAAGTTGATTCAGAAATCATGAGATAAATGCAATCATGCAAAGTACAAAGTGAAATGTAAAATGAAATGAAGACCTAGGACCTAGGACTTAGTCACTAATCATGTTTTGGTCCTTTTCATCACTAAACATTTTATTAGGTAACCAGATAAATCAATACAACATCCACTAGTTAGGAAACTATGAATATATGAATTTTGATTTTTGCACCAAAGTCAATATTGTCGGAGATTTGCCAGCAAACCAGTACTGACTATATGTTTGTCATTGATGAAAACATATATGAAGTAGCATGCATGGAAGTCCTATATAGTAAAATTTTAGTATATGATGCATGGACATGATATCAGCATGATATCATTGGCACAGAGGTTAATTGTTAGTACAGATAGTTATATAGCAGCTTGTGTCGGTAGTGTTCCTGACAGAGTTACAGGCAGTGTTCTATGTATGGTTGTCTGTATAGTTGTCTTATGGGAATGCACCCTAGGATATATGTTGAAGACATGTTAGTGATGTTAAGCTCATGGTACATGCTTAGATGATGAACACAAGTGAAGTTATGCAGTCGCTATTCGCTAGTAGTAGTTTCTTGTGTTTGTTCAGAAAAGTCAACAAAGATTTTATTGGTTCTTGAGTTGCACCTATCTTGAGGGTATGTACCCTTGGAGTTAAGCTTGGAGAATTTTTATTGATGTTCTTTTAAGAGTGCATAAGTTAATTCATCTTACAGAGAAATTTCTAGTTGTTTTGGTAGAGCCAACAGTGTGTAGTGTGTGTCTACAATTATTTTATTAGACAGGTCCCAGAATGAGTTGCGTGCATAATAGAGCAGAAAGAATGTTTGTTGGAGTTTATTATGGTTTCTCTAAATATGATTTCAAGATGCTTCTAATAGGCTGATTTGATTATATCATTTGGAGGAAAGATATTTATAGGTAGTCATTTGTGATTGCTGAAGTGTGGTTCATGGTTGATTAAGTAGAGAAGAGCAGAGTGTGTGAAGTGTTGAGCCATCAGAAGAAGGTCTATGTGACCAAGTAAAGTACTTGTGCTACTCATTGGAACTGATCTAGATAGCAGGTCAAAGTTCAATTCACCAAGATCCAGATATAGTGTATATATGTTATTCAGAAGGTTGCAGCCTTTGCCCATTTAAGCAGTGAGCTCTTGGATAGTGCATCCACTCCCCTAATAGGGATCATTGTAAAAGACTCCTAATAGGGTCTGACCCTTAACTGGGTTTACTGTACTTAATATATTGTAAAGCTACTCCTAACAGGGAAAAGGATCTTCTAGCAAGGATCATTATACACTAGTATAGGATATTAGTGGGTACCAAGTCCCACCAAGGTTTTTACCTATTTGGGTTTCCCCGTAACCAAAATATTGGTGTTGTGTTCAAGTGTTCTTTCATTGTTTTTATGCTTTATGTTTAAGTATACTTAATTGGATAAAGAATTGAAACTTGTAGATAATTGATACATCCCCCCCCCCTCTCAGTTATCTCTTGGGACTATTCCTAACAATTGGTATCAAAGCCAAGTGCCTCGGGGAGAAATTTTAACAGCTTGAGCTTGATCAGATGGCATACTTCAGGAAAGAAATTCCTAAGTTTGATGGAGGGAATTATCTTGATTAGAAAAACAAGATGGTGACCCATTTGTCGTGTATTGCTTTTGAAGTTTTTTAATGTAACCATCAAAGCAGCCAAGATTCCTACATTAGAAGACCTTGTAAAAGATGATGCTACTGATGCACAAATTGAATTATTTCATCAAAATTCTATTGCTAAAGAAGCCCTTATCAACACCCTATCTGATGGTGAATTTTTAGAAGTAAAAAAGATAGATACAACCCACCAAATTTGGAAGCACCTTGAAGACATATTTGAAGGAGACAAAAAAGAAAAGGATGCATGTATAAAGACATGGAAGAAAAGATACAATGCATTAGAGATGTTGCCTAAAGAAAATATTAGAGCTTACAATCAGAGGATTAATGAAGTAGTTGTTGGAATCAGGAACAATGGTGGAGAGATTTTTGAGGAAGACATTATGGACAAGTTGATGACTACTCTTACTCTAGAATATGAGAGAAAGATCAACATCCTTGATGAGACCATGCAACTTACATCAAATTTCAAGAGAGAGACCTTGATCAACAAAATCTTAGCTTTTGAGATCTTAAGATTGAAGACTGAACCAAAGAGTGAGATAGCTTCCAAAGCAACAATCCATGGTAAGAAATTTGCAAACACTTATGGTAATTTTGATGATGATGATGAAGAGATAACATTAGATAATTTTATTGCTATGATTGCCAAAAGAAAAAAGAGAGGAAAAGGAAAATATGAAGGTGAATTACCATTTAAGTGCTTTTCATGTAATAAGATCGGTCACGTTCCATCTAAGTGTCCCACTAGAGCTAAAAAATTCAGAAAGGATTACAAGCCTAAGTATTCTAAGGAATGCTACTATACTGGAGATGGAGTTTAAGATGAAGAATTAGGTGAAGAAGAAATTGGATTCATTTCTATTATAGACAAAATGAAAAGTCGGTTCCTAAAAATAAGAAAGTAAATCAAGAGCTAGCATTGATTTCCCAAGAAGATATAAGAACATATTGGATTATAGACAGTGGTTGTTCACATCACATGATAGGTGATAAAGGTAGGTTTGTTCATTTGGACAAATAAAATGGAGGTATGGTCAGATTTGGAGACAACACTCCTAAACCTATAGTTGGTAGAGGAGCCATCACTTTGCTTGTAAAGAACAACACTAATGATGTTCTTTATGTTGATGGTTTGAAACATAACCTTCTCAGTGTTGGACAGTTACTTGGAAAAGGCTATCAGTTGGAGTTCAGAGATGAAAAATGCATCATTAACAACAAAGATGGTGTTATGATTGCATCAGGCACAAGGACAAGAGGTAATTTTTTTCAACTCAATTCAGAAGCAAGTTGTTTTGTTGCTAAAGTTGATGACAGTTGGTCATGGCATAAAAGGCTATGTCATATCAATTTTGATAACATAGAGAAGATAAGTAATGTCAAGGTAGTAAGATATCTACCTAGCATAGCAAAGCTAGTTGATACTATATGTAGGGAATGTGTGATGGGGAAGCATGTGATAAATTCATTCAGGAGCAAGTAGAATTTAGTAGAGAACAAGTTGGATTTGATTCATACAGATCTATGTGGACCAACTCAAACAAGATCATACTATGGTGAAAGGTATTTCATTTTATTTTTTGATGATTATACTAGGATGATGTGGGTTGCATTATTGAAAGATAAGTCAGAAGCATTTGAGAAGTTCAAAATATTCAAAGCTAAGGTTGAGAATGAATCTGGATTAAAGATAAAATGTTTAAGATCAGATAGAGGAGGAGAATTCACCTTTGATAGATTTTATGAGTACTATGAAGAACATGGTATAAAGAGACAATTAAGTGCACCTAGAACACCTCATTAGAATGGAATTGTAGAAAGAAGGCATAGGATCATTCTTGATATAGCGCACACCATTATGATAGAAGGAAAGGTTGCCCACACCTATTAGAGAGATGCGGTCAATACAACAGTCTATACAATCAATAGGATTCAGTTAAGGCCTAGCATTGACAAAACACCTTATGAGCTATGGTTTGGTAATGTTCCCACGATAAAATACTTCAGAATCTTTGGAAGCAAGTGCTACATCAAGAGGGATGAAGCAGTAGGCAAGTTTGATGCAAGAAGTGATGAAGGTATTTTTCTTGGTTACTCTACTAAAAGTAAAGCTTATAGATCTTTCAATTCAAGATTGAAGGAGATCATTGAAAGTGCTCATGTAAATATTGATGAAAATTTTATGATTCAAGAAAGATATCATGATTACTCACCCATGATTGAAGAAGAACCTAGACCATCCACTAGTGAGACAGTTATTGAGGAAATGTTTGATAGCATTGATGTGTTGTTCAATGACCCTGAGACAAGTGAAGAAGGTACTCCTAAGGCTGATGAGTTAGCATCACCTAAAGTTCCAAAGTTTACATCAAGAAATCATTCCAAGAAAGACATCATTGGAGATTAGAGCGAAAAAGTCTTAACAAGATCACAGGCAAAGAACTCAGCTAGCAGTGAAGCGGTATGTTTACTATCCCAGATTGAGCCTTTAAGTGTTGAAGATGCTTATAAGGATTTAGATTGGCATGATTCTATGAAAGAAGAACTTGATCAGATCATTAAGAATGACACTTGCATTCATCCAGTTGTTTTGGTAGAGCCTACAGTGTGTAGCGTGCATCTACAATTATTTTATTAGACAGGTCCCAGAATGAGTTGCATGCATAATAGAGCTGACAAAATGTTTGTTGGAGTTTATTATGGTTTCTCTAAATATGATTTCAAGATGGTTCTAATAGGCTGATTTGATTATATCATTTGGAGGAAAGATATTTATAGGCAGTCATTTGTGATTGCTGAAGTGTGGTTCATGGTTTATTAAGTAGAGAAGAGCAGAGTGTGTGAAGTGTTGAGCTATCAGAAGAAGGTCTATGTGACCAAGTAAAGTACTTGTGATATTCATTATAACTGATCCAGATAGCAGTTCAAAGTGCAGTTCACCAAGATCCAGATATAGTGTATATCTATTATTCAGAAGGTTGTAGCCTTCGCCCATTTGAGCAGTGAGCTCTTGGATAGTGCATCCACTCCCCTAATAGGGATCATTGTAAAAGACTCCTAATAGGGTCCAAACCTTAACCATGTCTACTATACTTAATATATTGTAAAGCTACTCCTAACAAGGTAAAGGAGCTTCTATCAAGGATCATTATACACTAGTATAGAATATTAGTGGGTATCAAGTCCCACGAGGGTTTTTACCTATTTGGGTTTCCCCATAACCAAAATATTAGTGTTGTGTTCAAGTGTTCTTTCATTGTGTTTATGTTTTATGTTTAAGTATACTTAATTGGATAAAGAATTGAAACTTTTAGATAATTGATTCACCCCCCCCCCCCCCCCTCTCAGTTATCTCTTGGGACTATTCCTAACAAATACAATGCCCACTGGCTGGACAACCATGTACATATGAATATTGAATTTTTTTTTGGAATGTTAGATTAGATATAAGCACCAAGGCATCAACGCCAAGATGACCTGAATATCATGTCCATTTTGATATTGCAACGTGTATAAGCATCAAAACACAAATCTCATGATGACCTAAATACACCTTGCAAAACAAACACACCAAATAGTTTGCAGAATTCATTCTTGTCTCCAATGTGAATTACCCATAGTGACCCTTTATCATTCACATCCTTGGATAATAGTTGTTCATAGTAGGATTGAGAAATCATTCAAAAAGATGTAAGCTAGATCAAACTTCCTTAAATTTTCTAGGTATCAATGGTCGAGTTGCCCATGGTCATCCAATGATGGAGGCTCTTACAGATGGACACCATTTCAATCCAGAATTTCCAAAGTTATTAGATTTTTGCTCAAAGGAAAAAACAAAGAAAAGATTATGCCCCAAGTCATCTCTCTCTAAATATTGTAAAATACATCATTGAAGAGCTCGAAAGGACACAATATTAAAAAATCTCAATGCAAATCAATAAGCATACAAGGAGATAAAAAGCATGTGTAGCATAGATTGTTTTCATTTGTGTTGATGTTTGTTTGTGTTGGTGTAGATGCAAAATCCTTTTTGGAAATGAGACTGACTGACTGACTCAGATGTAGCTTCAAAGGACCTTGATTAGATATGACATGTCTGAGATACTAAGGACTATAGGATATGACTTTGATTGCCCCTAAGTTTGAAGATTGATATGAGATAGACACTTTTGTCAATTGGTGTACAAACTAAATTTATTGAAACAAGGATATATACAGACTAAAGTAGACTGAAAGCTAGGAAAGACCAAGATTGCACTGATAGATGGATCATTTTGAACAAGGGGCACCTATTTTCTAGGTTTTCACCATCTTGGTAGAGATTCTATTTTTGCTACCAAGGCACCTATTTCTAGGTTTTCACCAAGGCACTTTTTCTTTTGCTACCAAGGCACCTATTGCTAGGTTTTCACCAAGATGTTCATTTGTTCAGGACTTTTTCAGATTTTTATGATTTTTTCAGGACATTTTACCATAGACTAAATACCTTAGGCATAGAATTTCTTCAGATGGAGAATTTTGATTGGTTCTCAGAGTTTTTCTCCTTCAGTCATTGAGAGTTGATAGGCTCCAAAGCCAAAAGTAGCTGTGATAACAAATGGACCTCGCCAGTTGGGTTTAAACTTCCCCTTATGATCTTGATGTGATTGATTTTTAGGATTCTCTCTCAAGACTAGATCACTAACCTAAAATTCTATGTGTCTGACGTTCTTTTTTAACCTCTAGACATTATTTTCTGATATACTCTGAGATGATCACATGTAGCATGTCTGCACTCATCTAGTAGTTCAATTTCTTGCAATCTAGACACTCTATAGTCATCATTAGTTACAAGACCATGCATTGTAATTCTTAGTGATGGGATTTCAACCTCAATAGGTAGTACCACTTTAGACCCATAAACTAAAGTGAATGGTGTAGCCCCACTGGACATTTTGATACTTGTTCTATAGGCCCAGAGAGCTAGATCAATCATGAGATGCCAATCTCTTCCTATTTTATTAACTGTACGATGCAAGATTTCCAATAGATTCTTATTCGATGCCTCTTCTTGTCCATTCCCTTGAGGATAGTATATAGACGACCAATGTTGTGTAATTTTGAATTTTGAGCATAAGGAATCTAAGTCCTTGTTCTTGAATTGGCCACCATTATCTATGACTATTGAATGTGGAATTCCATATTGACATATGATGTAGTTCATATTGAACATTGAAATTTGTTTGACGGTTGCTTGAGTCAAAGGGACTGCTTCTACCCATTTTGTGAAATAGTCTATAGATATAATAATAGGGGTATGTCCATTAGAAGAATGTGGATATATAGTTCCTATGAGATCAAATGCCCATTTTTGAAAAGGCCATTGTGTAGTAAAGGGGATAAGGTCTCTCCCTGGTGCATGAGTCAAGTTCCCATGGACTTGACACTTTTGACAATTCTTTGCATACTTGATAGCCTCTTTTTCCATTTCAGGCCAATAGTACCCAGCCTTAAAAAGTTTTTGAGCTACTATTAAACCATTCAAATGTGATCCATATATACCATCATGGACTTCCTCTAATGCACGTTGAGACTTGCCACATTCTAAACACCTAAGGAGAGTACCATCTAGACTCCATTTGTATAGATCATTGCCAATGATAACATATCAAAAAGTGTTTCGAATAAGGTTTTATTTCTCATACCAAGTAAAGGATTCAGGAATGATTTGGTCTCGAAGGTAGGAAAATAGGTATTTGTTTCTAGAAGAATCATGACCTACAATAGTGCAAATCATTTAGGTTTTTAGGAAATCATAGGCTGGGAAAGATAGTGCTTCCACCAAGAACTTGTAACATAGCCCATGTACGGGCTGCTGTAGTAGAGATAATAGTGTTGCCATAGCATCAATAGCCTTGTTCTCCAATCTAAGAATTTTCTCAAAGGTGATAGATATGAAATATTTATTTACATCATCTACCATGCATTTGTATGGAACTAAATTTTCATCCTTTATTTGGTATACATCATTGACTTGATGGATGACTAGCTGTGAGTCTCCATGAACATGTAACTCTATCACTTGCCACTCAATTGCTATCTTCATGCCATTAAGTAAAGCTTCATATTCAAAAATATTGTTTGTGCAAGGAAACTTTAATTTGAATGCTTTAGGTATTGAATATCTTTGTGGTGTTATGAATAATATGCTTGCTCTAGCTTTGTTCTATCTATAAGATCCATCAAATAAAAGATGCCAAGTCTAAGAAGATATGTTCATGATGGATGAATCAGGAAATTCCATCTGTAATGGTGTATCATCAAACATTGGTGTGTCAGCTAACTGATCTACAATGATATGTCCTTTGATAGCCTTGCTTTCAATATATTTTATGTCAAACCCACTCAATAGCATCACCCATTTATCTAATCTACCCACGAGGGAAGCTTTGCTTAGTAGGTACTTTAGTGGATCTATTTTAGCTACCAATTGTGTGGTATGAGCCAACATGTAATGTCTCAGTTTATATGATGCAAAGATCACAAATAGACAAGCTTTCTCAATCATTGAATAGTTCTTCTTGTATGCTACCTATTGTTGTTCAAAATGGACACTTATGCTCTTAGGCTGCCAATATACCCTTAGGTTGATTTTAGGATTGGTTAGTTCCAAAAAGTATAAGGATCTTAGGGTAACTGGACCAACTATAGGGACAAGACTGCCCTCTTCACTTTTGGCTCTGCAAAACCAAGGTGGGTGCACCTAACCCAATGAAAACTATACTTCACACACCAAAGACTAGGTCTCAACAATAGATTGATAGTAAGAAAGTACTAAATGCTAATCTCACATTCATTGACTCTCCATTACTATACGGTGACAAAACCATACTACCAACAACTTAAAACTTGAAAAGGTTATTGATTTCAATATTTGGAATGCAATAACTTCAACCAGTGTATGTTAATGAGAGGAATACTCATTTAGGCCAGTGCCTCATCCATTGGGCAAGATTCCTTAGACACAATGACACACAATTTTGAGAATATCTAAGAATTCATAGCCATAAATACATTTATCCTAATCTTTACTGCTTACAAGACATCCTTACATAGACAAGGGCAAACTCATATCTCATTTACAGCATTGTTTAATCCAATCCTAGATGAGAACTCAAGAATGAAGATACATACATAAAAACAATATGCAATGAGGTAGAAAACTCAAAGCTTACTTGACTTAACACAAAGGAGAGATAAGAATTAGATATTTGTATTAAGTATAATGAATTCCTTCTATGTACACAATGAATCACAAATCACCCTCCTTGAAAACTATAGCTTAGACCTGCAACTTTCTTCTTTCATTAACAAAACATTGAGTTAAAAACTATTACAAAAACCCTGGGACTAGAAACTAGGGATTATTTTTGAACTTCGAAACTAGAACCCCTACAAAATCAAATTTTCCACATTATAAACCCTTGGTTACCTTGGAATCCCAAACAAGTTAGGATGCAACAAGCTATAGATAACTAGGGTAAGGGTTGGGGTTTCTACCCACCAAATAATTCAAACATATTAGAAATTAAAACATTAGATGGAAAACCAAGCAACCCTGAGCAATCAGATCTAAAAATAGTCTTCATTTATGGTAATTCTTTTGGGACTGTACTAAAGACCATCAATATACCATGTTTTTCATCCTAATCAAACACCTACAACATGCCTCGAGCAAGTAAACCCATCCCCTCATGGTACAAAACTCTCTACAAATAATCACTAGACCCACTGGACCACACTACAATAGGTGACACCACCAAACTAATCAAATCAGGCCACTAAAACATTCAATTTTGGTCCTTTCCATCACTGAGAAACCCTAAAAAAATTGAATTTGAACTACAACAGCTATTTTATGGTGCCTACAATATATCAATGGTCACAATTTGAATTTGGATCAACTTTATAACCTGACCATGAGATTCTCATGTTTCACGAGCTTTATGTCTTTAACCCATCCAGACACCTTGGGTTAGCTCTTAGTGAACAGGTGACAAAGCAAATCCTATTGATGAAATAAAAACTTAACCCACCCTTTAACTCCATGAATTGGTGACCTAAAGAAAACATTTTAACCTCAGTCCTATTTGGCAAACTGGTGACTAAAGAGTTTCGCTAGTTCACATAACACTATGTTACCGCTAGTTAGTTTTCCAACTACGTGAATGCTTGTTTTCTGAATCACTAGTCAACCTTGAGCACTACCAAATATTCTCACGAATGAGTGAAACCCATTGAAATCTACTAGAACCGCCAAATATTTTATCTAAACTACCAGACCCCTTGATAACCCTGGGCCCACCTAAAAACATGCCACATGTCAACATACTATTCGCTGCATCTACCCTATCACCACTGACACAAGACCCACTCTTGTCAACACCTGAGAAAAAGAAAAATCAATGGCTGGCGCAAGATCTCATGGCTCTAACAAAACCCATGAGAACTTATGCCAACCGTAGATCCTCTACGGATGTTAGGGCCCTCAAAACATGTTGGCAACCAAGTCCCACTGACTACCCTCTGAATCATCAATGCCTCGACCAATGAGGAGAGTGCAAGTTAGCACAATGTGGTAGTTTAGACCCACCGAGTAGGCCTTCCATCTTTAGTGAAGATCGATGGCTGTCGCTACACCGCTAACTTATCCATTGTGCAACCCCTATGGTGTAATGATAGCCAAGAGATCATGTGGCACTTTAACCTCTTTACAAACTGATGGCCCCACTGACAAATCCACCTTAGCACACCTAGACCAATGAGAAACTAACAATCCACTATGTCTGACACAAGTCCCACTAACTTCCCCTCAATTCCAAATCGACAATCGTCACATGATCGCATGGCTTGGAAAGATTCCATGTGATCATACGACAACCATAGGATCAAAAGGTCACTAAGATACCGGGCCCACCTGATAGAAAATCCAACTAATCACTGACATGACTAATGAGAAACTAGCATGACAACATGACATGGAAATGGACCCACACTGACCCTTCTTTAGGGAATGCATCAGATAGCCATCGTTAAAGCATTATGTTAAAACTTGTCCATCTTCCCTCAGTGGTATAGTGATGATCATTGATTCTACTCACTCAATAGCAAGTTAACAGGGAAGGAAGATAGAGCCCACTAGGATAGATGGCACACGGTCATGAATTCACATGTCAAAGAACTCTAACACTAAACAGTCTTGTGTACAAGCGATAACCACAAGTTTAAAGGCTTGAAGACTTAGGAAAAAATTTAGTGGGGGAACTAGGACTTAGGAAATATTAATGGGACCTCACCCGACATGGAAAAACCTAATCGTAAACAACATAAAAGTGGTCTTTTAATTAACACATGCGGTAAAAGGTTTTAAGTGGCCTAATAAAGTAGCATGAAAATAGAATTAAAATAGGGCACACTAGGGTTTTTCAAACAAACAGCTAGATTTTCAAAATTTTCACCTAGGGTTTGAGCCAGAGACCTAAAAACAACTGCAGAGACTGGCAAAAAAAAGCTAGAGCCATGAAAAAAATTCACAGGTGCTAACAGTGGCTCATACTCGGGGACGTGTATCTCCTGCAGATACAATGAGAAGCTAGAATCTCCTCGAAGAATAGACCAACTCAAAACTTTGACCCAAAAAGCAAAAACAAATGACTGTATAGGGGAAAACCTAAAATACTGCTCATGGAAAAGATACTTCAGGAGAAGTAAAACTTTAGGAATTGTCCATGAATAGGCAATTCCAAAGTACCACTAGTTAAATCCTTTAGGACATAAGAATCTATCCCCCATTTGATTTCAATAAGATAAGGGCCCAACCAAATTGGATCAAACTTTCCATGCTTCCCCTTATCTTCTAACCTTGCATTCCACATCAAGACAAGGTCATCAACTTCAAAACTTCTTTGAATAGCCCTTCTATCAAACAAATTCTTACATTGTCTCTGCAATGTCTCATTTCTTTCATGTGCATCTCTCCTTACCTCTTCCAACCAGATTAGCTCATCCATTCTTACTCTCATCTCATCATTCAAATCTTCATCATATGCCTGGATGAACTTATACATATGCAATAGATTATTTTGAGGCAATCTAGCACTTATTCCATATACCAAATCAAATGGAGCACAACCTATGGCCTTCTTTATAGTTACCCTGTCAGCCCATAATGCCCACCATAACTTTGAGTCCCAGGCCTTCTTATTCTTGTCCAACACTCTCTTGAGAATCTTAATCAAACTTTTGTTACTAGACTCAGCCTAGCCATTTCCTTGTGGATGATATGGGGAAGAAAATGAAATGTGTATCCCATATTGCTGACAAAAATCACTAAATTTATATGATCTAAAACATGTTGCATTATCAACCACAATTACATCTAGGCAACCAAACTTGGTAAGGATGTTCTACATCACAAAGTCTACTACCACTTTTCTAGTAGCCTTTCTAGTAGGGATAGCTTCAACCCACTTGGTAAAATATTCTATTGCCACTAGTATGTAAGAATGTCCACCACTAGACTTATTTGGAATCTCCCCAATAAAGTCAATACCCCACTTCTGGAAAGGAGCCTGAACTACAACAGGTCGGAGTGGCAAATTTCCATTTAATTTCAACTTTCTAGCAAATCTCTAACATGCATCACACCTTCTTACAAACTAATGTGTATCCTTAAAAACTGTACGCCACCAAAATCTAGACCTAAGGATCTTGTGAGCTGTGGTCTTTTCCATATAGTGTCCTCCACACACACCTTGGTGCATTTCCTTCAACAGAGATTCAAACCTCTCATGGTCTATGCACTTTAGCAATACTCCATTGCTTCTCCACCACAACTTACCATGTATAATGGCATACCTTTCTGATTGCAACTTGATAGTTCTCCTTTTATTTTCATCCATTCCCAGGGGAAGGACCAATTTCTACAAGTAACTAATAACATCTTTGTACCAGTCACAATAATCCATATCACAAATATATGGCCTTTGTTCTTCTTCTAACACATTCACATGATTCACAATTGAATTGCTTTGTGCACTAGGAACATAAGAAACCACCTTAGCTTCCACAAGGTAACATCTAAAAGCCTTGACTGCTTTAACTAAGGCATAAGCCTATTTCTCAGTAATATCATATTTCAATTCTGCTGCTTGTAGGGATTTACTAAAAAATGATATGGGTTGTTCATATCCATCTGAATTCTTCTGCAATAAAACTGTTGCAACTGTATGACAAGAAGCAAAAGAAAAAATTTGCATGGGCTTACCATAATTAGGTGTCCTCAAAATAGGAGCATCCTTGATGGCCTTTTTGATATTTCTGAAAGATTCATCTGCTTCTTCATTCCATTCAATCTTTGCTTCTTTTTTCAACATTCTAGAGATAGGGGTACTGATTTCTACAAAATTTGTAACAAATCTCCTTAGAAAGTTTACCTGCCCAAAGAAGGATTGTATTCCCTTAACATTTCTAGGAAGTGAAATCTTATCTATAGCCATAACCCTTTCAAGGTCAATTCTCACTCCATCCTTGGACACAATATGTCCTAAGAGCTTTCCTTCCACAACACCAAAAGAACACTTCTTTGGATTCAAAGAAATCCCATACTCCAAAGCCCTAATAAAAATTTTCTCAAGATGCTCACAATGCTAACTTTCCTTATCTGAATATGCTGTGAGATCATCCTAATATACCACTAGAAATTTTTTTATGAAGTCTACAAAAGCCACATCCATAGCTCACTGAAAAGTAGCTCCTGCATTTGTCAAACCAAAAGGCATTCTAACATAAACATATGTTCCGCAAGGGATAGTGAATGCAGTCTTGAACTGTTCTAACTCCTTGACCATGACCTGATTACATCTAGAGAAACCATCCATCATGGACATTAACTCTGATTCAGTAACCTTCTGCAACATATTCTCCATATTAGACAAACCATAATTGTCCTTCAAAGAATTGACATTCAAGTTCCTAAAATCAACACATAACCTAATGTCACCATTCTTTTTTCTGACTAGAACCAAGTTTGACACCCAAGTAGAATGTTTGACAGGCTTGATGATGCCAGCATCCATCATCCTTTTGAGTTCATCTTGCATTTTTGGTGCCAACGTAGGATTCACGGGCCTTAATTTTTGCCTAAAAGGTTTAGTACCTTCCTTCAATGGTATTTCATGCTGGAATAGATCCTCTCTATAGGCTTTCAAATCATCATAAGACCATGCAAAGACATGTCTAAATTTTTTGAGAAGATCAATCAAATTGTTCCTACTTCTTTGGGACAAACATTTACCTATGTAAACATTTTTGGGTACTTGACTTGTTCCTAAATTTAATTCCTCCAAATCATTTATCTTATCAACAAATTTAGGAAAACAAGTCCTTTCTTTATCATCAAATGCCCTCTCAAGAGCGACCAATCCCCTTGGGATCCTATTTGACCTTAATTGCAAAACTTCCTTCCCAAGAACATTCTCTTTTCCATTTCTAATGTCAACATAAGTGCTGAAATCCATCTCCTGACCATCAAAATGAGAATCACACTGCAAAAACCTTAGTATATCCTGATCATTAGAAAATACTTACCAATTCTCAACATTGTCTGGGATAGAAGGCCTAGATTTACACTCAATCCTAGATATCCCTACAAAGGTAATATCCTCTAGCCTTAGTGCTATGTTTTCCAATAAGTCAGCCATCCTATTTTGGCTTCTATCCACCCAATCAATACCAAAGGCACTAAAACCTTCAATTTCATCCCAAACAACATTTCTATATTGTTTCAGCCTTTGATTCTTTGATGCATACCTTGATCTAATCTGAGAAACTATTAACTCAGAGTCACCAATCACCCTAAGATGTTTGATTCCATGTTTTTGATGCTTGTCTCAAACCAATCAGTAGGGCCTCATACTCAGCAACATTATTTGTGCAAAGGAACAAGAGAGTGAAAGAAAACTTAAAAGTCTTACCACTTGGGGATATCAATAGTACTCCTACTCCAACACCTTCCGTAGAAATTTCTCCATCAAAATACAGGGTCCATAAGACATTACCTTCTACCATGTTATTTTCATCATCAGCCAAAAGGATAGGCTTGACCTTTTCCTACACCTCTCTCTCGTAAACTTGGAAAGAACCAATGTCAGTGTCAAAAAAACAATTCATATTTTCATCTTCATCCTCCTCAATCATATGTGGGGTTCTTGCTTCCTTGAAACTTTCACACTTTCTCCTTCAATGCTAAAAGTAGCAAAAGACAAGTCACACTGAATACTTCCTCCCATAGAAGCACTCCATTTTATAGATAATAGCATTCCATATTGAGGAGGAATGTCAACTACAAGAACACTCATAGTTAGTTGTTTGTCAGGAAATGTTGCTAATTTAGAAGGCAAAGCCTTAATAGTACCAATAATTGGCATCTCTCATGAGGTGTATCAACCTTTAGCCCTAATGACTTCATGATCTTTTCAGGCATGATAGTGTTTGATGCTCCTAAATCAATCATGCAATTCTTCAAAAGATTTCCATTTATCATAAGGGACAAGAAAAAAGGATCAACTATCGCTGATGCATTATTTACAGCATTTGCACTCAAAAATATCTGAGGAATCTCAAAGACAATTTCTTCATTTTTACTATTAGTTGTGTCATCTAAAGAAGCCACATGCTTGTCACCTCTGTTCATTTCTTGGACCTTTATAGAAGAGGCACCATTTACCCAATCCAAGGCTTTCACCTTATGCTCTTCTATTCTCATCATTTCCAAAAGTGGAACTTTGACAGTTATTTGTGAAAGCAATTTAGTCATATCAATGGGAACATATGTATGGTTGCCCATGTCTTCCTTAATCTTAGTGACATCTTTATCTTCTACTTTGATAGTCAAGCTAGATTTACCTTTGTGTAGAAACTCATCTTCCTTCTGAGGTATAGGAACAACTATCTCTGGTGTCTTTTCTTTACCATGAGGTATTATAGTAGGTCCCATCTTCTTTTTTACTTTAACCTTACTGACAACACCAGCATCTTTCTCCTTTTCCTCATGCTGTTGTGTACTCTTTTCTGATTTTTTGATAAACATGCTACCAGGTTTACCAGCTGTGCTTCCAACTATCCTATTTCTCAAATTATAATTTCTCTTGGCTTGAGTGATCATGTCTGCAGTGATTCAGCAATTTCCTCATCAGAGGGTCTCCTTAAGGAAACATGTTCCTAACACTTTATTGCACCACATCCAACATCATTAAATTCTTCCTCCTCTTCATCAGTAGAGTCAACCTCATCCCATGCATGTGATGAAGTCATTGCACAACCACTCTGATCATATTGCTTATCCTGTTCTTGGTTCTCAGATAAATTCAGAGCAATAATACAATGTTCTGGACTATGAGGAGATTGACAAGTAGTACACCATGGGATATCATCATTCATGTTAACTGAATTTATTTGCAAAGGATCAGGAATCCTATCATCAGGCCTATCCCTTTTAACTGGAAAAATGGGCTTGCCATCCTTCCACTGAGTATTGTATGGGTAATTTTGCATTCTTGGTTGCTTGCTGAAATTACTTGAAATAGGTTGGTCATTTATTACAACCCTATTATTTCTTTTTTCATCAGGCTTTAGATCCTCTAAAGCACTTAGAATCTACTTTAGATTATCCTCCTCCTTTGGCTTAAAATTAGCAGACCTTCACATCTCTTTCTTATTTTGCATTTGAGGCCTATAATCATCTCTTCTCCCTAATTTTATTGATATTCTTCTATTACTTTCTATGTTGATAGCCAACTTGTAAGCCTCTCCAACATTTCTAGGGTTCTTATCCCTTAAGAGGTAACCCATCTTTGCATCAAAAGCATTTAAGTAGGTCACAAGACACACCCTATCATCTAATCTGATAACTTGCAAGAGCCTATGCATAGCCTTTTGGAATCTTATATTAAATTCAAGGACCTCTTCATTTTGATTTTTCTTTATGTTTTTGAATTTATTCAAAATAAAACCCTCATTTGTTTTATCTCCATAATGCTCCTTGAAACAATTCTTAAATTCATTCCAAGATCCTATACTAGCATGGGGCAATCCTCTAAACCAATCCCTAGCATCTTCGGTTAGAGATTGCAAAAATAACTTCATTACAACATCATCGGGCTCAACATTATAATCATCTATTACATCCATAAAATTTTTTAGATGTTCCTCACATGAGATGACATTGTTCTAAGCAAACTTTGGGAGCTTCTTTCTAATTCCATTAGGAATTACATTAGGATAACCAAGAATACCAAAAAAGATAAGTTGTTTGTACCTTTCATGAATAGGAACTCCTTGAGGGGGGTCCATTCCTTGAGATGTAGATGTCCTTGTGTCTAAACCGGAAAGAATTTTAGCAGCACCCAGAATGCCATTTGTCTGAGTTGCAAGGTTACCATGATTTCCACCTTGCCCCAAAAAGGAAGCAGCAACATTTGGAGGTCCTGAGGTATGCTTGAGAAAATCAATCTTCTTTCTTATTTTTTCTATAGTAGCCTCCAATTCTACTTTCTCTAATTCTTTAGCCCACATTTTTTTCTCTTTTCTAGCCTTCTCAAGGTCTGCATCTAATCTCAACCCTTACTCTAATGGGTTTTCCACATGAACTTGTTCATTGATTTGAACTCCAATAGCCTTCTATTTGCCTTTATCCCTAGGCCTAGTTATCTCATGTGTTCTCTTCACAATGGGCTATTCCTCTGCTCTTTCAAGCTCTGGGACAAAATTAATTACCTCCAAATCTAACAACTACCTCTTTAGTTGATCAACACTCATCATGGTTTGTCTTACTCTATCTTCTTTGTCCTTTTCTCTTTGCTTTCTGATAGCAACTTGTTCTTGGACTCTTCTTTCCAATTCATAGACCTCTTCAAAGATTTCTTCTAATTCTGGGAGAGTAGTCTCAGACTCATCATCTCCCATTTGAAATTCATCCTCATATTGGTTCAATCCCAAATCAATGGCCTCTTCATATTCTGAAATATTTTCTTCTTGACTAGGCTTGGTTTGAGTTTCTTGTCTTGTATCCTTTTTATTTTTCCAAGTATGAGAAACATTTCTTTTCTTCTTTCCTCCCCTTGTCTGACTAGGCCTAGAAGTGCTTGGAATACCTTCTTCCATTCCACCTTCAGGATGCTCCTTTCTCTGAGACCTAGTACCTCTATAACTCATTTTATAAATAATCTACTAACTAGCACTGCTAAAAAGATGTTTGAGTCACCACCCAAGAATATTGGGAATCTTACAATACAACTTCCTCACTTAACAAATATCCAAATGAGATTGACAAGACAAGGGACAAGAATAACCCTGTTTCATCCAATGATGACCTACTAGTTATTATACACATGTGTAACATTTCCCCAACAGAGTCTCCATCTTGTTGGTGTTCAAAATGGATGCTTATGCTCTTAGGCTGCCAATATACCCTCAGGTTGATTTTAGGATTGGTTAGTTCCAAAAAGTATAAGGATCTTAGGGTAACTGGACCAACTATAGGGACAAGACTGCCCTCTTCACTTCTGGCTCTAAAAAATCAAGGCAGGTGCACCTAACCCAGTGAAAACTATAATTCACACACCAAAGAATAGGTCTCAACAATAGATTGATAGTAAGAAAGTACTAAATGCTAACCTCACATTCATTGACTCTCCATTACTATACAGTCACAAAACCACACAACCAACAACTTAAAACCTAAAAAGGTTATTGATTTCAATATTTGGAATGCAATAACTTCAACCAGTGTATGTTAATGAGAGGAATACTAATTTAGGCCAGTGCCTCATCCATTGGGCAAGGTTCCTTAGACACAATGACACACAATTTTGAGAATATCTAAGAATTCATAGCCATAAATACATTTATCCTAATCTTTACTGCTTACAAGACATCCTTACATAGATAAGGGCAAACTCATATCTCATTTAGAGCATTGTTTAATCCAATCCTAGATCAGAACTCAAGAATGAAGATACATACATAAAAACAATATGTAATGAGCTAGAAAACTCAAAGCTTACTTGACTTGACACAAAGGAGAGATAAGAATCAGATATTTGTATTAAGTATGATGAATTCCTTCTATGTACACAATGAATCACAAAGCACCCTGCTTGCAAACTACAGCTTAGACTTGCAACTTTCTTCTTTCATTAACAAAACATTGATTTAAAAACTATTACAAAAACCCTGGGACTAGAAACTAGGGATTGATTTTGAACTTCGAAACTAGAACCCCTACAAAATCAAAATTTCCACATTATATACCCTTGGTTACCTTGGAATCCCAAACAAGTTAGGATGAAACAAGCTATGGATAACCAGGGTAAGGGTTGGGGTTTCCACCCACCAAACAATTCAAACATATCAAAAATTAAAACATTGGATGGAAAACCAAGCAACCCTGAGAAAATAGATCTAAAAATAGTCTTCATTTATGGTAATTCTTCTAGGACTATACTGAAGACCATCAATCTACCATGTTTGTCAACCTGATCAGACACCTGCAACATGCCTTGAGCAAGTAAACCCATCCCCTCATGGTACAAAACTCTTTGTAAATAATCACTAGACCCACTGGACCACACTGCAACAGGTTACACCACCAAACTAATCAAATCAAGTCGCTAAAACATTCAATTTTGGTCCCCTCTGTCACTGAGAAACCCTCAAAAATTTGAATTTGAACTACAATGGTTACTTTATGGAACCTTCAATAAATTGACAGTCACAATTTGAATTTGGATCAACTTTATAACCTGACCGTGAGATTCTCATGTTTCATAGGCTTTATGTCTTTAACCCATCTAGACACCTCGGGTTAACTCTTAGCAAACATGCGACAAAGCAAATCCTATTCATGAAATAAAAGCTTAACCCACCCTTTAACTCTATGAACTGGTGACCTAAAGAAAACATTTTAACCTCGGTCCTATTTGGCAAACTAGCGACTAAAGAGTTTAACTAGTTCACAGAACACTTTATGTTACCGCCAGTTAGTTTAGCAACTACGCGAACACTTGTTCACTAAATCGCCAGTCAACCTAGAGCACCACCAATTCTTCTTGCGAATGAGTGAAACCCAATGAAATCTACCGGAAACAACAAATATTTTATCTGAACTACCAGACCCCTTGATAACCCTAGGCCTACCTAAAAACATGCCACATGTCAACATACTATTCACTGCCTCTACCCAGTCACCACTAACACAGGACCCACTCTCGTTAGTGCTTGAGAAAAAGAAAAATCCATGACTAGTGCAAGATCTCATGGCTATTACAAAACCCATGAGAACTTACACCAAATATAGATCCTCTACGAATGTCAGGGCCCTCAAAACATGTCGGCAACTAGGTCCCACTAACTACCCTCTGAATCATCAATCTCTCGACCAATGAGGAAAGCGCAAGTTAGCACAACGTGGCAATTCAGACCCATCAAGTAGGCCTTCCATCTTTAGTGAAGATCGATGGCTATCGCTACACCACTAACTTATCCATCATGCAACTTACCCCTATGGTGTAACGATAGCCAAGAGATCACCCGACACTTTAACCTCTTTACAAATTGGCAGCCCCACTGACAAATCCACCTCAGCACACCTGGACCAATGAGAAACTGCCAATCCGCTACATCTAACATAGGTCCCACTGACTTCCCCTCGATTCCAAATCAATGACCATCGCATGATCACATGGCTTGGAAATATTCCATGTGATCATACAACAACCACAAGATCAAAAGGTCACTGAGTTACCGGGTCCACCTGACAACAAATCTAACTAATCACTGACACGACCAATGAGAAACTAGCATGACATCATGACATTTCAATGGACCCACATTGACCCTTCTTCAGGGAATGCATTGGATGACCATTTTTAAAGCATTATGTTAAAACCTGCGCATCTTCTCTTAGTGGTATAGCGACGATCATTGATTCTACTCACTCGTTAGCAAGTCAACAGGGAAGGAAGATAGGGCCTACTGGGACAGATGGCACATGGTCATGAATTTGCATGTTAGAGACCTTTGACACCAAATAGTCTTGTGAACATGTGACAACCACAAGTTTAAAGGCTTGAAGACTTAGGAAAAAATTTAGTGGGGGAACTAGGACTTAGGAAATATTAAAGGGACCCCACCCAACATGGAAAAACCTAACCACAAACAACATAAAAGTGGTCTTTTAATTAACACATGCGGTAAAAGGTTTTAAGTGGCCTGATAAAGTAGCATGAAAATAGAATTAAAATAGGGTGCACTAGGGTTTTTCAAACAAACGGCTAGATTTTCAAAATTTTCACCTAGCGTTTGAGCCAAAGACCTAAAAACAACTGCAGAGACCAATAGAAAAAAGCTAGAGCCATGAAAAAATTTCACAAGTGCTAACACTACCAATGTTCTACTGATGTAGTATATAGCTCTCTCTTTCATGATGTCATCATGTTGTGCTAGAAATGCCCCCAATGATGTATCTGTAGTGGAGACATATAGAATCAGTGGCTTCCCTTGAATAGCAGGCATCAAGATAGGAGGGTTTGATAGATATTTCTTGATGTTGTTCAAATTCTTCTCACATTCTTCATTCCATGCAAAATTTGCACCTTTATGTAATGTTTTTGTAAAAGGTTGTGATATGTCTGCCAATTGAGATATGAAACGCTAAATAGATTGCACTCTCCCTTGTAGAGTTCTCATTTGATTGATATTTTTGGGAGGTTTCATCTCCATTATAGCCTTGAATTTAGTAGGATCAACCTCAATGCCTTTCTTTGAAACAATATAGCCCAAGAGCTTTCCATAAGGGACACCTAAAGTACACTTTTTAGGGTTCAATCTGAGACTAAACTTCTCCATTCTATCTAGTATTTTTCTAAAATCATTCAAATGTTCTGATCTTATCATTGATTTAGGCAAGGTTTCATCAACATAATCCTCCATAGTTCGATGCATCATGTCATGGAAAATAGATGTCATGGCTTGTTGATATGTAGCACCTGTGTTTTTAAGGCTGAATGGCATGACATTCTAATAGAAAGTACCCCATGCACATGTGAAAGTAGTTTTCTCTTGATCTTTTGGAGCAATTTTGATTTGGTTATATCTAGAGAAACCATCCATTAAAGAATACATTTCAAAACTTGCAGTCATGTCCACTATCATATCGATGTTTGGAAGTGGAAAATTATCCTTAGGGCATGCTTTGTTCACATCTCTAAAATCTGTGCACACTCTGATTGATTTGTCTAGTTTTGATACTGGAACTATGTTAGAGATCCATTCAGCATAATCAATGACTTAGATAAATCTAGCTTTTAGTAGTTTCTCTAGTTCAACTTTGACTAAGAGTGCAACATGTGGATCCCTCTTGTGCAACTTCTGCTTGATAGGTTTCACTCCTAGAGCTATAGAGAGATGGTGCATTATAAGATCAGGATCCAATCCTGGCATATCTAAATACTTCCATGTGAAGTTGATTTCCTCTTCTATTAGGAAGGTGGTGAATGCTTGTTTCTCTTCCTCTGATAAGGATTGTGCTACATGGATCAGTTGTGGTTCCTCTGTTGTACCCAAGTTGATATATTGAGTTGGCTCTATTAATATTGGAGATCAGTCCTATAAATGACTTGGAAGGACATCAAATATCTCATCCTTAGGCACCTCAAATAGGTTTTCACCTTTAGATACATCTTTTATTTTTACTATTTTAGGTTCTGAGACTGCCACAAAGTGGTTTGCACCCTCAGAACTCTTTTTCTTTTTACTCTTATTCTTTTGATTGAGATATTTGATATTAGACTTCATCATGCTAATGCTTAGTTCACTGATGGAAGTCTTCAGAGGTTTAATGACAATGAGATAGTATGAAAGGGCATAGTCCAATTTGAAGGTATAGATGTCTTGGTTTGGATTTTCAAACATTTGGTCGATTAGCTATGGATGTTGGATAGTAAGCTCTAGAAGGGATTGGCTATTCATATTAATGCACATGGTATTGGCATCATTGGCAAAGATCTAACTCATGAAATCAAAGGTGATACTACTACTCGGGATGTTCAGTTCATTAAGAGGTACAATGTCATTATTAGATTTTGCTTCAGGAGTAGGTGGATCAGACTCATTAAGTTCACTACTTTTCTCTAGACTTACATCGGGTGTAGGTGCATATTGGTGAATGACATCTACATGTTTTTCTATGGTGAGTTCATCTTCTTTTGGAATGACTCCCCATTCATAATCATTGGATTCATCTTCTGATTTTGGACCTCTAGGAAATCTAAGAACATGTGTGAAATATGGATGGATTCCCCAAGCTGGGTTTCCTTCAGATTTCAATTTAAATTCATACTCATAAGATTCTATCTCAAAATCACTGGTGTGTTCCTCTTGGTTAGATTCAAGATCATATAGTTCTTGTGTGGTGACTATCATTTGTACAGTAGTAGGTTCTTGTCTTTCTACTACATTAATCCTTTTTATTGGCTCATCTTCATCTTTGAGCATGTCTAAGATGTCTTTAGAAATATGTTCATAGGGAAAACCATTTGTAGTATAAGAATCATCACTATCACCCTATTTGTTTCCCTCTACTTCATTGTTGTGCTCTTCTGGCTCTATCTATTCTATTACATGAGAAGACTTACCCTTGAGATAGAAGGGTTTCTTTCTATAGCCTAGGATTGTGGTATCTTTGTTAGGTCAACCCACATGTGCAATGGGTGTTGTGAGACCTTTTCATCTCACTTCTAGGGGTCCTTTGCTAGGATATCCCATTTTAGCTACCAGTTTATCCCTTGGCCCATATGACTTGGAAGGAATTTTTGGTGTTTTAGAGTCACATGTTTGAACAGTGTGGGATTGAGACTCATCTTTGTATAGCCATGTGAGTACAACTTCATCCTCTTCAAATTCTTGTTTGGACACTTGTTATACAACAAAATTCCCTCTATAGGTAGTAAGAGGTTCTTTAGATTCTGGTTTTGGTTGTTTTAAAGACTACCCATAAGATTTAGGCAAGATAGGGAGAGATGTTAGAGATAGGAATGGTTCCATAGTATATTCTCCCATGCCTTTGTCTTTGATTTTGACTTCCTTTTCAATTTCTTCCATCTTGGATGTAGATGCCATGTCTATTTTCTTAGTGGAAGATTCTATGTTATTCAGAACAAGTTTGTCAGCACTCTCTTTGAATGCATTACAAGTTGTAGATATGTCAGCTAGAATAGTCACCTCTACTCCTTCATAAGGAAATTTCAAACACTTCTAGTATGTGGATGGAATAGCTCACATTTCATGTATCTAGGGACTCCCTAGAAGTATGTTGTAGGCCAAAGGTAGATCTAGTACTTGGCAAGTGATGTCTCTGATAACTAGCCCTGTTCTGATAGGTAAGACAATTGTTCCTTTGGAAGATCTTTCTTTCTCATCATATGCTTTGATATTTATCTTCTTTTTAGGATCAATGGAAGCTTCTAATAATCCTAGTTGAGTGATCAAGTTGTAAGAACAAATGTTTAGACCAGCACCTCCATCTATCAACACACGTTTGACCCTACGGTTTTTGATCATGACTTCAATGTGCAAGGGCTGGTTATGTGTATGACTCAACGAATTGGCATCCTCCTCTGAAGAGGAGATATACTGTGGTGATTTTAGATGACCAACCATAGTCTAAAATCTATCTAGATTAGGATTATCAGGAACATTGGAACTGAGCAGAGCTTTATCCATAATAGCTTGATGAGAGGGAGATATCTAAAGCAACTCAAACATTGATATTTTTGCATAGGTATGATGGAGTTGTTGGACAATACTGTATGATACTGATCTCGTGTCTTTAGAATTTGATGATTTAGAGGCATTTCTCTATTTTGAAGAAGATGAAAGATTGAAAGGCATCTTAGGGACATTTGATAAATCTGAGATTTGTCCTTGTAGATGTGCCTGAGCTTGTGATCGGGTAACTACATTTTCTGATTGATTATCTCTATCTTTTCTTACAATGGTGATGACATTGTAATGTTCAAATAAGAAAGGTTCAACCATGTTTATGACAACATTGTTTCCAGAGTAGGTGTAATTGACTTTAGCATCCATATTAGGCTGAGAAGATGAATCTCCTTGACCATGTTTTGAAAATGGTTCCATGAATGCCGTATGATCATTGTTAGTTTTACAAATATCAATTAAAATTTCTCCATTATCAATTTTGTCTTGTATGAGATGCTTTAAGTGTATGCAGTTATTGGTTTTATGACCCTTGTTTTGATGGGAGTCATAGAAATTGTTCTCTTTCCACCATATTGGTTTAGGTTCAGGATCAAATGGTTAGATCTCAGGCAATGTGATGATTTTGTTGGCCAATAGAGTTTTCATGGCGGATTCCAAGGACTCTCCAAGAGGAGTAAACTTGCATTTAGGATCCATAGCCCAAGGTTTGTAGTTAGATGGCTTCTTGTTTGATTGTACCTCTTTTATTTCTGAAGCTTTGATGGCTTTGGTACCAATAGTGAGATTGAAAGCAGGTGCCTTAGATGGGGCATGGATATTATCAACAATGCCATCTATGACAATGCCTTTATTCTTGTCCAATTTTTGCCTTTGTCTTTGGAACTAGATCCAGATTCATACTTGTCCTTTTGAATTGATGTCTCCTTTTTATACAAGTGCTTTCTAAATTTTGATTGCATTTTCTACCATTTTATCAAATGACGTATGATTTTGCATTTCCAAATGGTAGTTGATTTTTGGAACAAGATTGTTGATGAAAATTTCTAGCTTATTAGTTTCTAAAATGGGTCTATCATATAAAGAAAACTTTTTCCTCTATCGTTTGAAGAAAGTCACCAATGATTCTCCTGAGTTCTATTTCAAATTGTAGATGTCAATCATAGTGACCAGATGCTGGATGTTGTAGGAGTATTGTTGATAGAATATCTTGATCAAATCCTCAAAAGTTTTGATTGTTGGAGGCATTTTTGAGAACCAATGAATGGTTTCTCCTCCTAGAGATCATGGGAAAAGATGCATTAAGTAGGTTGGTTCATGCATGAAATCCATGGATTGAGTACAAAATTCTCTGACATGATCTTGGGGATTAGATTTTCCATTGTATTTGTCATATTTGGGCATTTCCACTCTTTTCGAGAATGGTGGCATGTACAAGTCTTTATCAAATGGAAAAGGGCATAGGGCCTCCATGGAGAACGCCTTAGGTTCCTTCTCTTTTTCTAGCTTGTTGAGCTTGACTTGCATGACATGCATTTATTTCATCATGGATGTGATAGGAGTTTCTTCCTCATGTGTGATGATATCTTTGACATTAAAGTTCAGAGGAAGTTTAGCCCCTTGTTGAGCTAACTCTAGGAAGTATGCCTCTTTGTCTTCCCTCAAGAAGTGTTTCATCATTCTCTTGAAGTTATCATCATTTTGATATTGGGAAATTTTAGAGGGTGTTGGTTTGGCATCTCTGTCATGATTGGAGTGATTGCCTTGGGAGTTTTGATTTACTCCACCTTGAGACATAGTGTTGTTGTGAGGATTGTTGGTGATTGATTGATGTGGGGTTGGTTGATTACCTGCATGAGTTGATGTAGGAGGGGTGATGTAACCACCTCTCAAGTAAAGATTTCCAAGAGCATCTTCTACAAATTTAGTTGTGTCATAAGGTTGATGAAAGGTTTGAGCAATAACAGAAGATGTTGCTGAAGAGGATTTGGGTTGTTCTCTTTGTTTTCTTTGTGATGAAGCTCTAGTTTCCACCATTAACCTCTAGTGAAGCTAAAGAGCAAGATGAAGACAACTAAAAGATGACTTGATTCAAGAAAATTGAATAATGCAACCTTGTCAAGATTGGGTCGGTTTGATGAAAAGATTGATTGGATGTAAATGGAGGATATTGTGCCCTAGTTGTATGGGTAGACACCCCAAAGATGGCGGACACGAGCTCACAACACTTAGCCATTTTGTTGAAGACTGAATTGAAGATGATTTTGACAAGGTTTTGACACCAGATGAACATGATTCAAATTGAAAGATCAGAAGATTGGATCAAACTCAAGAGACCACTTTTGGAAAATGGATTGGATTCTTCTAGTTTTTTCTATTTTTCTGACACAGTGAATTTTTTGATAGAATTTGGAAGTTGGCTGTAAAAATTGGATTTTTGATAGATTTGGAAGGTTTCTGACAACTTTGACTTTAGCTTTGATACAAGTTTTGAAATTTCAGGATGACTTTTGACACCAGAAATGATTTTTGCTTCAGATTTGCAATTTTTTAGTTTTTCAGTATCAGATTCTTTGCAAATTTTTTTGAACAAGCAATAGTGACTTATTGTGCTAATCCCTAGGAATGATACTTTTTTATGTTCTCAAAAGTTTTTCAATAATGCACATAGTCCTAGAAAATAAAAAAATTGGCCTCGCTAGGGTTTTTAGTAATGGTATGACTCTGCAACTTTTTTGATCTCAAGAGGGTGAACTCCAATCCATGCACACCGAGGTTTTGACACATTTTGAGAATTTATTCAATCAGGAGCTGCTAGGGAGATCTGACATCCCAACAAGAGACCACACTCGTGGAGATTTCTTCCACAAAGACATTTATATAGCAGCTGTTGCTACCACGGAGAAAATGGCTATTACCACTTGAGGTTCCATCCACATGGTTGAGCCAATAAAGGCAATGTCTACTATGGTTAACCCTCTCTAAAGGTGACTCACAAAATATACCACATGGGGACTTGGTCTAGATTCAAGGATTTGTGTTTCTGATACTACCCAAAAAGGGAGTAGAGCATAATCCTCTAGCCTTTTCACTTTTACCCAAACACACTAGACAAATTCTTTGACACGCTAAGACTGAAATCACCTTAGCAAGGTTTGTGATATCAATAAGTATGTCTACCGATCTCTCTAAGTAGGACCAAGAGAGAACCTACCGATCAAAGTTGAGGACCAAACCAAGTAGAATTTGAGATAATAACATTATCCCTCCCTACCTACAAGGGGATCTATCGTCAAGAAGGACTTCACATGCAAAGCTAGCGAATGAAGACCAATCTCTCAAGAACTCCAAAAATAGTGTTCATAGGGCCTATTTACTATCTGTAACAGATATACAAAAAAGAAAATCTATGTTCATTTTATAGCCCAAAACTAAAGTGTGATTTATGAAAGCTAGAAAGGCACTCAAGCTAGACACATGAGATGTGATTTCCAAATTGAAATGTTTTTAGATGTAGTAGAATATCTAAATTCCCTCGCAATGTGCTTAGTAGATTTTACCTGATTTTTAGCATTGTTGAGCAATCCCGTGCAAGCAAGCCACAAACTCTCCAACAACCAAACAAGATATGCAACATATATTCAACTTATGCAAACCCTAGGGTTAGATCTAAAAACCAATTTTTAGGAGCAATAATAACTAGCAAATAATCCAAATGACAACTCATATCACACATTGAATCATATGAAAAATAAGTGCATACCCATCACAATTTTTTTTTTTTTTTTTTCATTTGACCTAGTCAACAAGATCTAATTTTTTTGATATGATTTTGTCCACAAAAATAGAAATGAAAAATAGAGACCCCTACTAAAAAATAGAGAGATTTCCAAAAATGTAAAAATTTTACAAAAATCTCTTCATTTGTTCCCTAGAGACCCATTTTACCAAAACAGGCTAGTTTTTGTAAATCAACTATTTGAGCTATGATATTGCATCCAAATTTAAAACACAAAGAATGGAACCCCTATATAATTTAAGTAGCTTTCTGAAAATGTAAAAATTTCCAAAACATATTCTGATTTTCACTGACAATTAATTTTTTATGAAAAATAAAGAAAAAATTATTAAAAATTCAAAACATCTTCAAAAATTTTGAATTTTTTTATCGAAGCTTCCCTGATATGTCTCCAACCTGTAAACAAAAGTTCAGACAAAAAATCTAATCCATTTGGGAGATATAATTAAATCTTTGAAAATTTAGGGTTTTAGTCTCCAAGCAAATCTACACAAGGGGGTTAGCTCAAAAAAAAAAAAAAACCAACATGTAAAGGTGGGTTGCCCCACGGTGGGTGCCAGAAATGTGTGTTTAAAAATTGTACCTAGCTGTGGACACAACATTTTAGTAAAACATTAGAGGTTAGCAAATCAAAAAAAATTGTAAATAAATGAAACTAAGCTAACCGGGTGATTTATTGCCTTCTAGTAGGTGTGAGTATGGTATTCTCATATTAGATCAAGATTAGTGACAATGCAACACATAAACGAAGGATTTAAAATGATGAAAGCAATAAAATATAAAATGCAGATTAATCTATTTTATTTTTTTTGGATTTTGAATGCAATAAGATGAAAAACTTGATATGAAACTAATCTAGAATAAATTGAAATGATATGCAAATTAATCTAAGAATGATATGCTATGAATGAATTCTATGAACCCTCAAAAACAATAACAAAAATCTCACAATCGCCTTGTGTGCAAGAGCTTGATTCTTTAGATGTCAATTCGCTAGAGTAAGTATGCAAATTCGAGGGATATATTATGAAGAGCTGAACCTTGTTTTTATAGAAATTCAGGGCTTGAAGATGCATAAGAAAAACCATAAATCACTCTTGATAAACTTAGGTTGATTTTTGAGTTAACAAGAAATTAAGAATAAATAACTCATAAAATCATGCAAAAGCAGTTTTTATCTCAAAATAAAGTTTAGTTCTCTTTTTCAACTCATCATCAGATGTTGAGTTTAAAAAGTTAGCAAATTGAGTTTGAAAATTGATTTAAAGTTAACTATTTTTCTGATTGTGCATGATTTAATATGAATTAATTTAATAAATAAAGTGATTTATTTTACACTTAACTGATTTTGAATTAAAACAATTGATTTATGGGTTAATCAATTATTAAATCAAAATTTATTCCAATTAAATCATTAAATTTGACAATTTTGATTTTAAATCAATTAAATAAATATTCAATTGATTGTTTGTAGGAATTTTGATTTATTGTCAAAATAAAACCAATATTAATTAGGAATAAATGCAATTAAATCTAATTAAATAATTAAGTGGAAGAATTAAATTAATTAATTAAATATTCATCATATTCAATTAATTAACTTTAGGATAAATACTGACATTTATCACCAAATAATATTTAATTAAAGATAATTATGATAAATTAGGAAGATTCAAGGAATATTCCCTAATGCGGAATTAAGCTAATCAATTAGGTTTTTGATAAATTGATGTGCAGATGTGCCTTAGGTTAGGACCTTGATGTCAATTTTGATCAAATTGTTGATGTAAGAGGTTAATGAACCTATTGCCCATTTTTGTAGTCCAACCCCTAGATGTTATCTTTCAAAAACTTGTTGATCAAAATATGATGACATATCCTAATACTCAACCATATGATGACAATCAATCCAAACATACTTGGTATAAGGATAATGAATATCGTGAATATCATCACATCAAAGGTCATGACATTAAGAAATGTATGAAATTCAAACACTATATCCAGGACCTTATTGATGATGGTAAAATTGAATTTGAAGGTCATACACCTTCATTATCCACTGCACAACTTAAAATATAGAATCTTTAATTCCTTAATCATAATTAAAACAACACCTCATCCTCCAAAATTATGCCTTATGACTACACTATCAATAACATTCAAGGCTCCAAGATCTAAGACAATGAATCTTGTGGATTTGACACTCTTTGTGGTCGCATAGAAGAATCTGACAACCGTTTGTGCACTCTAAAGCTTAAAGTTTTTGATTGTGATGCTACCACTAAAAGAGGAAGAATTATTGTTCAGGTTGTTGATCCGCTCGCTGCACCATCAAGATCTACCAGGCCTACTTCAAGAGATGACCTCCTGGCACAACTGGGAAATACTCCAGCATAGGTATCCATACTTAAGCTACTTCATACATCTCCTATGCACAAATAAGTCCTTAAAAAATCCCTTACTAAATCACGAGTTCCTAAAAACATGAATACCTCTCAGTTCCAATCTATGATCTAGAATCTAGCCGCACAACCACACCTAGTTTTCATAGAGAAATAATTTCATGGTTCTAACCCTTATCATAATATGCCTCTTCACATTGAAGTCACTATCCACTCCATCAAAATAAAAAGAGTCTTAATAGATATTGGATTTGGGTTGAACCTTTGTACTATGAGAATGATAATTAACATAGGAGTTTCAAAAGATCTCATTGATGTAACAAAACACATTACTATAAAGGCTTATGATGATAGAGAAAGATAATCCAAAGGAATGACCATACTTCCTTTTCAGGTGGGCCCTTCTATAATTGAGACTTCTTGTCATGTTCTTGATCTAGATCTCCCTTACAACATACTTTTTGGAAGACCTTGGATATGTGTGCTAAAATGTTGTCACACTTCTATGAATCATTATATCCAAGATCTCTCAAGAATGAGGTCTCAAATGGTGACTCATAGCTCTCTATTCATGGAGTGCAAGGGTTTGTAATAGAAGCCCTCAGATTAGACCTAGTTTGTGCCCATGCAAGTACACCATAAAATGAGAGATTCAATTAGAAAAAACAACAATACTAGTCTCCATGATCATCAAATATGCATGCAAATGAAAATGAAAGTAGATCTAAGCTAGATGGATTAAGCTAGATGCAAGAAAGAAAATAAAAATGATGATGCAATGCTTCAATATGAGAGATCTAAGAATACCATAGCTCCAAGATGCCAAGATTGAGAGACTCCAAGAGGATGATAATGTAAGAGATGATGATGCAAAAGATGGATCATGCAAAAGATGGATGATTAAATGAGAAGGAGAGGGCTCCTTATAAAGGATTTTAGAAATGAATGGATGGTCAAGATTAAGAGGCAAAAAGAAATGAGCAATGGTGGAGATTAAATCTTGGTTGATCCATGTGCTTAAGATTCTCAAGAGGCAAAATCAATGGACATGGTTAAGAGGCAAAAAGATATGTGGAAGAGATTAAGAGGGAAAAACCTTTTTCAAAAAGTCAAAAGATTCTATCTCATGGGAAAGTGCACTTTACTCTATTATTTTTATTTTTTATTTATTATTTTTAGTAAAGTGGCTTCCAATATTTAATGAAAAGATTTTTTATTTATTTAAAATAGATTTATTCTTTTAATTAAAATGAGATTTAAAATAAATGACTTGATGATTTAATTAAATAATTTTTTATTTAATTAAAAGAGATTTTTATTTAATTAAAAGGGAGCAAGTTCTCTCAATTAAATAAAACTTGGGAAATATATTAAAATTTTTGAATTAATTACAATTTGATCAAATAAATTGATTTGAATTAAAAATATTAAAAATCATTGATTCATAAAATTGATAAAATAATTCCAACATTGATAAAATGAAGAATGGGACGCAAAGTCTAGGTGACCATTTTAGGGTGCATACAAGATACACGCTATTTTAGGTGTACCATCTACATAGCATCAATATTTAAAATTTACGCATCATGGACATGAAATCACTATTCTTAGACATTAAGAACCATTTCAGTACTGCAAAAATTTAGAATCCAATAAATCTTACTATTGTCCTTTGAATGAATTGAATATTTCCACTAAGTCTTCTCCTAAAAAATCTCTCATTGAAGAAATGAAAAAAGGTATCTAATAAAGGAAAAGGTAATGTCATTGGGGAGAAGATTGTTGAATCAAAAAATAAAGTAAAATTTATAGATCAAGGAATGGGAGAATATAAATTTTATATTTCACTCTACATTGGAAAACTTCCATTATCTCCACAATCCTTTGGTAAACCTAAACAAATTTTTCCCAAAGGCAATAAGGAAACTATGACATGCAAAAATACTACTTTTGAACACAGAGGATCCCTTGTAGATGAACAAATGGAGAATAATGTATTATCTTATCTTTACAATGATGATGAAGATAAAACAATGGACATTCCTAAGGACAAATACCTGAAGGTCACTCTTATTATTGAAAGCATGAGATATCATCGAACTGGCCTAGGGGAAAATGAAAATGGGAGAAAGCTAATCATTAAAGAAACTAGCTACCCTCGAGGCTAAGGACTGAGCTCCCTAGAAACCAAAGTGTCCTTCATTGAGGAATTTTGTTCAATTGAGACTGACTTAGATAATGAGGAATAGTTCTATGAAGTCCCTTTCTAATATATCAAAGATGATCTCATCGACTCTAGCCATGTCCTAGCCATCACTATCATAGACCTTTCTATTGGAAAAATGGTCAGCACTCCCCTCAAGATTCATGACATGGCTTAACCACCTCCTATTTCTTCTATAATTCTAGTGGTTGTATTGGTCATTAATAGGTCAATCTTTTGGTGCAATGACAACCACTACTTATAACAAGTGGTATCAGAGCTTGGTCACATGTTTGAATCTCCTCAAGTAACGTTGAGGGGGAGATTGTTGGCAAAATGGTCAGCACTCCCCTCAGGATTTGTGACATGGCTTAACTACCTCCTATGTCTTCTATAAGTCTAGTGGTTTTATCGAGCATTAATAGGCTGATCTTTTGGTGCAATAACAACCACTACTTGTAACACTTTCATCCCCCACCCTTTCCCTCAAATGCCTTGAACTCATCAATTGGGACCAACAAGATTTATCACTAGCTTTAGACATATGTAATTTAGATGAGGCAGTACTTGCATAATTCTGACTTAAAAATCTCCAAGATCACAAGAAAAACATAGTCTACGATAAGAAAGCCTACTACAATAGCCAATTCAATTCTCTTAGTTGCAAAAGTGAAAATGAAAATAAAAATAAAAAAGAAAATAAAACACCCTCTAGTGAAAACCTCTCTGAGGCATCTTTGGGTGAAGAAAAAGAGAAAAAAAAAAGGATGCATCCTCTAATGAAAACCTTTCTGAGGTACTAGAGGAGGAACAAGTTGACTTCCATTCATGTCAGAAAAACTTTCTATCCTAATTGAAGATACAATAGAAGTCAACCTTTGCACTACAAATAATCCTAAGATCACATATATAGAAACATCACTCAATGAGAAAGAAAGGAAAGATATCATTGAGTTTCTTCACAAAACACAAATAAATTTTGCATGGTCCTATAAAGATATGTCTGGTTTGAATCTGTGTACTAGTAAAAGTACCTTCATAGGGTTAGTTTAGTAATAAATGACTAAAATATACTAAATACCACAATTAGTGAGCTATTTAAATGCAAATACAACTAATGAGCATTCTATGGCTCTCTATTTAATTATGCTAATGCAAAGATCTTAGAAAGCCTCCATTAGTGATAGCCTTAAAATGAGAAAATGATAGATGATTAAGCTAATTAAGTGAATTCCAAAGAAAAATATACTCAAATTAGCTAAAAATGGCTTTCTAGGTCAAAAACTCAAGAGGTTTGATGCAATTCGTAGAAGTGTGGATGCTTTTCTATTGATTTATGCCTTGTTTTTATAGATTTTGGCAAGTTTAGGGGTGGAGTTGAGTTGATCATGGTTGGATTAAGGTTATGTCCGTGGTTCAACCTTTAGGGACAATTTAAATGGTTTGTTCTCAAAGCTTGGGACAAGGAGACAAAATGAGTGGTCAAGATGTCATTGCAATTCAATTTTCTTTTGATCTATGTGAGCCCAATCCTTAATTTCTATTGGTTGAGGTATTTTCCTCCCATGTGGTGGGTGAGGGAAATTAGGAATTAAATAATTGAATTTAATTGATTTTTTTAGCCATGTGTACCCCTTAAATGGGTTGATTTGATTTAAATTAAACTATATAATTAATTAGATTAATTGCATAATTAATTAGATTAATTGCATAATTAATTAGATTAATTGCACAATTAATTGATTTATTTGATTTAAATTGATTTATTGGCTTTTGATTTTCAATTATTATTGGATTTTGGGTTGATTGCAATTATTTCTTTGATTTTGTCTTAGTTGCTCACTTGAATTGATCTTGATCATTTCTAGGTGATTAAAAATGCCCTTCTTTGAATCAATGTGTGAAGTACATTGGTTCAAAGAATGTCCAATATCCTAATGCAAATTATCATTTACATGATGTTTAATTTGATCTTGATGATCGATGCAGATTCATTGATGAAATTTTGATTGATTAATGTTACCATTGATCGATCTGATGTTGGACTTTAGATATGATGCTTGATCTGAATAGATTTTCTAATTTTCATGCCCCACTGATGATTTGAAATTTTTTTCATTTTCTGATTTCTTTTGATGATGATGTGATTGCATGAGCCCTCGGGAAATGAATCAAAATGATAATGGATGATTTGGTTGAGATTGGGAAATTTTGATTTGTTTCCTGATATAGAAATTTGGATAGGCCCCTATCATGAGAGAATTTTATGAGAAGAAATTTGATTGATAAAATGGTGTTGACATTTTGGATGAGTTGATGATGGTTTATTATCTCTTGATGTCTGTTAGAATCACTTGGTTGATGTTGATGTCAATCTAATAGGATAAGTAGGTTGATGGGTTGATATTTTTCTCTCAAGATCTAGAGAGACAAAACAATGATTTTCCTTCCTTGAGATCTAAAGTTAGGAGATTTGATGTACTCAAGATGAGAAAATGGATATAGGATAACTTTATTTCCATTAGATGATCAATTGGATGATTTGACTGATTGATATTTGATATGATATGATTAGATATTTTGATGATATGGATTTGATTAGATGGTCTCATGATGCAAACTTTGTTGGATATTGCTGATGCATTTAATATGCTTCATCATACGTTGGAATTGACATTCATACTGTTGTCATTCATGTTTTGTCACTAATGTCAACATATGTTTCTATAAGGAAAATAGACTAGTTATTACAATGTATAGACACCATACGGATGTTTCAGAACATGCGAAGTTAGTTGAGAGTAGAAGAAGGTGTTGTGATATTATATCTAAGATCACATGATGTAATATTGTATATTGGATGAGTTACAAATTATTTGGTAAAGACTAGTCTCTGGTCTATGATAGTGGAAGTTGACAGAGTAAGCCTCTGTATTTTGAGTATATCTTACAGGCTATGATGATTCAGTGTATGTGAGCTTAATGGATAATAGTTAGCATATTGAGGAATTTTCGTTGGTCTGTGCCAGCCACAGAAAATAGAATGACGTCAGATGTGGAATGTGTTCTAGAGGAGACCTATTTTGAAGGATAATTGGCCGACCTAATCATGAAAAATTTAATAGGGTATATATGTAAGATCTTTTCTTTGAAAAGATGGATGTGATATGGATATGTTGTGAAAGAGGATTGTGGAAGCTATGAGCTTGTATTGTTAGATGTAGAGAAGAGGATTGTATGTACTTCATTGAAACTAATCAAGCAAAGAAAATTTCTATCAGACAGTTCACAAGGATTGTGTATTTCCTCATATACACTTGTGTTACGAATAGTATGTTCTAAAGGTGGACTTAACCTTCTTTGGGCAGTGAGCCTATCCTTTTATTTGACTCCTAACAGGGTCCATCCTCTAACATGTACTATTTACTGCAATATTTTAATCAGCTCCTAATAGGGATAGATCTTCTAACAAGGATACTATACTCTCAGTACATCATTAGTGGGTGTTAATTCCCATTAGGGTTTTTACCTTTAATAAGGTTTCCTCGACAAAAAATATTGTGTTGTTTTGTTGGCATTCTTTGTGTTCATTTGATTTGGAATTGTTGTTGCTTAAAAGTTTAAAGTTTAATATTTTGTCATATAACTAATTGACACCCCCTCTCAGTTATATTGGTGGATTGTTATTCCTAACAAAATTATGGACTGGTATAAGAGAAGGGTCATTTGTGGGTATATGTGTGGAGATAGGAATAGGTGATGAATAGAATTAGTTTGCCCATATTTGATCAACATGATTGATTATTGATGATGTCCTTGATGTAGCATGGATAATTTGATGGATCATGATTTACCTGTACTTGTATCTTGATGATGTTGATGTACCGTTGATGATCAGATTGAGCATGATTTTTGATAATGGATACTTTAGACATTGATGATGTTGGTCAAGAATTTGTTCATATATTGATGGACATTTGTCGATTTATATTTCCTTGATTTATTTTGATATAGATATTGATGTGGTCCTTTGATGATGATAACTTTACCCCCTTTAGCTTTCCTTACATATTTTGAGAAAAAAGGATCCACATGCAAACTAATATGCAATTATTCTATATGGATGCAGCTAGCTATCACTATTCATAATTAGGATGCTTATTTTCATCATCAAGCTTTTGGAACATGAAATTGGTACAACCCTCACTGGTTATATTTTCAACCATGATGATATGAATACCACTTTCCTCATATTTTAATGTTGCAAGTAAACAAACAAAGAATTGATCCATTTCATATGCAAATATCCTCCATGATTCTTTGATGATCATGTCATTAGATGGGTTTGCATACTTTGATGAATCAACCTGACAAGCACTCAAGAAGAATACAATAAAATATCATGTCTTCATCATCTCTCATCTAGTCAAACTTCATTGATTTTCTAAAAAGACATGATTCCAAAAATAAAGTAACCCTTTGAACATTTTTTCTTTTTGTTTATAGATCCATATTTCAAAAAAAAACTTCCTCCACTTTGATCCTTAGTTATGTTTAAGCCTTTTTGGATTTTTATTTGATTTGATTGAGCTTTCTAGATTTTGATTTGATTTGTCAAATGTTTTTTATTAGATCAAGTGTTTGGATGTTTGAAATGTGATATTGATCAATAAGTTCAAGTGTAGCAATTTTTCAATTTTGATGAGATGATTTTCAGCCAACTTGTGTCTATTTTGCTAAGCTCATTGAATTTGGATTAGTGCCTCTAGTTTGATTCAACAATTATAATGCTTTGTTGGGAAATGCAACTTTTGAGAGTTTATTTAAGATTTTATGATTTTACAATTTATTTTTTGGATTTTTAGATATTTTTAACTTTTTTGGATAGATATTTTTCTATTTTTTTAAAAAAAAATAATGTTTTTTTGGATTTTTATATTTTTTTCATGTTTTTGGATTTTTAGAGATTTTTAACTTTTTTAGATTTTTAGAGATTACGTTGAATTTCCCCCAATGTCTAGCAACGTATAGGACATGAAATATGTATTTGCAAACTGATAATTCAATAATGAATATGCAATTATGGATGAAGAAAGTGTGTTACCCATAGGATCATCTCCTCAAGATTATCCAAGCTAGGGAAAAATAATATCTCAATATAGGCCAATGATGTGGTGTTGGATAGCATATGGAATAATGACCTAGTGTCATGACAATGGTCCAAAGGAGTGGACATATCAAAAGAATTTCTATAACATATTTTCCATTTCTTTTATTCTTCATTTAGATCAGGGGATCAATGTGTATAGGATCACACAATCATGATAAAGGGGTGATGGATACTATGAGTAGATGGTTTGGGATTATGGAAATGATGCTTAGGAAGAATGAAGGTGGATTTAGTATAAGAAAGATCATGATAGGGTAGCATGAATGAAACAAGTGAATAGGATGATGGATAGGATAATGCATGTAAGCATACTTAATGCTCATGGATATGTTCAACCTTGTTAAGATCAAAGGTGAAAGATGGAATATGGTTGCAAGTGAGATAAATGGTAGAAAGATGGAGGATATGATGGATGGAACTTTCCCCCAAGTGGAAGAGAGAGGAATTACACATGAACAAGATGATTAGGAGACCGCCATAAACTAATTTTTTTCCCTATGTGCCATGCCAAGTTTAATGCAGAGACTAATACTTTGAGAAGGGTGGCTAGGGTTTTATGGTTGTCATAATTTTCCATGCCCTATACATGAAAGATTTCTAAGGTGGTTATGGAATTAAAGTTTTGTTTACAACAAGAAGCATTTAATTTGTAACTACAATTAGCCTGTGATGATGAAACCCTAAATATTGTACAATCAAATTTGATCTAATTCTTCCTGAGTTTTCAAGATTTCTTATCTACTTATTTCTTATTGTTTTTGGATTGATTGTAAGTGGTTGAAGACCTAATTTTTCCTAAATGATCCCAAGATTTTTGCAATCCTTTATAAGGATTTCCAAGATCATTTAGGATGGTCATCTTTTGGCTGAATGGGAGGTCTAGGTCTAGTCTATCCTTGGTTTCAAAATATCGGCTGATGATTTGTTCTTAGTCTAGGATGCAGAAGATGTTTATCAGATAGTATTATTATATCAAAGGGAAATAGAATACATAATCCTCATACATAATACAAATATCCATCTTATTTCTCTCTTGTGTGTTGGTCTTATAAATTTTGAGTTTTCTAACTCACTACATGGTGTTTTCCCATGTATATGTTGTCAGTCCTTAGATCTAATCTAGGATTAGATTAAATGATGCTATGGATGGAATATAGATTCTTTGTGTTTGTACAAGGATTTCTATAAGTAGTGTGGGTTGGATCATTTGTGTTAATGGATTGGATCTATGAAGAAGAATAATAGTTGGATTCTATATTTTGCAGTGCATTAGAGATTTTTCCCAATGGATAAGGCACTGGTTAGGAGTAAGTATATTCTATAGTGATATGTGTTTGATATGGTCTTCTTACATCCCTCAAAATTTTAATCATAACCAATCCCAAATCTTTCAAAATATTAAGGTTATAGGGCCTTTTTTTCATCATAGTAATGGAGAGTCAATGAATGTCTGGTTATCATTTAGTACTTTCCTACTATCAATCTACTTTATTCAATCCAGTCCTGGAATTGTAAGAAGTGTTTTATTCACTGGATTAGGTGCACCCACCTTGGTTTTGCAGAGCCATAAGTGCAAATGGTAGTCTTGTCCCTATAGTTGGTCTAGTTACCTATAGATCTCCCCATATTTGGAACTAACCCCTCCTTAAAAAATTTCTTAGGTATACTCGTGTCTCTCTGAGTGTAAAATCCTTTTCAGGAGCCAACAAAATGGTGACTCTGCTAGGGATATGTTAATTAAAGCTTAAATAATGTAGGTACGAGTGGAGCTAGACTCCTAGCCTGCTTATTGGTCTCATCCAATGGTTTCCATTGATGTATAGAGTCAGGTTTGAAGATTTTATATCATCTCACCAAGTGTGAGTGGTGACTCTAAGGTTCTCTTTCTTATCACTGCATGCTTAGAATGCAAAATATGATGTATGTGCAGTCCTGACAAATAGTTTTTACACCCTATTGAATTTTCATTGTGTTAATGGAAAGGGATACAGAAAGAGTTTTCAGTGGTTAGAATATTTGTCCTCTTCAAAGAGGTGGTGACTCTACAAAGATTTTAGTGAAGCAAGCTTCAGATCTATCAGTCTTTCTAGTCAATGGGTTGAGTTTCAACCATAATACTTCTAGGTATTTTTTATTTTATGTATCTTTTCATGAAATCATGTGCATAAGAAATGTTTCCCTATCAAGGTTTCAGAACAAGTAAGAAGGGAAGAGTGATAGTGGGAAGTTTCATGTTTCCTTGTTGAATATCTTGTTCATGTGAGGAAACATTGAAGTGTTGTCATAGAGGTCAAAATGTTTTTGTGTACCTCTTATAAGGATAGAACAAGATGAATTGTCCTCATCTTGTTTCAAACCAAATGAGTAATCAGCAGAAGAGCCAACCTAGAAGGAATTGTATTATCAAGTTGGATGAGCCCTTAAATTATGGTCATCTTCCAGGATTGCCTAATTCTTTTCCTATCGAGCTCATTGACCTAATCCTAGTTTTTGATGATCAATCTGAGTCAATACTTGAACATGTTCCAAAATTCTTTAGATTTGTTGTAAAATATCATATTTATGAGGAGGATGTTAGCATGATGATTTTTGGGAGATCCTTCAAAGGGGTTGCAGCTGATTGGTATTTAAGTTTACCCCCAAAATGTGTGTCTTCATTGATTGATTTCAATTGGTTGTTCTTGAAGGAGTTTTCTGATGATGGTGAGTGGAGTAAGTTACTTAGAGAGTGTCATCAAGAAAAGAATACAAATGATATCACAAAGCAACCCATATTTGATGCTAAGAATGTCTCTCAGAATGATGAAGTTATGTCATTTGTACATTTAGATCATAGTAGTGACCAGAAGTCAAAATCATTGTGCTCAAGATCTTCTACTGGTTTGGAGATTTTTGAATTTGAAAGTGAAAATTGTTTGAGTGAAGATTTGAATGAGAGTACTGAGGATGAATCAAGTTTTCCTCTCCTTAATAGTGATGAGATCTTTGATTTATTAATAGCCGAATATAGTAAATGCACTCATCCATATGGTCAATAAATTTTAAACCCTATTGATTTTTGTTTCGATAATGAAAATGTTGCAGAGGATTTATATAAGTATAAATCCTCTATTGATAATGATCAGGGTACGAGTTCTTTTGGTGATCAAGGATTAGTTGCAAGTGAAAAATCAGATTATGAAGATATGATAGAAATTTATTCTTATGAGCAGCCTTATGCAAATAAAGATGATGATGCAGAATGTTCCTAGGTTGCTGATGAAATAACCATAAAGTGGGATTCAGATGGACAAGAAGATGAATCATTTGAGGATGGTTTGCATAGTGGGAGTAGTCAGAAAATGTTTTCATTCCAAAATGATTTCCCTCTTATGAAAATCATTGATGAAAAGGATGTTTAAGATGCTAGTTTTGTAGAAAAAGGTGAATCTTTTTCTTTTCATCAAAAGGATGATTTTTCATGTTGAGATACAGGCTTCAGTCATAATGATTTTTATGATTTGAAAGATAATGTTTGGTTCAACAATCATGGATTAGTTGTATCACAAAATTATCATATTTTTTAGATCATGCACAAGTCTTATGTGTTTTATGATGATGAGTACATTAATCACATTTTGTATGATATGATGGAGGTGTATGGCATTACCTTTGATCATGTTCATGGAAGTGATAATTTTAGTTAACCTTTTCTCTATGGGGATGAAAATCATATGTTTGACAAAGGTAAGCAATGATTTCAGTTTTGTGGCTTTGGGCTATTTGTAAATTTGTAAATATTTTTCTTTTTTTTGTTTGTTTCCCTTCCTTTCCTGGTTTATTTTCTAGTTTTTGAGAAGTTTCCCTACAATTTTTTATCTGGTGGATGGTCTTCTTCAACAAAAGTTTCTAAAGGTTCTTTTTATGAATTCAAGAGGCATGCATCCCTAGAAAGAGCCACTGTTAGCCTGGTTGGAGATTTATCGGCAAGCCAGTGTTGATTATATGTTTGTCATTGATGACAACATATGGTAAGTAGCATGCATGGAAGACTTATGTAGTGAGATTTGACTATATGAAGCATGAAAAAGTTATCAATATGATATCATGGATGTAGAGGTTAATTCTTAGTACAGACAGTTATATAGCAGCTTGTGTTAGCAGTGTTCCTAACAGAGTTACAAGTAGTGTTCTGTGGCTGATTATTCATATGGTTAACATGGAGCCTTGCATGTTTGGATATGTGATGGAGACATATTAGTAATGTTACATTCATGGATGCAGAGTCTAATGTGCAATAGAAGTGAAGTTATGCAGTCTCTATTCACCAGTTGCAGTGTCCTATGTTTATCCAGAATACTCGACAAAGATTATGTTGGTATAGGAGTTGTGCCTATCATTTCGGTATGCATGCTTGGATTAGTGATTGGAGAAGAGTTATGAATGTTTGGTTAAGAGTGCATGATGTAATTCAGCTTGAGGAGAAAGTATCAATTAAATTGGTAGAGCCAAGAGTGTGTAGCATGCGTCTACATTTATTTATTGGACAAGTCCCAGTTTGTGTTGCGTGCTTAGTAGAGCCAATTAATACATTATTAGAGAGTATTATTGTTTCTCTAATATGATTTCAAGGTGGTTCTAACAGGCCAACTTGGTTATATCATTTAGAGGAAAGATATTTATAAGTAGTCATTTGTGATTGCTAAAGTGTGGTTCATAGTTGAATGTAAAGAGAAGAGAAGAGAGTGCAAAGTGTTGAGCCATCAAAAAAAGGTCTATGTGACCAAGTAAAGAGTATATGCTATTCATTGGAACTGATAAAGATAGTAGGTCTACAACATAGTTCACCAAGATCTAGATATAGTGTGTATCTATTATTCAGAAGGTTGTAGCCTTCACCCCTTTGAGCAGTGAGCTCTCAGAAAATACATCCTCACCCCTAGTAGGGTCTGACCCTTGACTAGGTCACTGTACTTATTACATTGTAAAGATCAACTCCTAACAGGGTTGTAGGATCTTCTAACAATGATCTTTATACACTAGTGTAGTTTATTTGTGGGTATTAATTCCCATTGGGGTTTTTACCTATTTGGGTTTCCCCGTAAAAAAAATATTGGTGTTGTGTTCAAATGTTCTTTCATTTTTTTTATGCTTAAAGTTTAAGTATACTTAATTGCATAAAGAATTGAAACTTGTAGATAATTGATTCACCCCCCCCCCCCCCCCCCCCTTCTTAGTTATCTCTTGGGACTATTCCTAACAATTGGTATCAGATCCAAGTGCTTCAAAGAGAAAGTTTAACAACTTGAGGTTGATTAGATGGCATTCTTTAGAAAAGACAGTCCTAAGTTTGATGGAGAGAACTATCTTGATTGAAAGAAAAAAATGGTGACACATTTGTAGTGTATTGCTTTTGAAGTTTTTGAAGTGGCTATCAAAGAAGTCAAGATCCCCTCTCTTGAAGATCTTGCAAAGGATGATGCTACTAGAAATAGAAAGGATTTGTTTCATTAGAACACAATAGCCAAAGAAGCCCTTATCAATGCCTTATCTGATAGTGAGTTATCAGAGATAAAGAAAGTAGACTCAGCCTACAAGATATGGAAGCACCTAGAAGACATGTTTGAAGGAGATGTACAAGAAAAAAAAAAGTGCGCAAAAAGACATGGAAGAAAAGATAAAATGCATTATAGATGCTACCTAAAGAAGACACCAGAGCTTACAACCAAAGGATTAATGAAGCAATTGCTAGAATCAGGAACAATGGTGGAGAGATCTCAGAGGAAGACATTATGGATAAGTTGATGACTACTCTTTCATCAGAGTATGAAAATAAGATCAACATCCTTGATGAGTACATGAAGCTTACATCAAGTTTCAAAAGAGAGAGCTTGATCAAAAAAATTTAAGGTTTTGAGATTTCAAGATTGAAGATAGAGCCTAAAAGTGAGACAACCTTCAAAGCATCAGTCCATGGTAAGAAATCTATAAACACTTCTAGTAATTTTGATGATGATGATGAAGATAAAGCACTAGATGATTTCATTGCTATGATTTCTAAAAGAGAAAAGAAAGAAAAAGGAAAATATGAAGGTCAATTGTCATTCAAATTCTTTTCATGTAACAAGATTGGTCACTTTGCATCTAAGTGTCCTACAAGAGTAAGAAGTTCAAGAATAACTACAAGCCTAAGTATACAAAGGAATGTTACTATGCTAGAGATGGAGTATCAGATGATGATTCAGTTGAAGATGAAATTGAATTCATTTCTCTTATGGACAATATGCATGATGAGATGAATCATGAAGATGAGAAAAAGGAACAAGAGCTAGCACTTTTTTAACAAGAAAACATAAGAACTCATTGGATTATAGATAGCAGTTGTTCACATCACATGATAGGTGATAAGGATAGACTTGTTCATCTAGACAAATACAAAGGTGGCATGGTTAGATTTGGAGATAACACTCCTAAACTTAGCATTGGTAGAGGAACTCTCACATTGGATGGGAAGAACAATACTGATGATGTTCTTTATGTAGATGGCTTGAAGCATAACCTTGTTAGTGTTGGGTAGTTGCTTGAAAAAGGTTATCAGTTGGAGTTCAAAGGCAACAAGTGCATCATTAACAACAAGGATGGTGTAATGATTGCATCAGGATCAAAGACTAAAGGTAATATTTTTCATCTTAATTCAGAAGTAAGTTGTTTTATTACTAAATTAGATGGCAAAATGTATTTCATTTTGTTTTTTGATGATTATTCTAGAGTGATGGGGGTTGCGTTCTTGAAAGACAAGTCAGAAGCATTTGAGAAATTCAAAGCTAAGGTTGAGAATGAATATGGACTAAAGATAAAGTGTCTGAGATTGGATAGAGGAGGAGAATTCACCTCTGACAGATTCTATGAGTACTACAAAGAACATGGCATAAAGAGATAGTTATGTGCACCTAGAATCCCTCAGCAGAATGGGATTGTAGAGAGAAGGAATAGGATCATCCTAGATATAGCGTGTGCCATCATGATTGAAAGAAAAGTTGCACACACATATTGGAGAGATGCAGTCAATACAATAGTCTATACCATCAATAAAATACAATTGAGGCTTGGTGCAGACAAGACACCTTATGAGCTATCGTTTGGTAATGTTCCCACAGTGAAATACTTCAAAATCTTTGGAAGAAAGTGCTACATCAAGAGGGATGAAGCAATAGGCAAGTTTGATGCAAGAAGTGATGCAGGTATTTTTCTTAGTTACTCTACTAAAAGAAAAGCTTATAGATGTTTTAATTTAAGATTGAAGAAGATCATTGAAAGTGCTCATGTTAAGATTGATGAGAATTTTATGGTTCAAGAAAGATATCATGATTATGCACCTATGATTGAAGAAGAACCTAGTCCTTCCACTAGTGAGATAGTTGTTGAAGAGATGTTTGAGAGTATTGATGTATTATTCAATGACCCTGAAACAAGTGAAGAAGAAACTTAGAAGTTAGATGAAACAATATCACCTAAAGCTTACATCTAGATATCAGTCTAAGGATGACATAATTGGAAATCAGAGTGGTAAAGTCACAACAAGATCAAAAGAAAAGAGTTCAACAAGCAATGAAGTGGTATGTTTACTATCTCATATTGAACCTTTAAGTGTTGAAGATGCTTGTAATGATTCAGATTGGCATGTTGCTATGAAAGAATAACTAGATTAGATTATTAAAAATGATACTTGGGAATTGGTCCCAAGATTTAGTGATAAAAATGTGATTGGAACAAAGTGGATATTCAGAAACAAGATGAATGAAGATGGTACAATAATAAGGAATAAAGAAAGATTGGTATGTAAGGGATATGCACAAAGAGAAGACATTGATTATTGAGACACATTTTCACCTATGAGTAGATTAGAAGCCATTAAGTTGTTTCCACCATATGCAACATTCAAAAACTTCAAAGTTTATCAGATGGATGTTAAGTCAACATTTTTTAATGGAGAGCTAAAGGAAGAAATATACATTGAGTAGCCAGAAGGATTCACCTTATCAGACAAGCCTGATATGGTATGCAAATTGAAGAAAGCCCTCTATAGACTTAAGCAAGCCCGTAGAGCATGGTATGAGAGACTTGATAGATATCTAAAAAAAATTGGATTCAAGAAAGGAGCAACTAATTGTAATCTATTCATAAGAGAGACATCTGAAGGTCTACTACTTGTAGCTATATTTGTTGATGACATTATCTTTGGGGGTAATGACAAACTTAGTACAAAATTTGCTAGGGAGATGCAGAGTGAGTTTGAGATGAGCATGATTGCACCTATCAAATACTTTTTGGGATTAAATGTGCAGCAGATAGAGAAAGCTATTTTCATTAATCAGTCTAAGTATGTGAAAAAGATATTGAAGAAGTTCAAGACAGATGATTGCAAGCTAGTGGGTACACCTATGATAATAGGATGTAAGCTTATAAAATAATATGACTCTCCAACAATAGATAAAACATTGTACAAGTCTATGATTGGTAAACTCATATATCTTACTCAATCTAGACCTGATATTTCTAATGCAGTTGGCATAGTTGGGAGATTTACAACAGAACCTAAACAAAGTCATCTCATGGTAGTAAAGAGAATATTCATATATTTGTAGGGAACTATAGATTATGGTTTATGGTATCCTAATTTAGGGAATGTTGAGCTTCATGTATATACAGATGCAGATTAGGTAGGATGCATGGATGATAGAAAGAGTACATCAGGAGGAGCAGTATTTCTTGGTGATATACTAGTCACTTGGACAAGCAAGAAGCAGAATTGTATTTCTCAGTCAACATCAGAAGCAAAGTATGTTGCAAAAACTTTGAATTATTCTACAATTATTTGGATCAAGTAGATGATAAAGGATTTTGGCAAATTGATTATCCTATTGTTATTCATTGTGATAACACTAGCACTATCAACATGTCAAAGAACCCTGAGATGCATACAAAGACAAAACACATAGAGATAAAGTATCACTTCCTAAGAGAGAAAGTGGAAGAGAAAGAAGTCAAATTGGATTATTTGAGTACAAAGGATCAGCTAGTAGATATATTCACAAATCCTTTACTGAAGGATAATTTTGAGTATCTCAGGGAGAAGCTGGGAGTAATTCCTTTCCATGATTCTGATTAGAGAAAGTGGAGAAAGCATCAGTCCTCAATGACTGATGGATGGTTGACTACTATACATATGGAGTAGTACCAATGCTTAAATTATTGGTGCCCTTTTCCATTGATGTCAAAGGGGGAGTAGTATATAGTCATGAAAAATAGTATTAAAGGGGGAGTAGTATTCAGTCATGGAAGTAGTTTTGTTGAGAAAATGCAGAATATTATAAAATATTGCAGCAAATGGAGGATTCATCCTTGGGGGAGTTTTGATAAGGAAATGGAGAATTTTATAAAATAATTTCTCATTTGGATTGGTGGTGTTTCTCATTCCATATGTTCCCATCAATGCCAAAGGGGGAGATTGTTGGAGATTTGTCAGCAACCAGTGATGACTGTATGTTTATCATTGATGACAACATATGGAAAGTAGCATGTGTAGAAGACTTATGTAGTGAGTTTTGATTATATGAAGCATGAACATGTTATCAGCATCATATCATGGACATAAAGCTTAATTCTTAGTATAGATAGTTATATAGCAGCTTGTGTTAGCAGTGTTCCTGACAAAGTTACAAGCAGTGTTCCTGATAGAGTTACAAGCAGTGTTCTATTGCTGATTGTCTATATAGTTATCAAGGAGCCTTGTGCATTTGGATATGTGATGGAGACATGTTATTAATGTTACATTCATGGATGTAGAGTTTGATGTGTAGTAGAAGTGAAGTTATGCAAACGCTATTCACTAGTTGCAGTTTCCTATGTTTATCCAGAAGAGCCGACAAAGATTATATTGGTACAGGAGTTGCACCAATAATTTCAATATGCACACTTGGATTAGTGATTGGAGAAGAGTTATGAATGTTTTGTTAAGAGTTCATGATGTAATTCAGCTTGAGGAGAAAGTATCAGTTAAATTGGTAGAGCCGACAGTCTGTAGTGTGTGTCTACATTTATTTATTTGGACAGGTCCCAGTTTGTGTTGCATGCTTAGAAGATCTAAGTGAGACATTATTGGAGAGTATTATTGTTTCTCTAATATGATTTCAAGGTGGTTCTAATAGGTTGACTTGGTTATATCATTTAGAGGAAATATATTTATAAGCAGTTATTTGTGATTGCTAAAGTGTGGTTCATAGTTGAATGTAAAGAGCAGAGTAGAGAGTCTGAAGTGTTGAGCCATCAGTAGAAGGTCTATGTGACCAAGTAAAGAGTATATTCTATTCATTGGAACTGATCAAGATAGAAGGTCTATAATGTAGTTCACCAAGATCCAAATATAGTGTGTATCTTTTATTCAGAAGTTTGCAACCTTCACCCCTTTGAGCAGTGAGCTCTCGGATAGTGCATCCTCACCCCTAACAAGGTTAATCATAAAAGACTCCTAATAGGGTCTGACCCTTGACCAGGTCACTGTACTTATTGCATTGTAAAGATCAACTCCTAACAGGGTTGTAGGATCTTCTAACAAGGATCATTATACACTAGTGTAGTTTATTTATGGGTATTAATTCCCACCGAGGTTTTTACCTATTTGGGTTTCCTCGTAATCAAAATATTGGTGTTGTGTTCAAATGTTCTTTCATCATGTTTATGCTTAAAGTGTAAGTATATTTAATTGGATAAAAAATTGAAACTTGTAGATAACTGATTCACCCCCCCCCCCCCCACCCCCCCCTCTTAGTTATCTCTTGGGACTATTCCTAACAAGCCCATTTTCCAGTTAATGCAAAAAATCCAATGAAAATGGTCTTATCCTACAAAAATCCTTTGAAATTGTCAAAGTGTATGAAGAAATAGGGTTTATCCATGTTGCAAGGGTTTCAAAATTTGTCTAAGTCCATAAAAATCCTATCGAGTCTATTTCTTCATTACTTTTTTGGTCACTTAAGTTCCCCTTTGTTGCACTTGTTATTTTTCATCGTCGGGTGGGGCCATTCAAGTTATTTTTCCTAGTGCACCCATTTTAATATTTCCTAGGTATAAAACCCGACGATGCCTTTTTCCTAAGTCCAAAGTTTCAAATAAAATGTTATGTATTTTAGGCCCAGTCTTTAAATGGTGCTAATCCTAACAAATGTGCCAGAAAATATAAATCCAACAATTATGTTAGGTCTTTTGGGCCTAGTCAGTGAACAGTGCAAAACCCAAGGACAGACTTGATAGTTCAGGGCTATCTCCTGATCTCCTGATGAGCGATGGTTAAGTCTTTTTAGTCAGAGACTGGGCAAAAAATTGAATGAATTAATTGGATATGGTTATCTCTTAATCTCCAAGCCCTGGGCAATTAAGAGTTTTCATCCAGTGACTTGGTGATCAAGCTTTCTCCAAGTCTCCCATTGTCTAGCAGTTTGTTCTTAACTTTTAGTCATCTGGTGAGTGGTTAAGAAATGAGGTTATCTCCAAGTCTCATAATAAAATGGCTAAGTCATGAAGAATTTGGAGATTGGGCGATGACCTTTGATGTAGGTTTTCATCGATAGTTGTCACTGAGTCTGGAGATGGGACCTGAGTTAAGTCATGCATCTAGCAATTAAGAGATTTTCTTTACTCGCTCATTCTCTTTATCAAACCATAGTTATGACAAGTGTTTAAAGTTTCTGAGAAAGCCTTCAGTCACGTAATCTCTAGATGATGTAAGGTTAGGGGGCTTGCAGTAGGAAGCATAAAGAACAAAAAGATTTGATGGTGGTCATGATGCCGCTAAAAAAAGATTCTTTAATGATATTGATAGTGTGTTCACGACTATCATCTGATCTTGTCCAAGGTTAATGAAGTGGTGGGTCTGGTTGCCATGTGTTGTTGATGTATTATCTTCTAATTGGTTGCAGAGGAATGATGTGGATGATATTTTCAAAGCCAAGTTGACTATTTTATTTGATTTTCATGAACCCCACAATGTGTCAGGAAAAATAGAGATCAATGATTGTATTTTAAAATTAAAGGATTAACCGTTATGGCCATATATTTGAATTTTTTAAGGGTTTTTTAAGCAGAAAATAGAGTGGGTAAGCCAAAAATGGCAGGCCAAATCATATAATTTTTATTTCAAGGATGGTTGTAGCTGAGAATTTATGAACAAGATGATTAGGAGGCCACCGTACACTGATTTTTGTTCCCTATTTGTCATGCCAAGTTTAATGCAGAGACTGATAATTTGAGAAGGAAGGCTAGGGTTTGATGGTTGTCATAATTTTCCATGCCCTATACACTCAAGATTGCTAAGGTACTTTTGGCATTAAAGTTTTTTCTACAACAAGAAGCTTTTAATTTGTAACTACAATTAGCCTGTGATGATGAAACCTAAAATATTGTACAATCAAATTTGATCTGATTCTTCCTAGGTTTTTAGGCTTTCTTGTCTTCATATTTCTTGTTATTTTTAGATTGATTGTAAGTGGTTGAAGACCTACCTTTTCCCTTAATTATCCCAAGATTTTTGTAGTCCTTTATAAGGATTTTCAATATCATTTAGGTTGGTCATCTTTTGGCTGAGTGGGAGGTCTAGGTCTAGTCTCTCCTTGGTTTCAAAATATCGGCTAATGACTTTTTCTCAGTCTATTATGTAGTGGAAATTTATGAGACAATATTATTATATCAAAGGGAAATATTTTTGATCTTTTGCATATTATTGAAGTGGTTTTTAATCTTGAAGCAATATGTATACGAAGGCATGAATCCTCATACATAATACAAATATCCATCTTATTTATCTCATGTATGTTGGTCTTATTGTTAGAAATAATAATAAAAAATAGTAGAGAAAAGGAAAGAACCCAAGTGTGAGTGCATGAAAGAAATTTACCAAGTTCACCAAGAGAGAGAGAGATAAATTGCTTCAAAATATCAAGCCAAAAGATCACCAAAGTTCTCCAAGAACAACAAGAACTCAAAGATTTTTGAAAGGGGAGAAGCAAAGGAAAACCCCTTGTGAATATATCAATGAGGCTCAAAGCCTAAGGAAGAAGAAATAAATGGAGCACAAGGTTCATTACAATATGAAGAGCAAGAATGAGAGATGAAGGAGAAGTGAGAAAATAGAGTATTATTGAGCATGTGAGAGGCATCTCTTAAGTAGAGATGAGTGGAGGAGTTTGCATGTAACTCCCATCTCAAATTAATGCCACATTCATATTGTGTGTGTGAAAAATGTGAGATTCCTCTTAAGGAGGAATATCTAATTTTCTTATTAAAGGAATTACAAAAATATGACATGTCCTCCTACTTGGACTAGAGGAAAAATACAATATAGGATACCTTGGTTTATCCTTTAATTACATATTTTCACCAAGGAAAGATTAATTTCTAACACCCCCCTTTAATCTTTACTTGGGGTATTTACATCAAGGGGTATCAAACATAAATTGTTACAATGAAATTCAAATTTCTCTCTAGAAAGAGGTTTCGTCAAAATATCTGCAACTTGATCTTCACCTTTGCAATAAATGAGGGAAACTTTCTTTTCTTCAATTTGTTCTCTAATGAAGTGGTGGTGAAGTGAAATGTACTTTGAGTTTGCATGGTAAATTGGATTCTTTACCAAGGCTATTGTACTTTGATTGTCCCAATATAAAGTTGTGGGTTCTTGTTGAGGTAGACCCAAATCTTCAAGTATTCTTCTAAGCCATAAAGCTTCTTTCAAGGCATGAGTACAACTTTTATGTTCAGCTTCAGTAGAACATAAAGAAACAGATTGATCTTTTTCACTTTTCCAAGATATAGCACCTGAATCAAGAGAAAAACAATACCCAAAAGTAGATTTCCCATCATTGGGGTCTCCACCTAAATCTGAATCAGTAAAACCTTTTAAAGAAAAATAAAAATTTTCATCATAAAATAATCCTAAGTTAATAGTACCTTTAATGCATCATAATATTCTTTTAGCAATTTTGAAGTGAGTTTGTTGAGGTTTGGACATGAATCTTGAAACTAAACCAACACTAAAAGATAGATCAGTTCTAGTGAGAGTTAGATAATTTAAACTACCTACAAGTTCTCTATAAGGAGTAGCATCTATGAATGGAGATTTCATATCTATCATTAACTTAGTTCCTAATTCAAATGGAATTGAAACATGATTAGCATCATTCATATGAAATCTATCTAAAAGATCTTTGGCATATTTACTTTGAGAAATAAAAATACCCTTAGGGGTTTTCCAAATTTGCATTCCTAGAAAATAATGTTGAAGTCCTAAATCAGTCATTTGAAATTTATGGTTAAGTTGGAACTTAATATCAAAAATTAAAAGGTTAGAACTAGAAGTAAGAATCAAATCATCAACATAAAAAATGATAATAATAATGTCATCTTCACTATGCTTGATATACAAGTTAGGATCATTTGTACTTCTTTCAATACCTTGAGAAATAAAGAAAGCATTAATTTTGGAATACCACTCTCTAGGAGACTATTTTAAACCATAAATAGATTTATTTAGTTTGCATACTAGATGTTCATGACCTTCTTTAATAAAACCGGGAGGTTGAGACATATATATTTCTTCATGCAAATCACCATTTATAAAAGCACTTTTAACATCCATTTGGTGAATAGGAAATTCATTTTAGAAGCCAAAGAAAGAACTACTTTAATGATAGGCATTTTTGCAACAGGGGCAAAGGTCTCATTATAGTCTAATCCTTCAATTTGAGAGAAACCTCTTGCTACTTATCTAGCTTTAAACTTACTAATTTCATTATTGGAATTCAACATAGTTTTATATAACCATTTGCATGAAACTAAATTTTTACCATGGGGTAAAGGAACTAAATTAAATCTCAAGTATTATTAGAAATTAAAGTGTCATATTCCTCTTGCATAGAAATTTTCCAATGAGGTTGATTTTTAGCTTGAGAAAAAGTTTGAGGATCATTAGAATGCATAAGAGAAGACATTAAAGCATAGTTACAATAATTAAGTCTCCTAGGTCTAAGTCCACCCATTCTAGTAATATAATCATCACCTTCATTAAGTAAATTTTTAAACCATTTAGGATTTCTCTTAGACATAATGGATATATCACTATGAGGATTAAATTCATCATTTTCATAATCACTATGAGGAGTAAATTCATCATCATCATTATGAACATAATTATCATCATCATGAGCAATATTATCACTATGAGGAGTAGAAATATTCTTACCATCATCATCATGTTTTTTAATACTAGTAGGAATAGAAATAAGTGCATTAGGAGTAGGGTTTATAATAGGAGGTTGGTACTCCATGAGGTCAAGAATAGCCCATTTAAATTCATCATATTTGGCCTTGGAACAATCATGTACTTCATTTTCTACAATAACAACATCTCTCGCAATATGTACCTTGTTAGAAATAGGATCATAAACCCTATAACCTTTAGTAGATTCATCATATCCAACAAAAGTAAATGAAGAAGATTTAGAATCTAATTTGTGCCTTTTTTGTTTGGGTGTATTAACATAAGCAAAAAATCCAAAAATTCTCAAATGCTGTAAATTGGGTTTCCTACCGAACTATGCTTCCTTAGGAGTTATATTTTGCAAGTCTTTAGTAGGAGTTCTATTAAGAATATAAGTGGCACAAGCCATTGCTTCAGCCCAAAATTTGTAATACAAATCTTTAGCATGTAACATACATCTAGTCATTTCCACAATAGTTCTATGCTTCCTTTCCACCACACCATTTTGTTGTGGTGTATAAGGAATGGTAAGTTGATGTTTTATACCAAAAGATCTCAAGTAAGAATGAAAAGAATTATTGACATATTCAGTACCATTATCTATTCTAATAATTTTAAGTTTAGAACTAGATTGCCTTTCCACAAACATAAGAAATTTAGAAAATGTGTCAAGAACTTGATCCTTAGTATGCAAGAAATAAATCCAAATTATTCTAGTAAAATCATCCACAAATGTAAGAGCATACTTTGAACCTCGTATGGAGTTGTTCTCCATTGGACCCAAAAGACCAATATGAATAAGATGTAACTTATGAGATGCCCTCCATGAAGTACTATGAGGAAAGGGCTCGCTTTTCATTTTACCACTCATGCATCATGTGCATGTAATTTTAGATGGAACAAGAGGAGGTAATCCTTCAACCATGTTAGATTTTTGCATCAAAGAAATATAATCAAAATTCAAATGGCCAAGCCTTTCATGCCATCTATTGAAATAAATATTCACTTTCAAAGAGTACCTAGAAGAGGCAAACTCGTAGAATTTAAACAATTTATCATGATCCAACTTAGCATTAGCAACAACATGATCATTGTTAGGATTGATAATAGAGCACATATTCTTATGAAATTCAACTTTGTAATCTTGAGATAATTGAGCAACTGAAAGAAGATTGGATTTCAATTCAGGAACATGAAGAACATTGTGTAATTTTCCATTTGGAACATTAACATCACCAAATCCATCAACTTTGCAACTACTATAATCAGCTAATTGAATAGGAATATTAGTAGTATCAGGTTGCAAAGAATCAAAAACTTATGTATGAGATGTAACATGATGAGAAGCACCACTATCAATAATCCATTCTAATGCATGAGAAGCTTTATAACAAGTAGTAAAAGCATGATGAGATTGATTACCTTGACATTTGAAGTTATTTTGATTATTGTTATTCATAGGCTTCTTATCATTTTTCTTTTTAAAACAATCATTAGTTAGGTGACCATCTTTACCACAATAAGTACAATGTGGTTTCTGATTTTGTTGATTATTGTAATTATTGTTATTATGGTTGTATGATGGCCTAGAATTAGACCTGTTTGAACAATTATTATTATGACTATTATTATTTGAATAACCATTATTATGATGATTATTGTTATTGTTACGATAATTATTGTTGTTATTGGAATAATTATTGTTACGAGACTTATTATTGTGATTTTGAGTTTTAGATACAAAAGCATGTTCAAAAGGTTTAATAGTACCAAATTGCAATAATTTTGCCTCCTCTTGACGCAACAAATTTTGAAAAATAGGATAAGTTAAAAGAGGAGCTAAACTAGAAATAGCAAGCTGAGAGTGGATGTTAGTGATAAATTGTTGAAACTCTTTAAGGAGACATTTCTTAAGAATTATACTGATCAATCTAATATCTATAAGAGTAACATTTAAACCATTTAACTGAGTTCTAATAGCATCAAACTTGAGTAAAAATTCATCCATTGATTTAAAATTTGTATACCTTAGGTATTCCAAGCTATCTTGGAGCTAAATCTTACGTGATTCAGAGGAGCTGTCCTAGGTTTGCTTCAAGATGTCCCATGCTACGTGAGCTTTGGTGCAATGTCCAATCAAGACATAGGGATCAAGACTAATGGAGAGTCCAATTAGACCGAGTGCTTCATCGTTCTTACCATGCCATGCATCTTTGACAGTTTCAGTAGCAGAGGTAGCTGGTTCAAGAGTCGCATCTATGGAAACTTCAAGAAAATGTTTAAAACGGAAGAGGAAAGAAACATGATGAAAATAGCAAGATAAAATTACAATTATGAATTTGAATAGATTGAGATTTATAAAAAATTTAAACTTTTATTAAATGCTTTTAACAAAAGAGCTAGAATTGATAAAGGAATATATTAAGAATGAGATATCAAATAAATAGATAAATGGAACAATGTTAAACAACTAATTCTGATTTTTTTACATAGAATGATATAAAAAAAATTGTTAAAGTAAATACTATGATAAAATTGTTAAACTTTAATAATAGAATTAAATGGATTAAATTTTAAACTAAGAGTTAAAAGAATTAAATTTTAAACTAAGAGTTAAAAGAATTGACATTTGAACTTTATTATGAAGATACAAATTTGAACAAATTTATATAAATAAAACAAATGAATCAAAGATTCAAACTAAGATTAAAGTCAGCAAAACTACAGATATGTTGAAAAGAATCTCAGACCAAGGAATAAGCTAATATATGCCTGCAAAGAAATGGTTACTACTAATTTTATGCAGAAATCCTGACTGAAGCAATAAGAATCTAATAATAAACTCTGCCCAAAAAAAATAATATGTTGCGTGAGCATCCCCAGGACATTGCTGAGAAGTGTCCAATTTGTTGCAATGATTTAACAATAGATAATCAACAAGTTTATTGCAATTTGAAGACTACAGTTATGCGTCTAGAATATGGAGATTTTTCCTTCGTAAAAAATTGCTATCTAAACCAAACTAAAGCACAACAGATCTAACCTTAATTGTTGTTGTATTAAATATGAGTTTGCTTATAATCTGAAATAGAATACAGTAGACTAGAATATTAATTATAAAAACCCCAAACCAAAGCAGCGCAAAGCTTAATAACGTAGTCTCAATATCTCAAATGCAGGAGAGTTTAATGTTTTCTCAAAACCCAAAATATCCCCAAAAAAAAATTACGCCCAGCTCTGAAACAACTAAAAAGATTCCAACATGCAGAGCAATGAAAAATTATTTAAACTGGCATCAAACGCCCAAAGATAAATACTTAATAAATATCCTCAATAAAATTACACCTAGCACTGGGTCACGACAGAACTTCTCAAGGCTAAAATAGCTAAAAAGAAGAAAACGTATTAATAAAAATGTCTGGAGAAGAGTCAGCAAAACAAATGTTAATAGCATAATGAAACGTTATATATCATGGAAAGTTGTGAGATAATATAGATCAATAGAAGTATATAGAGATAGATTTGCAAAACAAAACAGTTAGATTTAAGTGAAAACATAGACAAATAAGCTTTGAAGTTGAAACTTATTAAACTCATATTACAATGAAACCTGCAATACTGATTAAACACTAGTGTAGATGCCTGCAGAGGTAATAACAGAGATAATGAAATATAAACTACAAAAAAATGTTAGATATGAGCAATATGAGAGATGTGAATATGAAAGAGAAATATGAGCAATAATTTCAAATCCTGCAAGAAACATTAGAAATAGATTTAAATATCAATTTAATGAAGAAATATAGAATATGCAAAGTATAAATCACTTGCAGTTTGCCCGAAAGAGGGTATTTTAGATGTTTAAAAAATTTGAATTGAGATGAATAGGCTTAGATTTGGCAGCAAGCCATTCAAAATTAGGAAGAAAAAAAAACTAATATGTTAGATTGTAAGAAAATAGTGAAGAAAAACTTGCAAAAAATGGCTAGATAACAAAAAGAGAGCTTTCTCCTTCAGAACCAAAATATCCTTCAAATTTCCCTACATGCAACACTCAACAAACAAGGGTTAAACTTTCTCTGATACCATGTTAGAAATAATAATAAAACATAGTAGACAAAAGGAAAGAACCCAAGTGTGAGTGAATGAAAGAAATTTACCAAGTTCACCAAGAGAGAGAGATAAATTGCTTCAAAATATCAAGCCAAAAGATCACCAAAGTTCTCCAAGAACAACAAGAACTCAAAGATTTTTGAAAGGGGAAAAGAAAGGAAAAACCCCTTGTGAATATATGAATGAGGGTCAAAGCCAAAGGAAGAAGAAAGAAATGGAGCACAAGGCTCATTACAATATGGAGAGAAAGAATGAGAGATGAAGGAGAAGTGAGAAAATAGAGAAGATTATTTAGCAAGTGTGTGAGAGGCATCTCTTAAGTAGAGATGAGTGGAGGAGTTTGCATGTAACTCCCATCTCAAATGAATTCCACAATCATATTGTGTGTGTGACAAATGTGAGATTCTTCTTAAAGAGGAATATCTAATTTCCTTATTAAAGGAATTACAAAAATGTGACATGTCCTCCTACTTGGACTAGAGGACAAATAAAATATAGGATACTTTGGTTTATCCTTTAATTACATATTTTCACCAAGGAAAGATTAATTTTTAACACTTATGAATTTTGAGTTTTCTAACTCATTACATGGTGTTTACCCATGTATATGTTGTCAGTCCTTAGTTTTGATCTAGGATTAGATTAAATGATGCTATGGATGGAATATAGATTCATTGGGTTTTCTCAAGGATTTATCTAAGTAGTGTGGGTTGGAGTATTTTTGTTAATGTCTTGAATCTATGACGAAGAATAATATTTGGATTTTGTATTCTAGAGTGCATTAGAGATTTTTCCCAATGGATAAGGCACTAGTTAGGAGTAATTATATTCTATAGTGATATGTGTTTGATATGGTCTTCTTACATCCCTCAAAGTTTTAATCAAAACCAATCCCAAATCTTTCAAAATATTGAGGTTATAGGGCATTTTGTTCATCATAGCAATGGAGAGTCAATGAATGACTGGTTATCATTTAGTACTTTCTTTCTATCAATCTTCTTTGTTGAATCTAGTCCTGGTATTATTAGAAGTGTTTTATTCACTGGATTAGGTGCACCCACCTTGGTTTTGCAGAGCCAGAAGTGCAGAGGGCAGTCTTGTCCCTATAGTTCATCTAGTTACCTATAGATCTCCCCATATTTGGAACTAACCCCTCCTCAAAATCTATCTTAGGTATAGTGCTGTCTCTCTGAGTGTAAAATCATTTTCAAGAACCAACACCCTCCAAGCTCTTTACTTTCTTGTTCTTTCCAATTATCTTATTTAGGGATGAGATCAACTCTATTTGATCATCATCATGAACTTCAACTTACAAATTTGCTAATATTGACTCAATAGGCAACTTTGATGAGCTTTTTGCTATGACCTTCTATGGTGTGACTATCTGAATGTGCTGAGGTATAATCTTTGTAGGCTTTACCTCTTTTTCTTTACCTTGTTCCTCTTGCATTTCTTGTTTAGTGGCTTCTATTTGTGTCTCCTCTAATTCCTTTGTTTCTTCTTCCTTATCCTCTTCCTTTTATTCTTCCTCATCTTCTTCCTTTTCTTCTTCCTCATTCACCATCTTTCCCAAATTGCCAACATCCTCTCCTTGATCTTTGAAAGGATCTGCTTCTCTATCAATGGTGATGCTAGTGCCTTCTACATGCATTCTTTCATCATCAATTAGTATGGCAGGTGGAGTAACTATAGTTTCTTTCTGAGGTGGTATCTCTATCATTTGAGTAGCTACTTCTATTACTTAAATGTCTTTTTCTAATTCACTTAAGGCTTCTCCTAGTATTGATGTCATCACTTTTATAACCACTTCCTCAGTTTCCATGTTAACTTCCTCATAGTTTCCTCTCATAATTAGATCACTTCTTCTTTTCCTTCTCAGATGGGTGTTGAGACTCTTCATTATTTCTTTGAAGTGTTCTTCATCTTTGATTTCACAGAGTTTTCTTATAAACCTCTCTCTTATACCTTTATCTTCTTTGATTTCTCTCTTGTTCCTCTTTATCAGTTTATCATAAAGATCAATTGGTATTGTTGGAAAGTTGACTATACTAGTGTATATGACTAAGATTAGTGTTGTCATTATGGCAACAAAGTCATATGTAGTTTTGGAGTTAGCACACTTACCTAGAAGAACAAAATTTGGTTAAGTATGGAAGATAGGATAGTCTGTGAAGTACTTGATGAACAGAGCATCAGCCCACGTGCATATGACTGAGTTTTGGTATGCGCCCTTGAAGATAATATTTTTGATATGTTATTAAGCTATGTATAAGAATGCATGATCAAATGAGTTAGTATGAAGAAGTTATAGCGAGTTGAAGTAACACAGTCAATGAGCGACAAAAAAAAAAGAGCATGCAGCCGACAGGAAGTATTTTGATTAGTGGTTATAATATTGTTTTGTAAAGGCTATGCACCTATTGTAAATATGTTTTAAACATGTTAATAGTAATGTATGTAAACATTCTTGATCCAATTCATTTGGAAGCGTTGTATGTAATAAGTTATAGGCTGACTTAGTGAATAGTTTTGGTTACACCTATATATAAGACATGTGATTTTGTATTAGGGCATAAGATATATTGTGAAGATGAAATAAGAACAACAAAAGTATGTGAAGAGAAGTAAGAATGATATAGAGCTTTACAAGAGGTTAAAGCATCAACGCACAAAAGGAACTAATCAGACAAGCAGTGTCATAGCAGTAGTTCACCATTGTAGATATAGTCTGTATCTGATATCTAGGAGGTTGTATCCTTCTTTATTGAGTAGTGAGCTCTGGTAGTGAACCATCCACCCCTAATAGGGTTTGTTACTTCAAGACTCCTAACAAGGTTTGACCCTTGACAAGTTCATTGTACTAAAGTATTATAATGACTACTCCTAACAAGGAAAATGAACATTAACAGGTTCATAATATACAAGTACAATTATTAGTGGGTATTAATTCCCACCGAGGTTTTTCCTTTGGCAAAGGTTTCCCCATAATCATATATGGTGTCATGTGTTATGGTTGTTTACTTTACATGCTTTAATATTCAGTTCAGCAATTAAGTTATTGAGTTAAGTTTCAAGTATCAGAAATTAATATTATAGAACATTGATTCACCCCCGCCCCTCTCAGTGTTCCCATTCCTAACAATTGGTATCAAAGATTGGGTCCTTTGAAGATAAATTTAACCACATTAGGAGATCACGGATACAAGAGAAGTGAAACATCTAAAGAAGAATCTTGAAGTAGCTCTTGAAGATCATGACACATCTGAAAAGGAAATAGAAGAACTAAAATTAAAGGTCAGTGGTGCATAAGTATTCATCAAGAAACTCAGAAAAGATTTGAAAGATTGTTCAAACAATGATTTGGGAAAAATGGTCAAAAATATGAATGAAGAAAATATGTCTCTGAAGGATCAGATCAAAGAATTAGATGAAAATTTATTCAACAATCAAGAAGCCTATGATGAGGAGATCAAAGAGAACAAACAGTTGGATGAAGAACTGAGGGAAGAAAATATGAAAATCTTGGAGTTAGAGAACATCAAGAAAAAGGTGGAATTTGAATTGAATGAAGCAAAGAATCACATTGACAAATTGCGCACAAGTAAGGATATAATAGAATCATAGTTGTATGCACAAAAGATTAAATGAGATACCACTAGTGTTGGATTCAATGAAGCTCAAGTTCAGATTTATGCTATGTGAGATAGAATGAAAGCACCAGAAGAATCTACTAAATCTAAGAAGACTATAATTTAGACTCAAGCTATAGCAGAACCATCTAAGGATGAGCACAAGTCAGTAAACTAAACTTGTTATGCCTGTAAAAAGGATGGACATATAGCAAGAGATTGTAAAGAGGTAAGACCTTTTAATGGTTATTGTTATTCATGCAATAAATTTGGTCATAGAGCTATGAATTGTAGATCAAATCAAAGAAGTTAGACTCAACATAATCAAAGAAATCATCCTCAGCAAAATGTTAGAATTCCTTAGAACATTACATGTCAGATATGCAATTACAATGGACACATAGCTAGACAATGCAGTATGGTAACTCACATCAATGCACCAAGGAATATAAGGCCTCCAGTTATTTGTCATGCTTGTAACAAGGGTGGACACATCTCAAAGTTTTGCAGATCATAAGTGCAAACACAAGAAAGTCCTAATAAGTCTCAAGGATCAATTTTGGATGAATCTGGAGAACTCAAATTTGTGAAAGCTATAGAAGATGCAAGAATGATTTGGATAGAAGTAAAGAAGAATAATGTTGATGAATATGTAGTGGATGCATCCGTAATGGATGTACCCTCTATTTCTGGATGAATGACTTGCATGGTCATAGGGGGAGCTAGATTAGTTCTAGATCCCTGTGCAGCTGGTATACTCACCCTCAGAGTATGTTCCTTTTCTTATAGAAATTTTGATACTAGTTGATGTTGTATGCAAAAGCACACAACTTGATTGTTATTAGAAATGAAGATTGAAATCCTTTGCTACATTTCATGTTATGGTGGCAAGCATTAATGGTAGAAAGTTGATTTATTAACCACCAGAGATCTATTTTCCTCACATTTGCATTCAAGTTCAAGCCTTTGGAGAGAATAGGAGATCAAGCAATTAAGTTGAAGGATTGCAGTTGATTTCATCAGCGGATGGAAGTTAAGATTGTTACAAAACCCTTGTTCGGTCGTGATGGTTCAGAAACCCTTTGGAAACCTATTTGAGTGGTTGATCAAGTAAGTAATGGCCACTCCAATTTTGTTTGATGTTACTAAAGGGAAGAGATACATTTTCAAGAAGCATCCCTTTAAATCAGTCTTAGATGATTTTGAAGGGGCATTCTCTAGAACTCCAATGGGAGTTATGCATGTAGAAGACATATGCGCATACATATATTGTAAGAAGAAACCTATAGGATTGGATAGGATTAGGTCACCCTTAGAATCAATGATGAAACCAGACATGACATTCCTGGATGAGTTCCTGCACTTATAAAACAAACCTATCATAGAGTATGTGAATGCATATGAGTTCTATGAATCTGAATGGATTAAGATATTGCTTAGCAGAATACATGATGACTTGTTTTGGATTGGAGAAGTCCTTGTTCAAATAACTACTGATCTCATTCATGAGATGACTAGACTTCCTAAGATAGGCACCATTCTTCCTACTGGCAAGGATGTTAGGAAACTAGAGGAGCAAGCTTGTAAGGCCCATAGTGACAAGTGCAGCATGACCATTGAGTCGATTGAGGAAAAGGACATAAAGTTAATATCTATGATTCTAGGTTATAAGTTCCAGCATGCAAATAGAGTGAATACTATGTTTGCAACCACTATTTTGGCAGTAATCAGAATAATGAAGGAAAATGGAGAGTTCAACTTGTGTGAGATCTTGCACACATGGTTGATGGATAACTGTTGGTGAACAGATTTGTCTTCCAAAAATACCTGCATAAAAATACTCCCAAAACCCAAGGCTAAAAGATGGAACCACCACACAATAGTTGAGTCACTCACCATGATTGTGTGCAAGTGCTCTCTACTTGTTTTACAAGGTGCAGCTACCTTCATTTGATTTACAATGAATAAAACAATGGAATTGTCTTTAACTAGAAGATAAGAAGGTACACTAACATTCACTCATCAACATGATGTGAATGCAAAAAATCATAAATAATAACTTTCAAGAAATTTAAATACATGGCACAAAGACCATTTACATCAACTTTTCCAATCATAAAGGACAAGGAAAGACTCAAAATATTGTTCTAAATAGATGAATGCATAAATAAAATCAAAGTTTGTATAACAATCATTTACATAACCTTAACAGGACTGCAAATAAAGATGACCAAAATAGCTCAAAGTCTGATTCTATCAGAAACAAAACTACTTAAATCAAACTTTCAATAAATTTCTTCCTTTCTCCAAATACATAGAAATGGTGCAAAGTCCATTTATCCCTGCAAGAAAATTTCATCAGAAAACCACCACCTCTCTTCTTCCCTTGTTACAGAATAAATCAAAATTTCTATCCCTCCCCTAGCGCAAAGTCTCTCAGGTAAGGTAGACTCTGGAACCCCTCTGAAGGTTGATTCTATGCCTTAAAAAGAACTCTGGAAAGTTTCCTTTTGGTTTTTGTAACTGATAGATGGTTATGGCAACCGGTTCTCAGGAACAAGAAATGACTCATCTTTTACTCATATGTTTATATCATTATAAACATTGTTTTATAGACATGTGAATACAAGCCTTTTACAATATAGGTATATTAATAGGTGGAACATGATTTGGTAATGGAAATTTCATCTTATAATGACATTTAGAATGTCTATGACATGAAATTCACTCGTTAATAATCTCAAAAAGTGTTGCAGGAAAGATGACCAAAATCTGAGAGATTTTCCCTCAAAGTGATATGTCATACCAATAACTAACTATTATTCAATTCACCAAGGCAACACTTGTCTAGAAATGTTTATCCCTCTATAACTTTACTGACATGAAATAACTATGTCAGGCTTTCAGTAGTGAAATTTCCTGCAAACACATGTTGATCTTCACCGGGCTTGTGTTGCCACTGCCTCTAATATAGACAAGAGAATTCTGTCGAATAGTTGGCATACATCTCTATGTCTTCAAACACCCGACTTGACCATCTTGGTGTTTTTCATTAGTGAATTTGGCCACATTTTCTTCACAGACTTACCTTTCCAAACTACCATGATTGAATCCTCGGCATAAGTGCTTTGACACAAGCTTACATGCGTTCTCCCTATGCTTCACCACTGCTGCATAGTGAATTTGAAGAATTCCTTCGTCAATCATCTATGGTGGAATTAGGCAAACCATTAGTGCATCCAATCATAAGTTCTCCTTTAAACTGATATCTAGCATCCCCTTCCATGAGTCTTGTCATCTTTATTGGTTTGATGTTCATTTAACTTGGATAGTCACATGAGATTTGGCATCATCTTGAAGAATTCTCGAAAGCCCAAAATCTGCAACTTTTGCCCTCATATTCATGTCCAGGAGAATGTTTGAACTCTTCACATCTTTATGAATGATTTTAGAAGTATAAGCTTCTTCGAGATGTCACAGAAGCCAAGAAAATGCACCAAGTCCTTGTGATTCAAGATCGAGGGACGATCAACTTCACTTTTGTAGTCTCCTGGTCCTTGCTTCAATGTAGTGGAGAGTACTTTCATAGCAATTTCATTTCCATCTGGTAACTTACCATAGAAGACACTACCAAAACCCCCTTATCTGATGGTCTAGATGAAATTTTGAGTCACTATCATCAGCTCTATCATGCTAAATGACCATGACCTTACAAGGTTCAATGCCTGGGCCGCTAAATCTGCATTGGCATCTATTTTTGTAGAGTATCTTCTATGACAGAGGAGCATTGATATGAAGACTAATAGAACAACGAGGATGCCTTGTTCAGGAGTTTTATCTAGATCTCTCAGCACTAGCGTACATTGCTACTAGTGACAAAAATTCTTTGTTAGTTGATTCATCTTGAATATTGTATTCAGAAGTAGGTGCAATCTTTTCTGTTGGATCATCCTTGAATACAAGCCACCATATATTGCCAAAATTATACTTTCCATCATAGCCGCCAAAGAGTAGAAAACAAGAATCAATGCGAGTCATTGAATGATATGCATGAGCTGGCGGAGGTTCATTGTTGATAGGGAGACACTTTCACTACATTGATGCTCTATCAAGGATGATACAGTCATTGTAGTAGATATCATAGTGTTTCAATCATCCACTTATCCCATGGCCACCAAATACTAAAAGCTTCAGGAAAAGTAGAGTTGGGTATCTTCAAAAATAAACATATTACAGTCTATAACACCTGCAACATGAAAAGCATGTGGACATGGTCCAACCAATCCATCACTTTCATTTCCTATACACTCTGGCTCAAACCATAGTTTGTTCTCCTTAAACTCCTTGAGTTTCAACAACTACAATGTATACATCAACTATATCTTCACGTGTATAGTTGTTGCAATTATCTTTCACCAACTTCAATATAACTGTTCATAGAAGTCTTATGGAGACTCGATTCCTTTAAATGGGCATTTGAGAGTTAATCATATTTGAGTATACTTCCTCTTTTTTATCGACATGTACCCAACACCATTAAAAAATCATATATGCAAGCATAGGCCTTGAGCTAGTGAACTTAAACTGAGATCTGCATGTTGGAACCTTGAGTTGTACTCATGAATTTCAATCTTCAAACTTTGAATCACCATATTTGAACTGTTATATTTGAACTTGAACCTGGACCTTACAATCTAAAATTACATCATGGAACCATTGAACTTGTTGAACTTTGACCTGAGATGGCTCAGAATAAACCATTTAAACCTATTTCAACAAATTGAACCACTTCAAATTGCTTTGAACCTTGTTCAAAGAGGTTCAAGACCCTACACCAAAAGTTTAAATACTGGGGTCTATATGTTAACAACATGGGCTCTAACTATGGGGCTATTTTTGTCACAAAAATAGAGAACTCCAACAATCTCTGGGAAAAGCCAAGTGCCTTATCCATTGGGCAAAGGAGTCACTAAGAAAAGGAAAATTAGGAGTTGCTTGCATGAGGGTGGAGGGGAGCACGGAAAAGACAACTAGCCTAAACACCTAAACTACTAGCAAGCATGAAGATTGTACATTATTCAGACTAACACTATGCACACCAAAATAAAATTTACAACATATAAAAAGGTAGGAAAAGAGCCTACCAAAAGAGGTAGGAGTTAGAAAAAGTCACATGAATCCATTTACCGGCTGGGAGAAATAGGAGCCTTTCCACAGTAGCAAGTCATGTCTCAGTGGAGAAGCTCCAAACCAATGCCTACAAGTGACTTCTTGAATACCAAACCGCAAGCTGAAAGCACATATAAATATGTTGACCAAGCATTCCTTCCCAAATAGCCATAATTCATCATAGCATTCTTTTTCATCTAAGGATTGATCTTCAACATTCATCAGGCCAGATTTCATTTCATACTAGAAAGAATGGATTGTAGAAATCTCTTCAAGAAAGGGTGCACGATATGCGGAAATGTTGTCATCAAGACTTACCCTTTGCATTCTATTTTTTTTCTCTCCCAAAGTGTCATCACATTTTCCAATATTACTTCCACAACCCAAATCATAAAAACTACATATAGAGGGATGAGAAGAGAGATCATTTATTGGTGTTTCATTTTCAACTTGATTTGGATGAATACCTAAGTTATTCTGAGAGGAATGATCTGATTTGAGTGATGATAGAAATTTGTGTATAATCTCTTCTTGTTCATTAAGAAGGGCATCCTTCAACACACTAGCCAAGTCACCAACAGGTTGGAAGTCAGCTTCATACCTCTTTTTCTGAAACAAAATTTCAGCATGAGATGCTTGAGCCAAAGATATCTTTACTTCATTACAACCACAAATTTCATTTTCACATTGAAAAGATTTTTTAATGGGCTAACCACCAATTTCACAAAGGGACAAGTTACTTTCAGCCTTCTCATTAAAAACAAAACATTCAAACTCTGGTAAAATGTTACTATCAAGTTTTTCATAAATAGGAACTTTTGAAGCAAGATGACCATCATTATTTTTGAATTTGAAACTTTTTAAATCAGGAGGAAATAAAGATTCAGATGCACCTTTATCATCTTTATCAATGAGTTCTTGAGTGCCATCATGTTCATTAAAGACTGCATAGTTGCGAGAGATAAAATAAGATGATATTACTAGAGGTTCTTCATAATCAACTGTCAACTCTACTTTCAGCCTTGCCACCTTTTCTTCATACTCCTTTAGATCCTTGAGTTTGTGGAATCATGCATAGAGACTTCTCCATAAAAGAATGCTTGCACGATCATCTTCCAGACTGATATTTTCTTTGACAGCCTGAGAGATACTTTCTTTGAAACTGTGCAAGAACTTGCTCAACATGTTGTCATGCATTGGATAAATCTCCATAAGAGTAGGATCAAGCCTTTTCTTGATCATGATCTTTCTGGTATGCATGATGAATTAGTAGAGTTACCAAGCCTACATATAAATATATAATATACAAATTGAGGAAATAAATTTAGCACTGATTTTCGATTTCAATCCCTAGTAGAGTCACCAAAATTTTTTTGGTGAATAGATTTGTCTTCAAAAAATACCCTTATAAAAATACTCCCAAAACCCAAGGCTGAAAGATAGAACCGCCACACAATAGTTGAGTCACTCGCCATGATTGTGTGCAAGTGCTCTCTTCTTTTTTTTCAAGGCATGGCTATGAGGTTTCATTTTATTTATAATTAATAAAACAATGGAATTGTCTTTAACCAGAAGATAAGAAGGTACACTAACATTCACTCAACAACATGATGTGAATGCAAAAAATCATAAATAATAACTTTCAAGAAAGTTAAATGCATGGCACAAAGACCATTTACATCAACTTTTCCAATCATAAATGACAAGGAAAGTCTCAAAATACTATTCTCAGATATATGAATGCATAAACAAAATCAAAGCGTGTATGATAATCATTTACATAACCTTAACAGGACTGCAAATACAGATGACTAAAATAGCTCAAAGTCTGATTCTATCAGAAAGAAAATTACTTAAATCAAAGTTTCAATAAATTTCTTCTTTTCTCCAAATACATAGAAATGGTGCAAAGTCCATTTATCCCTGCAAGAAAATTTCATCTAAAAACCACCACCTCTCTTCTTTTGCTATTACAGAATAAATCAAAATTTCTATCCCTCCCCTAGCACAAAGTCTGTCAGGTAAGGCGAAATATGGAACCCCTGTGAAGGTTGATTTTCTGCCTTAAAAAGAACTCTGGAAAGTCTCCTTTCAATTTTTGTAATTGATAGATGGTTATGGCAACCAGTTCTCAGGAGAAAGAAATGACTCATCTTTTACTCATATGTTTATATCATTATAAACATTGTTTTATAGTGACACGAATACAAGCCTTTTACAATATAGGTATATTAACAGGTGGAACATGATTTGGTAATGGAAATTTCATCTTATAATGACATTTAGAATGTCTATGACATGAAATTCACCCGTTAATAATCTTGGCAAGTGTTGTAGGAAAGATGACCAAAATATGAGAGATTGTCCCTTAAAGTGATATGTCATACCAATAACCGACTATTATTCAATTCACCAAGGCAACACTTGTCTAGAAATGTTTATCCATCTATAACTTTATTGACATAAAATAACTATGCCAGGCTTTCGGTAGTGAAATTTCTCGACAAAGACATGTTGATCATCATCAGGCTCATGTTGCCACTGCCTCTGATATAGACACGAGAATTCTATCAAACAGTTGGCATACATCTCTGTGTCTTTAAACACCTGACTCGACCATCTTGGTGTTTTTCATTAGTGAATTTGGCCATGTTTTCTTCACAGACTTACCTATCCAGACTATCATGAGTGAATCCTCAGCATACATGCTTTGACACAAGCTTACATGTGTTCTCCCTATGCTTCACTACTGCTGCATAGTGAATTTGAAGAATGCCTTTGTCAATCATCTATGGTGGAATTAGGTGAACCATGAGTGCATCCAATCATAAGTTCTCATTTCAACTGACATCTGGCATCCCTTTCCATGAGTCTTCTGACCTTTATTGGTTCAATGTTCCTTTAACTTGGATAGTCACATGAGATTTGGCATCATCTTGAAGAATTCTTGAAAGCCCAAAATCTGCAACTTTTGTCCTCATATTCATGTCCAGGAGAATGTTTGAACTCTTCACATCTCTATGAATAATTTTTGAAGTATAAGCTTCTTCGAGATGTCACAGAAGCTAAGAAAATGCACCAAGTCCTTATGATTCAAGATCAAGGGAAGATCAACTTCACCTTTGAAGTCTCCTGGTCCTTGCTTCAATGTAGCGGAGAGTACTTTCACAGTGATTTCATTTCCATCTAGTAACTTACCATAGAAGACACTACCAAAACCCCCTTATCTAATGGTCTATATGAAATTTTGAATCGCTATCATCAGCTCTATCATGCTAAATGACCAATACCTTATAGGATTCAATGCCTGGGCCTCTAAATCTACATTGGCATATAGTTTTGCAAAGTATCTTCTATGACAGAGGAGCATCGATATGAAGACTATTAGAAAAATGAGGATGCCTTGTTCAGGAGTTTTATCTAGATCTCTCAGCACTAGCGTATGTTGCTGCTAGTGACAAAAATTCTTTGTTAGTTGATTCATCTTGAATATTGAATGCATAATCAGGTGTGGTCTTTTCCATTGGATCATCCTTGAATAAAAGCCACCATATATTGCCAAAAGTAGAGTTTCTATCATAGCCACCAAAGAGTAGAAAATGAGAATCAATGTGAGTCATTGAATGATACGCACGAGCTGGCAGAGGTTCATTGTTGATAGCAAGACACTTCTGCTACATTGATTCTCTATCAAGGATGATACATTCATTGTAGTAGATATGATAGTGTTTCAATCATCCACTTATCCCATTGTCACCAAATACTAAAAGTGGCAGGAAAAGTAGAGCTGGGTATCTTCAAAAATAAACATATTACAGTCTATAGCAACTGCAACATGAAAAGCACATGGACATGGTCCAGCTAGTCCATCAATTTCATTTCCTATACACTCTGGCTCAAACCATAGTTTGTTCTCCTTAAACTCCTTGAGTTTCAACAACTACAATGTATACGTCAACTATATCTTCACGTGTATAGTTGTTGCAATTATCTTTCACCAACTTCAATATAACTGTTCATAGAAGTCTTGTGGAGACTCGATTCCTTTAAATGGGCATTTGAGAGTTAATCATATTTGAGTATACTTCCTCTTTTTTATTGACATGTACTCAACACCAATAAAAAATCATATATGCAAGCATAGGCCTTGAGCTAGTGAACTTAAACTGGGATTTGCATGCTGGAACCTTGAGTTGTACTCATGAATTTCAATCTTCAAACTTTGAATCATGAGATTTGAACTGTGGTATTTGATATTGAACCTGGACCTTACAATCTGAAACTACATCATGGAACTAAACTTGTTGAAATTTGACCTAAGATGGCTCAGAATAAACCATTTAAACCTGTTTTAACAAATTGAACCACTTCAAACTACTTTGAACCTTGTTCAAAGAGGTTCAAGACCCTACACTAAAAGTTTAAATACTGGGGTCTATATGTGTACCAACAATAACGTAAGGGCTATTAAACATGACAAGACAAGATATTCAGGTTTGGGTCATTGGTCATCTATATGTACTTCCATATTGTTGGTAAAGTATCAGATCTTTATCTTGACAAGAGTTTTCCTACAATGCCACAAATTTCATTCAAGGCATCATCTGAGAGAACCTTGAAAGATTACATGGAATTAGAGATCAACGCATTTAGAATCAAGATGTAGAGAAGTTATAGAATACCTTAGAGTATTGTGTAAAAGTATAAGGACAACATTTGTTTCATGGTAGAGATAGACATCATGTGCATGGAAGCTATAGAGCCTAGAATGAAGTGGATTCATCCACTTGGTTATGAAGTGGAAGAAAAAATTCTGGAAGCTTATGCACAAGTCCTCTTGTCTACACCAAAAGATCCTAATGAGCCTAGATGGGGTACCTATGAGGAGAAGAAAAGGAAGGTAGATTCAGTCTTGTATAGTGCAGCAATGAAGAGAAAAGAATCAAAGATCACCTCTGACATATTGAAGATTCATGGTGTTACACAAGCATACCTAAATAAGGAAAGGGAAGTGAAGATTGCAATGCAACTTGAGAGCACAGTGTCTTTAGAACTAAAAATAGAGAAGACTGATGATCCTAAGGAAAAGAAGAAAAAGATAGATGAAAACACTCTTGCACCCATAGATACTATTGATCTGGAGTCAACACCACCTCCTTAGCCTAGCAAGATGCCTAAAAGGAAGAAGTAGATCACCACAAACCATCCATCTTCAAGATCAATAAGAAGCCAAGGGAGAAAATCTCAAGCACCTCCTGAGGTAGCATTCAGACCGAATCTTGAAGTATTGAGAAAAAGAGTTGTAGATGAAGGCATGATTGCTTAAATAGGAAAGTTTTATGATAGATATCATGAGATAGATAAATCAAAGATCCATAGTATGATAATAAAACATATGATTAAGTTCAAGAAGACTATATTGGAACTTAAGACAGTTGTTCCTAACCAAGTATGGAATATACTTGAATATTTGAAGAGACAAGCCACTGAAGAAGACTTCAGAATAAGGGAAAAGACACTAGATGATAACCTCCCAGTGTGTTCAGTTGAAGAGAAAACTTTTTTGTTGGATTTGGTGAAGCCTCACTTAAGAACCAAGCTGAGAACTCTGCAAATTATGAATAAGGACTATGATTTGGTTGCCAAGGAGACTGAAAAGGCATCTGAGAAGGTGTTTCTGGAAAGACACATGTATCCTCCTATTGTGCCTACAAACCAAGTTCCCTCTGAGAAAGAAAAAGTAGTTGGGATCCCAAATGCACCTATGACAGGTCCACAATAGTCTACACCCATGAATGATGCTAAGGATGACACTATCATGATTGATAATGTTAAAATATCAGTGGCCACAATAGACAATGAACTAGATAAGTTTGAGGAAGCATTTGTGAGCATTGAAGAAGTAGAGATTCTATGCGTTGATGAATCTTCTAAGCAACAAGAAGTTTAGATTGAAGACATAAATAGACAAGAAGAGGAAGAGAAGGAAGATGAACCTATAGATGAGCCCCCTTTTGAATTACTAGTGAAGGTAAAGATTGAAGTAATGGACAACACACTTCTTACCCCTAAGCCCTCAATGTCATTGTTGTCAAGTTTGACACCTGACACAACCAGTTTAGATTCATGGGGAGAAGAAGACCTAATGAAAATAAGTGTGTTAGTAATGGAGAAAGAAAAGGAGAAACAAGTAATGAGGAATCCATTATTTGTTGAATCAATAAGCATACTGAACAACCTACAGCCTAAGGACAAGAAGGTAATAAAAGTACATTTAGTGGATGATGTCAACACCATCTTGACAAGTTTCAAAGAGAATTTCTCAAGTATTGAGGAATCAGCATCTAAGATTGTAGAAGAGAAATATCTTATGAAGAGGCTGAATGAATTGACAAGTAACTTTGTACTTTACCTCAATTCCCTTAAGATTGGTCAAGCTATGTTAAAGGAGATGGCAACTAAAGGAAGGAAGATAATAGATGATTGTATGAAGAAAGACAAACTGACTACAGACCTTTCCAAGAAGATTTAGGAAGAAGAATCTATGATGGAAGTAGTAAGGAAATTAGTGGAAGATCCCTCCAAAGATATAAATATGTGTAATAATGTCTACCAAGGAAAATTGGATAAAATTGAGAAGGCAGAGCAAGAAATGGTTAAGATAAGGGCTAGGAAAGCATAGTTAAGACATGCACTTGCACCCTCATTAGATGTGTTAAATCAGAATATCAAAGAGATAGACACTACCATAGTAACATATGATCAAGGTCCCTATATAGAATTGGAGAATATGGAGAATATAAAATATGTATTATGCGCCCATCTCCAGACAGTAGATGCACTCAGGCCATTTTGGTAGCAAGAGAACCAAAATCTTAAGATTGCATACCCGAATGTACTCACTGTGTAAGTACTTGATGATTCATTTTTTAGCACCTTTGTCATTAATGTCAAAGGGGGAGTAGAATAATATGGAGTAGTAGAAGAGTATATTAATATGGAGCAGTAGAAGGGAGATATAAGATAGTGTACATGATGTATACAAAAAAATGATAAGGATATATGTTAGAAAGTTTTTTGTAAAGATGTAGTTTAGCAACTTCACCACATTCCTTTGTTTACATTAATGACAAAGGGGGAAATTATTGGAAAATTGACTATACTAGTGTATATGACCAAGATTAGTGTTGTCATTATGGCAACAAAGTCATATGGAGTTTTGGAGTCAACGCACTTACTCAAAAAATTAGAATTTGGTTAAGTATGGAAGACATGATAGTCAATGAAGTACCTATTAAACAGAGCATCAGTGCATGTGCGTATGATTGAGTTTTGGTATACACCCTTGAAGATAAGATTTTGGATATGTTAGTAAGCTATGTCTAAGAATGCATGATCAGATGAGTTAGTATGAAGAAGTTAGAGTGAGTTGAAGTAAAACAGTTAGTGAGCGGTAGAATAGAATAGAGCATGTAGCCGAGAGGAAGTATTTTGATTAGTGGTTATAACATTGTATTGTAAAGGCTATGCACCTATTGTAAATACATTTTAAACATTTTAATATTAATGTATGTAAAAATTTTTGAGCTAATTCATTTGGAAGCGTTGTATGTAATAAGTTATAGGCTGACTTAGTGAATAGTTTTGGTTGCACCTATATATAAGACATGTGCTTTTGTATTAGAGCATGAAATATATAGTGAAGATGAAATACGAACATAAGTATGCAAAGAGCAGTAAGAACGACATAGAGATTTACAAGAGGTTAAAGCATCAATGCACAAAAGGAACTGATCAAAAAAGCAGTGTCATAGCAGTAGTTCACCATTGCAGATATAGTGTGCATCTGATATCCAGGAGGTTGTAACCTTCCTTATTGAGTGGTGAGATCTGGCAGTGAGCCATCCACCCCTAATAGGGTTTGTTACTTCAAGACTCCTAACAAGGTCTGACCCTTGACAAGGTCAATGTAATAAAGCATTGTAATGACCACTCCTAATAGGGAAAGGGAACATTAACAGGTTCATAATACACAAGTACAATTATTAGTGGGTATTAATTCCCACTGGAGTTTTTACTTTGGCCAAGGTTTCCCCGTAAACATATTTGGTGTCATGTGTTATGGTTTTTTACTTTGCATGCTTTAATATTCAATTCAGCAATTAAGTTATTGAGTTAAGTTTCAAGTATCATAAATTTATATTATAGAACATTGATTCACCCCCCTCGTAGTGTTCCCATTCCTAACAGGTATCTTATCTTTGATATTTTTAGAATTCTTGTCAGCAAGGATCATGTGCCTGACAACTACATTCTCAAGATTCAGTTTCTCAAAAAATTTGTACATATGATAGTATTTATATAATTTAATGAAATCTCCATCATTTATGATCAAAGGATTCACTTTCTCAATCTTAGGCTTCCATTGTTTCTTTTTTCTATCACCTACCTCTTCTTCTCCTTGAGTTTGACTTGGAAATTGACCTCTCATTTTTGTAATGGGTGTGGATTCTTCTTCTTGTGTCCTTTTTCTTTCCATGGGAGAAAAGATAGTATTATGTCTTTTTCCTAGTCCACTAGCCATTTCTTTTGCTCTCTTAGTTGGTGTAGTCAAGGTAGATCTTGTATATTTTCTTGTGGCTACTATTGGTAGCTTGTCTAGTGATATACTCATTTCACTAGTCTCAATGACATATTCATCAATATTTTAAATATATAGTACAAGGGTTTCTTTAGATGCCAAAGGTGATATAGTTAACACTTTGTGGTTTCTTTTGTTTGCTTTGTAATGTTAAACTCATATTCAATCATACATGTTTCCTTTAATATCTTCTTAATAGTTGTGTCAAACCTTTTCTTAGCTGACTTTTGCAACTGTGATTGGTGTGTTGTACTAGAAATTTCTTCAAATGTTCCAAATCTATAACTTTTGGAATCTAATCTACATTTTAGAATTCTTCTCACATAGCCTTCAATTGCCTCTTTAGACAACTCATAATCTAGAGGGTCTATAAATTCAGTTCTTGGTTTTACTACTTCAATGTATGTAAATTTTGTATCAACCAAAAAGAATATCTCAATTTTTTATTTATCAACCTTTGAGGGTAGAATTCTTGACCTTTCCTATATTTCATTTTGAAAATTCTTAACAAGTGTGGCACTCTCATTTAATTTATAAATTGGATTTCTAAGACACAACTTGTTAATTCTTTCCATTGTACATCTCTCATCATTCCAATCAACTCCTATAGTGCAAGGAAATTTTCTCAAAAGGTGGAAAAACATATAGGTGATTAAGGATGAGAATCTGAATTATGAATTCTTCATCTTCTTGATCTTCTCAATATTTTCAATCAATCGAATCCTTAGAATTTCACTAATGTCAACATTAACTTTATCAACACACATAAGATAGGCTTCTTGTACCATACATGTTTCTATATCATCTTCTCTAGAACTAGCCCATAAGTTGGTAGCCATTATCTTACAAACATAACTAACATCATTCTTCTCAATTTTACTTATTATAATACCTCTTCCATTGTATGAAGATTTAGTGTTATCTAGGACTATTTTCTTCACATTCTTCTCATTTAGAGGAATTTCACCTTTATTGGATAAGCCTATCACTTCATGAATCAAATCAGCTATGATATATCACTCTATCATCCAACCAAAACATTCCATAATGAATTTTGCTTAAAATGATCGTATCCCATTCATCATTCTAAAATTCATATTGAAACATATACTTGATAATATCCAATTGAACTAAATGTTTATACCCTTCCTTATAGGTCATGTCCTAATTGTAGTTTTTATCATATTCTTTAGTCATTCTACACTCTCCTACAGTCTGAAATTTGCACTTCAAGTATCCTTTCAGATCTTCTAAATGCAATACTCCACCTGGTATAGATGATAGGGCTAAGCTAGGCTCATCCTCAGTGGGTTCTATTGGTTCTCTTCTCATCTTAGGTCTAGGTGTGTCCTCAATGTTGTGAACTAGGGATACATCCATGATTACACTGAAAAATAACTACTTTAACAACAACTACTTAGTAAACTACCTTGGAATCACAATTTAGGGCTTCCACGTAGATCTGACATAAATCTATCTCCAAATCCTTCAAACTACTTTCAATCTTCACTGACTAGCTCTCTAAAACTCTTGTAAACTCATTAATGATCAAATGATATTCAATAAACCATTTTTATCTATAAAATCCTTCAAGACATTGTCATTCCATTAATTGCATAAATGTATTCATGCCAAAAAGATATTCTTGGTTGTCTAAAAACTTCTTTCACTTATTGTGCTCTCATATATTCTCATAATTATATGCACTCTTAGCCATAGGTTCCTTATAACACTTTCTATCTCATATTAACTTCACAAGGCTTGATTCAAGTTATGCTAAACTCTATGTTGTTTTGGTGCTTAATATGATGCTTAATCAATTTGAGATGGGTTCAAAATTGATTCCAACTTACTTTCAAATGCTTCACCTGATTGACTTCCTAATATTGTGGATGCACTTGATTGATCTATAGCTTTGACAAATATAATTTCTTCCATGTTCTTGTTGTTTCCCTTTTGACTATTTTTTATATCCATATTTCTTCTGGTGTAGTTTACATTTCTTCTAGGATTAGGATTCCTTATGTTGTTCATTCTACAATATCTTGTTGTGTGACCCATGTTATTACAAATTTGACAAACTATGACATTGTTTCCGTATTTCAGTCCTGACTGAATGATATGTGATCTACAATTTCTACCAATATGTCCAAATTCATTGTATCTATAACAAAAAAACTCCATTTCTTATATTTTTTTTTGCTCCAGTAGGTCTTTTATCTACAGGGTTAGTATTTATAAACATTCTAGTATTATCTTTATTACTAGATCTAGGTTTCTTACAATCAATAGCTCTATGACCAAAACCATGACAATTATAACAATAACCAGAGATAGGTTTGAATTGCTTACCTGTACAATCTCTTTTCATGTGTCCAAATGAATTGAATGAAAAACATCTACCTTTGAATTCATTTCACATTTCTCTAGGTGATTCATCTTTCTTAGGTTGCTTAGGTACATCTTTAGATTGGTTAGACTCAACTTTCTTTTGTTTTTCTTCTTCTTTGTTCTCAGGTTGTTGAATTTCTGAATCTGGTTCTTTACATTCTTCAATCTTCTTTGATATTTTTTCTTCAAAATATCCAAGACCACTTTTATCATAAGAAGGTTTCTGATAAGCAATCTATTCATCAATCTTTTCATTGTTGGAATACAGTTTCTCAAGATGTTGCTTGGATTGAGTTAGTTCTCCTTTCACTATTGTATTGTAGTTCTTAAGTTTAGCATATTGCAACTTTTTACTCTCAAATTTAGATGTTACTTTGGTAATTTTAGACCTTAGATCTTCCTTTTCATACTTTATATTTGATTCAATTTTTCTATTATCATCTTTCAAGCTTAACTTTAGATGTACAATCTTTAGTTTGTGCTTTAGGATCTCATTTTCCTTTTTCAGTTTTGAAACTTTGTCACTATCCTTGATTTGATTTGTAGGTTCTTTCTTTGATTTAAGATCTTCTATCTTTTCCTTTAATTTCTCAATGTATTATTTTTCACTTTCATATTTGTTATTCAGAGCATCTCTTTATTTAGTAAGAATATCAATCTTCTCAAGAGCTTCTTCTAGGTTTTTTTGCAATTGATCCATATCCATAGAGATCTTACTCAAGTTGTTAGGCCTTCTCTAAGTAACTATACTCTGATACCAATTGTTACAAATAGGAAATACTGAGAGGAGGGGTGAATCATTATTTCACAAACTTCTACTTTTGTCCACTTATGCATATATGTAATTAACTTGTATCTTGCATAAGAAACTAAAATGAATAAAAAACTCAACCATAAAATAAAGGAACTCATAACACCATGTTTTTTCTTGAGGAAATCCTAGCCAAGGGAAAACCCTGCTGGGGATGATACCCACATATGATCCACTAATCAAAAGTATATGGTTAAAGATATTGACCATGTTAGGAGTCTCTTAAATCTTTACAGTGTCTCGGTCCTTGTTAGAGGACTTTAGGCCATGTTAGAAGCCTCAACCCTATTAGGATTTTGTATTACAAAACATGAATGTATGCAAGATGAGCCCACTACCCAAACATGCAGTATACAATAATAATCTTCAGTACAAAAGATAGAATACAAAAACCTTTTACTGTTGTAGAATATCTTCAATATTCTAATCTAGCTTGTAGGCTCTTCACAAACTTGCTATCAGTTCACACTGTTCTAATCATATATCATATTTTGAATAATACATCATCAATACATTAGCAAAAATATTTGTTAAAACTTTTCATCAGTCTCTTATATCTTCGCATTACATAGTACTTTCCTTCATACCAGCTATCTCAAATATAGCTTATCATTTGGCTTCCATGTTGTCAAAACATAATATTAACTCTTGATGCCTTAGGTTTAACATCTAGGATGTCATCCCTAATTAGTTAAGTCATTATTTTGGTAAAAAAAAATCTCTTAACTCAAAATAATCATTTACTAATCGATGCCCTGTTATGGTCAGCTCAACACTATTTTTATAAAACATTAATATCTTAGTCTGTACATGTCTTACAGTATTTCTCTCTTAGATGTAGCTTCAAAATACCTCATATAATTTGTGCTCAAGTTTGCATGAACTAAAAATACTTTTGTGAACTTCACTGACCAAAATAGTCTTTGTGTAGATAGATAAAACACTCTTATACTTAAACAATTTTCTTAAGTTCTCATCCAAAACTTCATCTTCAGATAATGATGTCTTAATACTAAATATATGTTGCCATAATGACAACATCATGATATGCTACTCAGCCAAACTAACAACATATCTAAATTTGGGGGGAGATAAATTGGAAGGAGAGAGAAAAAGGCTATAAGAGGATAGAGATGAATTAAAGAAGAATATGGAGGAATTCAGAAGAGGTAAGTTGAAGACAGTAAATAATTATGAGGAAAAAATCAGAGATACAATTTTGCAGTTTGCTGAGAATATAGAACCAAAATTGATTTATTCAAGTGGCAAGAAATTAGTAGGTATTCTTGATTCTTTTGAGGTAGAAAAGGCTACATTGGAGAAAATTTTGGATAAATGGATAACAAGGAAGGTAAATTAAAATTTATTTTTTCATTGACAAAAGATGATGAGGATGTTGATGTTGTAATCAAATCTACACACAAGCTGGTCAAGGGCTTAATATACTTTGCACCAAGAAGGGATAGCATCGAGAGAAAGGCTATGGTTATAAAATGGGATTACTCTAAGGTTTTTTTTGACATGTTTCCTGGTATGTTTATGATGCAAAAAGCATCTCGGGCCCTTGGCAATCCTATGTCACCAAAAGGATTTTTGAAGTTTTGTGTATGTTTCTTCATTCCTGCTTTGACCAAGTTGGCTCGATAGTTGGTCGGCTTCCTTTGGTTACCAAGTTTGGTCAGTTATCACCTAGGTGGTCAGTTGTCTCACTGGCACTTTGTGATGCTTGTCTGTTGCTCGGTCATCCTTGCTCATCAAGTAGTTTATTTTGATTATCTGTTGAGGCTGACTTATACATTTATTTTGGGTCATAGATTTAATGTTGGTATCCATCATTGGGAAGCATGTGGTCCTAGATCTGACCATTCCTTCTATTGATTTTGGATCTGAAGGCTGACTTAGTTTGGTTCCCTCTTGTATTTAAGTAGCTATTTGGTTAGAGTTTAGTAGTTAGTTTTTGGTAGAAGATAGAAGATAGATAATTTGGAGATTGTTGGTAGATCCTTTCATGTTGGAGGACTTATGTAATTCATTGTAATATCTTTCCATAACCAGGAAGGCCTTACAGCCCCGCATGTATCAGTCTATTTGATGAAATATATGAATGATCCTACTTTCTCTCTCTCACTAGTTGTTGTTGTTTCCACATGTTGTTGAGAAAAGGGAAGATTTGTAGGGTGTGCCACTCTTTTGGCCCCTCCATCTCTTCCCTCCTTCCGTTAGGTGGTATCAGAGAGAGGTGAGATTTGAATCTAGGTCTACAGATCTAGGTTTGTAGGTTCCTTCTTGGCCCTAGTTGAATTGTTGTGGGGTGGCAGATTGTAATTTGACTTGCAATTGTAGAGGGTTTCCAAGATAGTTTGAGGGAGGCAAGAAGTAGATCTAGGATTGGCAAGCATGTTGAGACAACTTGTTGCTAGAGTTGAAGTTGTTAAAATAGCCCACAGAAGAGGCAGACATCTTGAAGATGTTAGTAATGATTAAATTGAAGTAGATCAAGATGAGGTAGAACCTACACCTATGATGCATCAGGGTGAGGAAATATTCCTGAAGGCTTTGACAAGTCTGAAGTCAACACCACATTTCAATCCTCTTAAGTATAGTGGTAAATTGCATTCCGATGAATTCATGGACTGGATCACTAAGATGGAAAAGTATTTTGAGTATGAAAATGTATCTGAGGACAAGAAGGTGAAAATCGCTGGCACAAAGTTGAAAGGTCATGCATCCTTGTGGTGGGAACATATGCAGTTGGATCAAAAAAAGAAGGGAAAAGACAAAATCAAGGTATGGAACAAAATGGTGAACAAACTAAAAGGAAATTTCTTACCCTGTGATTATTAGATTAAAATAGCTAGGTGAATGCAAATTCTAAGGTAGAAAGATAGCTTGATAAAGGATTATACTAAGGAATTCTATAGATTGGATATCAAATCTAGACCATGTGGAAAGAATTGCTAGATACATGAATGGTTTGAGGGTTTCCATCCAAGAAGAAATCATTTTGGTTAAGTTGGAGAACATTGAAGAGGCTTATCAATTTTCTTTGAAAGCTAAGGAGAAATTGAACAAGAGACATGATAAGAGACAAATAGGTCAAGGTGGTAGATTCCCTAGAGGAAGAGGTAGATCTAATGGTGAAAATGGTAGATCTGGACCTGAAAAGAAAAATCTAGATGAAGGCAAGACCGAGTGGAAAGGTGAAAGTTCATCTAGAGGAAGAGGTAGTAACTATCAAGGTGGATATAGAAGAGGTAATTTCTAAGGAACTTGTTACAATTGTGGAGAAGAAGGACATAGATCTTTTGAATGTACACATTCTAGTAAGTAGGCTGGTAGCAGTAGAAATGCTTTGGTGCAAGAAGAGTCACCGAATGAACCTGAGAAGGAAAGTAACTTGATGGTAAGAAGAGCACTATGGAATGAAGGTAAAAAGAAAGATCTGGTAAGGAAAAAAAATTTCAAGACCAGACGTAGAGTTTCTGACAAAGTTTGGAAGGTCATTATTGATAGTGGTAGCTCGGAGAATCTGGCTTCTAAGGAAATGGTCATAAAGTTGCAGTTTCCAAGGCTGAAACATCTAAAGCCCTATCAGATTTCATGGATCAAATATGAGCATACACTCTTGGTAAGTGAACAATGTTATGTGAATTTGAAGATTGGAAAATACTATGATAAGGTGTTGTGTGTTATCACGCCTATGGATTGTTGTCATATTTTGTTGTGTAGACATTGGCAATATGATATACATGCTATATATGATGGAAGATTACATAAGTATACTATTGTAGCTGATGGAAGAAAAAAAATCTCGTTACCTTTGATGGAAGAACCTATTAGTAATGTTGGCACATCTATGAAATTTTTCTTGATGGAAGGAAGAAAATTTGTTAAGGATTTGAAGAAGAATGATGTATGTTTTCCTGTGATTCCTAATAAACTGAGTAAGAAAATAGAGGATAGTGAAAATTGATAAGTTTCTCACCGAGTACAGTGATATCATTTCTTATAATGTACCTGATGGTTTTCCACCAAAAAGAAGTATTGATTATTGCATGGATCTAATCCCTAGAGCTAGTTTACTAAATAAGGCACCTCATTGGTTCACACCTACTAAGAATTAGGAATTGAACTGATAGATTCAAGAGTTGCTAGATAAAGGTTTGATTAGAGAAAGTTTGAGTCCTAGTGCAGTACCTATTGTATTGGCACCTAAGAAAAATGGAGAATGGTGAATGTGTACTGATTCTAGATATATCAATAAGATAACAGTGAAGTATAGATTTCCTATAATGAGAATGGATAGTTTGACTAGAGAAAAGTATTTTACAAAGATTGATTTGAAAAGTGGGTATCATTAGATCAGAATTAGAGAAGGTGATGAATGGAAGATTGCTTTCAAGACAAAAGAAGGTTTGTATGAGTGGTTGGTTATGCCTTTTGGTTTAACAAATGCACCTAGTACTTTTATGAGATATATGAATGACGTTTTGAAGAAATTCTTGGGAAAATTTGTGATTGTATATCTTGATGATATTCCGATATTCAATAAGACCAGAGAAGAACGTTTCTTGCATGTAAGACAAGTTTTGTAGAGATTGAAAGAGGAAAATTTGTTGATAAATCTGAAAAAGTGTTCATTCATGAAAGAAGAAATTGCATATTTGGGATTTGTGATTTCACCTGATGGTTTGAAGATGGATCCTAAAAAGGTGCAAGCTATTATGAATTGGCCTACACCTGTGACTACTAGTGAGGTAAGATCATTTCATGGTTTGGCAATTTTTTACTAAAAGTTCATTAGGAATTTTAGTTCAAGTTGTAATGCTATGACTGAGCCTATGAGAGGAGATAAGAAATAATTCAAGTGGACACATGGAGCTGATAAGAGTTTTGAGGCTCTGCAGTAGAAGGTTGTTGGATTGTCTATTTTGGCATTGCCTGATTTTAGTAAGGTATTTCAAGTGGAATGTTATGCAAGTGGTAGTGCAATTGGAGCTGTGTTGAGTCAAGATGGTAAACTTGTTGCTTTCTTTAGTGAAAAATTGAATGATGCTAGAAGGAATTATTCTGTGTATGATCAAGAATTCTATGCTATTGTTCAAGCACTGAAGAAATGGAGACATTATTTGATACTGAGTGAATGTGTGTTGATACTGATCATAATGCTTTACAACATTTGGGTAGTTAGAATAAGTTGAATCAAAGACATATGAAATGGGTTGAGTACTTGCAGAGTTATACATTCATGATTAAACATAAGAGTGGAGTCACTAACTGAGTTGTTGATACATTGAGTAGAAGAAGATCCTTGATGACGAAGATGAAAATTGAAGTTCTTGGTTTTGATGAGATGAGAGATATGTATGAAATTGATCCTAATTTTTCTGAGCCATGGAGAAAGTGTAGAACACCTATTCAAGATCAACCAAGTACAAAATGAGAAGAATATTTCATTCAAGAAGGTATGTTTTTTAAAGGTATTCAGTTGTATATACCGAGAGGACAAATGAGAACTAATTTGATAAAGGAGAAACATAGTAGTGGTTTGGCTGGACATTTTGGTATTGATAAGACATTGAATTTTCTTAAGGAGAAATACTTTTGGCCACAGTTGTATAAAGATGTTCAAAAATTTGTGAAAAGTTGTGGAATTTGTCAAGTTGCAAAAGGATTAAGTCAGAATACTAGATTGTATACACTGATTGTTGTATCTGAGAATCCATGGATTGACATCAGTATGGACTTTGTTCTTGGCTTACCAAAGACAGTAAGAGGTAATGATTCTATATTTGTTGTGGTGGATAGATTTTCTAAGATGGCACATTTTATACCTTGTAGAAAGACATCATATGTGGTACATGTAGTAGTTCTTTTCTTTAAGGAAATTGTCAGATTGCATGAATTACTGAGGAGTATTATCTTTGACCAAGATAGTAAATTTGTTGGATACTTTTGGAAGACTCTTTAGAAAAATTTTGGTACTGAGTTGAAGTATAGTTATACATTTCAGCCACAAACCGATGGACAGATAGAAGTTGTGAACAAAAGTTTGGGAAATCTTTTGAGATGTTTAGTTGGAGACACACCTAGTAATTGGAATTTTGTGTTGGCACAAGAAGAGTTTGCATACAATAATTCAGTGAATAGGACTACTGGAAAAACACCCTTTGAGATTGTGAATGGCATACAGCCGAGCGGTATATCTAATTTGAGGGATATTATTGATGAGAGTAAGAGAAGTGTTGAAGGAGTGAAATTTGCTGAGTATATGAAGACATTGCATGAAGATTTCAAAATCAAGCTAGAAGAGAGTAATTAAAAATATAAAGATAGAACTGATAAATCAAGGAGACATAAGACTTTTGATGTTGGTGATGAATTGATCGTTCATTTGAAGAAAGGTTAATTTCCTATTGGAACATATGGGAAGCTAAAGATGAAGAAGTTTGGACCTTGCAAGATTTTGAGAAAATTTGATAGTGGAAATGCATATGATTTTGAGTTACCTAATGACATGGACATATCACCGATTTTCAGCATTGCTAATTTGTATGAATATCATGAACCTGATGAAGACATGATAGTACCGATGGAATATCCTAAGAAATAGAATGAAGAAGTTGAGAAGATTTTGGAATAGAGAATTGGTAGAAGTACAAGAGGAAAACAATATATGAAATATCTAGTAAAATGGAAGAATAGATCGATTGAAGACAGTTCATGGATCTCACAGTCTGAGTTGGACACAACTCAAATCATACTTGAATGATTCAAAGAATCATTTCTAAATAACCTTAGGTGTCTAATGTAGGAGCATCTCGGTGTTACAAGTAGTGGTTGTCATTGCACCAAAAGATTGACTTTTTAATGCCCGATACAACCACTAGACTTATAGAAGACATAGGAGGTAGTTAAGCCATGTCACAAATCCTGAGGGGAGTGCTGACCATTTTGCAAACAATCTCCCCCTTAGCATTACTTGAGGGGACCAAGCTCTAATACCACTTGTTACAAGTAGTGGTTGTCATTGCACCAAAAGATCAACTTGTTAATGCTTGATACAACCACTAGAATTATAGAAGACACAGGAGGTGGTTAAGCCATGTCACAAATCCTGAGGGGAGTGATGACCATTTTACCAACACTTGGGTCCTTGGCAATCCTGTGTCACCAAAAATATTTTTGAAGTTTTTTCTGTGTTGCTCGATTCCTACTTTGACCGAGTTGGCTCAGTCGTTGGTCAGTTTTCTTTGGTTACCAAGTTTGGTCGGTTATCTCCTGGGTGGTCGATTGTTTCACTGGCACTTGACAATGCTTGTCTATTTCTCGATCATCCTTTCTCACTGAGTAGTTTATTTTGATTATCTGTTGAGGCCAAATTATGCATTTATTTTGGGTCACAGATTTAATGTTGGTATCCATCATTAGGAAGAGTGTGGTCCCATATCTAACCATTCCTTCCGTTGATTGTGGATCTGACCGTTCCTTTCATTGATTATGGATAAGAATAAATAATATTATTAACCTTGAGAGTGCAATTTTGTTCATTCAAACCATATAATCAATTGAAGGTTCTAGGTCTCATTTTGGTTTTCTAAAGAAGGAAATTGAGAAGCTATAAACAAGGTGGGATGAGTTAGACCAACAAAAGGTAGAGATTGTTAGCTTTCCCTAGCCTAGTGATGAGGTTTATGAAGCATGGAAATGCAAGTACCTTTCATTGACATCAAGTGAAGAAGAAGACCTTGTTATAGTTGTAACAAGTGGCAATTCCCTAGAACCTTGAAATAGTTAGGAGTTTACAAACAAATTATGTGCACGAGAATAAAGGAGCTAAAGACAAAGGTGCCACCTATCAAATGAAGAAGTAGTTTTGAATTTCCTATAGTAGATTTGTGAACCAAATAGAAGATACCTTTTGAAGTCTTGTAACAAATCAATTACTTGTCTTGTTATTTTTGTTTCTTTTGATATGTCATCATAATTTTGTCTTTGCCTAAATGATCCTTAGCTTGTAGCAATCCTTAAATCTATAAAAGGATTCCCAAGATCATTTAGAAGGGCCAAAAAACTAGGATATCTTTTTGCATACGAGTTTTCAGTCAAGGTTATAGAAAATTGTATTAGGTTTTATCATTATAGAAAATAGAAAGTTTCATGGTTTTTGACCGTTATTGTAGTGGTGTATATTTTGAGGCGTGATGTAAACAAGAAACATGATTCAGTACATGTGAATACAAAAGTCTAAGATTCAAATCTCTACTTTGTGTCTATTTCTTTGAATTATGAAGTTTTTGATTCATTTCATAGAATTTATCTATGTGTGTGTGTTTTTTTCCTCGGCTTTGATCTAAGATCAAATTAAATAGCTCTAGATAGAACATAGATTCATTTTTGTTTGCACAAGGATTTCTATAAGTAGTATGAATCTAGTGATAAATTGATTAATGTTGTCATAAGGTGGTAATATTTAAGGATCTTGAATCATTGACATTAGTTTCTTTTTGTATTCTTTCTTTGCAATAAAATTATTTCCCAATGGATAAGGCACTAGCCAAAAATAGGTATATTTTGCAATAATATGTACCTAGTGGGGTTTGGCTATATTCTTAATATTTGATATAAATCTTTCAAAAATTTTCAAGTATTGTGATCAACAAGTTGCATTTATTACATATTATTGGAGAATCAATAAATGACTGGTTATCATTTAGTATTTTCTTACCATTCATTTGTTATTAAAATCCAAAAATTATAGTGAAGTTTTGTATGTGAATTTGGATTAGGTGTACCCGCCTTGGTTTTGCAGAGCCAAAAGTGCAGAGGGCAGTCTTGTCCCTATAGTTGGTCCAATCACCTCAAATTTTCCATATTTGGAATTGACCATTCTTGACAATCTATCTGTAGATGTATTGGTGGCTTTCATAAGCATAAAGTCCATTTTGAAGAACCAACATACCCTTGAATGGCTAGAATTTTATTTGATTTAAAATCAATTGTATAATTCTTTTCTCTTTTTTATTTAATTACTCTTTTTGGCTTTGATTTGAATAAATTCATCAATAAATCCTTGATTTCTCATTTCAATTTCACCTGACCAACTTTAGGTGTATACAGGACATATTGCTAAGGATTGAAGATATAGATGTAATGGAACAAGTATAAATGGTTTGATTAATAGAAATAGTGAAAATAATAATGATAAAGGAAAGAAAATTGATGTAAGTGATGTTAGAGAGAAGATGAATAAATTTTGGATGAGAAAAGAACAAGTTGATGCTTTTAGACAGATAGTACCAATTTCTAATGTGGATCCTTCATTGGAAAACTAATTACATTTTAGACCTAATGGGGAAGCATTAGCAAAATATTTTGAATTCCCTAAAGATGGAATCATGAGATGAAGTGATAACAGTGACAATTAGGGTTTACTAGTTTTGATGTTCCAAGAAGATTTTTAGTTTACTAGTTTTTAGCAGCTTTATTGAAACCCTAGGTACAAATGGAAATTAATGATTAAATCGGGTAGATCAATAACTTAAAAGACAAATTTTTTTATTCATTCTTCACATTGCAACTTGGTGAACTTGCGTAGAGTGAATTCTCAAGAAATTTGGTGATTGATTTGAGCTACCAATAGATTTGACTAGAAAACCCTAGCAGTACTTAAAAGGTATTTATCTTATCATAAATCTATCTCTTTCACTGGATAATATGGAAGCCCCTAATATTTTAAGTGTATTAGATAAGCCTAGATATGGATTCAATACACTCCCTTTTAAATCTATGGAAAATGATCTCGATGGTGCATTTTTCTAGTGTGCCCTGTGACATTATTCATTTTAAGGATATTCATGCCTATATGTTCATTGCAAGATTGAAGAACTACGAGACTATGAGATCAATAACCAGTTTGATTTGATATTTTTCAATGGAGTGTTGAAAGATGAATACAAGAAATTAGAAAAAGTTAAACTTGTGCATTTTTGGAATTTCATCTATTTGATTAACTAGAATGGGTGTGGATAGTGTTGAGCCAAATTCATGATCAATTTTGTGGTTGGATGATAAAATGGTCAAAATAACAAAGTAACTTATACAAAAAGTCACCAAATTAAATGTAGAAGGAGAGACATCACAATTTAAGTCTTCAAAGAAGAATGTGGTTAAGTAGTTAACAAATTCTAAATGGGACAAGAGAGAAATGATCGTAAATGATATCACTCAGCCCAATGTGAAATTATCCTCTATGATACTTGGTTACAAAATTTACTACAGTATAAAGATGAACTCAATATCATCTACAATCATTCACAGTGCATATTGAATGCTAAAGGAGAATGAAGAGATATATGTGTGTCTAATTATGAGAGCTCAACTTAATATGAATAACATTGTGAAGATAAAGAATGATAGATCTCAAATATTTAAGTATGACTCCCTATGTATTCACATTTTCTTTTATAACATGAACTACATTCCTAGTATGGGGAATGTCACAGGAATAAAGATATATCGATAACACTTCAGATCAGTAGGTACTACAAAATGCAAGGTGAGAATGAAGTAACAAAGGAAATGCATGGATATTTCAAGATGTTTTGGAGACAAATGCAACAAAGGGAGATAATACCGAAGCAAATTGTTGAGAAATATGTAGATTCAGTATGTTTTATGGTGGAAACTGATGCATGTTACATGGAAGTAGTTGAACCTAGGACATTATGGATAATGCCTATGGGTTATGAGGTAGAACCAGATATTTTCATTGCATATGTTGATAATATGTTGAGTCAACCTCATGATGAGAAATAAAAAAATAGTTGGTACATACTATAAAAAGTATCAGAGGATTAGGACAAAGCACATGGAACTAGCCTCTACAAGAAAGATTAAGATGGTTGAAAAGATCGATGAAAAGGTAGGAATTTATAAAGAGAAAATGGAGCATCTTAAGAATATTATTCCATCACCAGTAGATGTAGAGGAAGAATCCTTACTACTTTCTATTAGACCTTCATCCCACTGTGTCACAAGGAGTACTCTCAAGACTCCACTAAAGGCTCCCAAGGTTAAAGAAGAGAAATCTGAACCATCAAGGAGGAGACTGAAGGTCAAAATCTCAAGACCATAAAAAAAGAAGAGGAATGAAGATGAGGATTCATCCAATGATTCAGATCACTCAAAGAAGAAAGTTAGAACTGGAGGTAATATGACAACCAAAGTAATAATACATAAGCCTACCACAGTTGGTAATGATGATAGTGTTCTTAAGAAAGTCATTAATGACAATGAAACTTTCAGAATTTTATGTTAATACAAGTATAATTAATGAGAGGGGAGGGGTGAATCAATAATCTGTTAGGGATAGTCCCAAGAGATAACTCAGAGGGGGGGTGAATTAGTTATCTACAAGTTTCAATTCTTTGTCCAATTAAGTATACTTAAACTTTAAGCATAAACACAATAAAAGAACACTTGAACACAACACCAATATTTTGGTTATGGGTAAACCCAAATAGGTAAAAACCCTAGTGGGAATGAACACCCACAAATAAACTGCACTAGTGTATAATAATCCTTGTTAGAAGATCTTACAACCCTATTAGGAGTTGATCTTTACAATAAAATAAGTATAGCGACCTGGTCAAAGGTTGGACCTTTTTAGGAGTCTTTTATGATTGACCATGTTAGGGGTGAGGACACATTGTCTGAGAGTTCATTGCTCAAAGGGGTGAAGGCTGCAACCTTCTGATTAATAGATACACACTATATCTAGATCTTGGTGAACTGCTTTGTAGACCTGTTGTATTGATCAGTTCCAATGAATAGCATATACTTTCTTCTTGTGACATAGACCTCTTCTTGATGGCTCAACACTTCACAACTTTTTCTCTGCTCTAATCTTTCATCTTCATACCATACTTATAGCGATCACAAATGACCGGCTATAAGTATCTTTCCTCTAAATGATATAAGCAAGTCAACCTATTAGAACCACCTTGAAATCATATTAGAGAAACAATCATACTCTCCAATAACATCTTGGTCGGCTTTACAAAGCATGGAGCACAATCTGGGACCTGTCCAAATAAATAAATGTAGATGCATGCTACACACTGTCGGCTCTACCAAATTAACTGATACTTTCTTCTCAAGTTGAATTATAGCATTTGCTCTTAACCAAACATTATTAACTCTTCTATAATCACTAATCCAAGAGCACATACCGAAATGATAGGTGCAACTCCTGTACCAATATAATCTCTATTGGCTCTTCTAGATAAACATAGGAAATTGCAACTGATGAATAGCGATTGCATAACTTCACTTCTATTGTATATCATACTTTGTGTCCATGAATGTAACATCACTAACATGTCTCCATCACATATCCAAATGTGCAAGGCTCCCTGATAACTACACGGACAATTACTCACAGAACACTTCCTGTAACTCTGTTAGGATCACTGCCGACACAAGCTGCTATATAACTATCTGTACTAAGATTTAACCTTTGCGTCCATGATTGTAATACCCCAAAAATGGGCTATAGGTTCATTAACCTCCTACATCTTCAAGTTGAACAAAATCAACATCGAAGTCCTAACCTAAGGCACATCAGCACATCATCAAATTTTAATAGATTATCCTAAATTCTCCATCGGGGAATATTCCTTGAATATTCCTATTTATCCTAATTATTTTTGATTTAATGATTATTTGGCGATAAATCCTAATTATCCTAAAGTTTGATTAATTGAATATTCTAAATATTTAATTAATTATATTTAATACTGTCACTTAATTATTTAATTGGATTTAATTATATTTATTCCTAAATTGTATTATTTCATTCTGACAAATAAATCAAGTATCCTATGACTAATTGATTAAATTCTTATTTAATTAATTAATGTCAATTGTCAAATTTAATGATATAGTTTTTGAATGAAAGTTTGATTTAATAATTGATTAACCCATAAATTAATTATTTTAATTTTAAAATTAGTTAAGTTGAGGATAAATCACTTTATTTATTTAATTAATTCATAATTAATTGTGCACATTCAAAAAAGTAGTTAAACTTTAAATCAAAAAATCAATTCAAGTTGTTTTTAAAATTAAACTCAGCCCTCTTTTTGAGTTGAAAGCTGATCTCAACTTCTGATTTAAGTTAAAAAGTTGTTCTTGCACGATTTGCATGATTTTGTGAGTTAATTTGTTTCTAATTTCTTGTTGACTCAAAAATCAACCTAAGTTCATCAAGAGTGATTTATGGCTTTTCCCATGCACCTCCAAAGCCCTGAATTTCTATAAATTAAGGCTTCAACTCTTCATATTGATCCATCCATGAATTGCATCCTCACGCTAGTGAATTGGTGATCGAAGAATCAATCTTTGTGAATCAAAGTTGTGAGATTTTCATTATTTTTGAACATTCATATCATTTAGCATATCATTGTTAGATCAATTGCATATCATATAAGTTTTTAGCTAGAATAGATTCATATCAGTTTCTTTCATCTTATTGCATAGAAAATCCAAAAATATAAATTAATTTGCATTCATCCCATATCTAAATTCTACATTCAAATCCTTCATTTAGGTGTCATCAAGGTCACTGATCTCAGTCCAATATAACAATATCATACTCGCACCTACTAGAAGGTAGTAAATCGCCTGGTTAGCATAGTTTCAATTTCATTACAGATTTTAGTTTTTGCTAACCTCTAATGTTTTACTGAAGTTTTGTGTCTACAGCTAGGTACAAAATTCACACAAACATTTTTGGCACCCACTGTGGGGCCCTAAAATGGGTTTCCATCATATCTCTATCAATTTCTATCACTTTCTTGTCATTTTCTGGGTTAAAACTATGATTTTTATATTTTTGTTTGTACATTTTCATATGAATTTTGTCAGAAAGTCATTTCGGGAAGTACCCAATGTCATACAATAGGTTCAAATTTCAAGGCTCGTATCAAAGAGTACACATTGTTGTTTGGAAGCCCGATGGTCTTATGAACAAATACCCACAGTCATACGAGTTTCCAGACTGTTGTCTAGGAGGTAATCCACTGTCATACAAATTTTGAATCTAGGTTTCAATTGTCATTTCATATTTTAAGGTAGTTTTCCAGATTTGGACTAGCAGCTAACCTTAACAATTGAAATCTTCTATTTCTGTTTGGTATCTACTGATTCTGATTGGGAAAAGTGTGAAAATTGATAAAAATAGGTAAGAATCTACAAAGCACTTTACAAGGAATTCAGGTAATCTTCTCAGCTGATAACATTTCGATTTTGACTAAAATGAACTCTCATGTGTCAAGCTTGTGTGACCTTTCATTGCTTTCATATCACAAATTTCATTTTGGGCTATAAAACGAACGTAGATTTGCTTTCTGCATATCTATTACACATAGTAAATAGGCCCTATGAACACTATTTGTGGATGATCTTGAGAGATTGAGCTTCTTTCACTTGTTTATTCATGTGAAGCTCCTCTTGATGAAGGATCCCCTTGTAGGTAGGGAAGGTACTGAGAGCATCTCATGTTCTACTAGATTTGTGCATCTCAACTTCTGGTTGATACATTCTCTCTTCGGAGAGGTTGATAGATCATAAGTGGTTGACATCATAGATCTTTGTGAGATAATCTTGGTCTTAGCATGTTAGATTAATCTGTCTACTTTTTTTTGGTTAAAAGTGAAAAGGCTAGAGGACTATCCTCTACTCCCTTTTTGGGTAGTATCAGAAACTCAGATCCTTGAATTTGGAACTAGTCTCCGAGTGGTATCTTTTGTGAGTCACCTTTAGAGAGGGTTAACCATAGTGGACATTCCCTTAATTGGGTCAACCACATGGATGGAACCTCAAGCGGTAATAGCCATTTTGATCATGGTAGCAGTAGTCGCTATATAAATGTCCTTGTGGAGGAAATCTTCATAGGTGTGGTCTCTTGTTGGGCTGTCATATCTCCCTAGTAGCTCCTGATTGATTAAATTCTTGGACTGTGTCAAAACTTTGGTTTTCTTGGATTGGAGTTTTCCCTCTTGAGATCACAAAAGTTGCAGAGTCAAACCATTATTACAAACCCTAGCGAGGCCAAATTTTCATTTTTCTAGGAATATGCACGTTATTGGAAAAAAAATTTGGAACATACACTGTTAGCACTCCTAGGGATTAGCACATTCAATCACTTGGTTGTTCACGTATAGGGTTTCTTTGTCCCCTATTCATTGTTTTTAGATGTGCTTGAAATCACTTGCTTGCTATTTTGTGTTCCTGTTTATCTATCTGGTTACTAGGAACAAATCAATCCAGTACAATCTTCAAATCTGGACAAACAATTTTGTGAACAATTTGAAACTAAAAACCTAAAAATTGTAAAATCTGATGTAAAACACCTTTCTGGAGTCAAAAGTCATCCCATAAAGTCAAAAATTTGTACGAGTTTTCACTATTATCATTTCAAAACCCCTAGATTGTAGTATGATAGCTTGTATAGTGTCATACATGTTTTGCCACCAGTCAAAAATCCTGTTATCAACTATTGTGTGAGTTTTGCAACTGTCGTATGAGTTTGTCAATTTTCATTTCATAGCATACCCATTGTTGTATGAGTCTGTAGAAAGTCATTTGAGAAAAATCTAAAAAATTTCCAAAAAGTGTTAAAAACTATCAGAGACCTAGCTTTTACAGCCTATTTCTAGATTTTATCAAGAAAATCATTGTATCAAGAATAGAGTAGAAACTAGAGTGAATCCAATCATTTTCCTAAAGTGGCCTCTTGAGTCTGATTCAGCCTTTTGTTTAATTGATTTGAGTCTTTTACATCTTGTGTCAAAACCTTGTCATAACTATCAATCTTCATTCAATCTTCAAAATAGCTAAGTGTTGTGAACTCGTGTCTGCTATCTTTTGGGCATCTACCCATACATCTAGGGCATAGTATCCTTCATTTACATCCAATCTTATCTTCAATCAATCAAACTTTGACAAGGTTACGTCATTTGATCCTCTTGAATCAAGTCATTTCTCAGTTGTTTTCATCTTGCTCTTTTGCTTCATTGAAGTTTAATGGTGGAAACCCGAGCTTCATCATGAAAACATGAAGCACAACCTGAAATCTCTTTAGAAACATCTTTTGTGCTTGCTTAGACTATTCATCAATCCTATGAAACTAATCTATATAGAGTAGATGCTCTTGGAAATATATTCTTGAAAGGTGGTTACATCACTCCTACATCAATTCGTGGAATTAATCAACCAACACCTCCTATATCGATTCATGAAAGTTATCACATGACCCCATAGCAATCTATCTCTAGTAACTCTCATCACAACAACATGTCTCAAGCCAGGAAAAACCATGGATCTCAAAGAGCTCATTCTCAACATGGTACAGATCAAGAACCCACACTTGAGAAAATTGCCCAATATCAAAATGATGATAACTTCAAAAGAATGATGAAGCATTTCTTGAAAGAAGATAGAGAGGCATATTTTATAGATCTCACTCATCAAGGAGCTAAACTTCCTCCCAAATTTAATGTTTAAGATATCATAACACATGAGGAAGAAACTCCTATTAAGGCTATGATGAAATAAATGCACGCCATCCAAGTCAAACTTAACCAAATGGAAAAAGAAAAGGAACCTAAGGAGTTCTCCATGGAGGCCCTATGTCCTTTTCCATTCGATAAAGACTTATATATGCCACCATTCCCTAAGAGGGTGGAAATGCCGAAATATGATAAGTATGATGGAAACTCTGATCCTCAAGATCATGTTAGAGAATTTTGTACTCAATCTATGGAATTCATGCATGAACTGACCTATCTAATGCATCTTTTCCCTTGATCTCTGGGAGGGTCGATCATTCATTGGTTCTCTAGAATGCCTCCTACAATCAAAACCTTCGAGGAGTTGATCAAATTGTTCTATCAGAAATACTCCTACAACATCCAACATCTAGTCACCATGATTGACATCTACAATCTCAAATAATATTTAGGAGAACCATTCCTGACATTTCTTAAAAGATGGAGAAAGAAATTCTCTCTATATGCTAGGCCTATTCCAAAAACTAAGAAGCTGGAAATCTTCATCAACAATCTTGTTCCAGAAATTAACTACCCTTTACAAATGAAAAATCATACATCTTTTGATAAGATGGTAGACAATGTAATCAAAATTGAAAAAATATTTGTAAAAAAAGGAGACATCTCACTTCAAAAGGACAAGTATGAATCTAGTTCTAAGGATAAGAACAAAAATAGGAACAAGAATAAGGGCATCGTCACAAATGGCATTGTTGATAATATCCATGCCCCATCTAAGGCACCTTCCTTCAATCTAACTATTGGTACCCAAGCCATCCAAGCTTCAGAACAAAAGGTGCATGAATCATCTCAAAAGAAGACAGAATACAAATCTTGGTCCGCTGATAATAAATGAAGGTTCACTCCTCTTGGAGAATCTTTGGAATCAGCTATGAGAACTCTATTGGCTAATAACATCATTTCTTTACCTGAGATCCAACAATCTGATCCTGACCCTAAGCCAAAATGGTGGAGAGAGAATGAATTATGTGATTTCCATCGGGGTAAAGGTCATAAAACTAATAACTACTTGTGCTTGAAGCATACCATTCAAGACAAGATTGATAGTGGAGAAATCATGATTGATAATCCTAAAAGCAATAATGATTACACAACACTCACAGAACCATTTCCGAAGCATAGTCAAGGAGATTTGTCTTCTCAGCCTAATGTGGGTGCTAAGGTCAATTATGCCTATTTTGGAAATAATGTTGCTATCAATATGGTTGAACCAATCCTATCTGAGCATTGCAATGTCATCATAATTGTAAGAAGAGATAGAGAAAATTAATCAGCTAATGTAGTTACTTGATCACAAACTCAGGCACACTTGCAAGGACAAATCCTAGATCAATCAAATGTCCCAAAGGTGCCTTTCAATCTATCTTCCACTTCTAAATAGAGGGAAACATCTAAATCCTCAAATCCTAAAGACATGAGGCCTACTTTGTACAGTATCATTCAACAACTCTATCATACTAATACAAAAATCTCCATGTTTGAGTTGCTTCAGATATCTCCAGCTCATAGAGCCATTCTAGACAAAGCTCTACTCGGCTCCAATATTCTTGATAACTTGATTTAGATAGATTCTAGACTATGGTTGGTCATCTTACGTCCCCATAGTATATCTCATTTTTAGAGGATGATGATAACTCCTTGAGTCACCCACATAACCAACCCTTTCATATAGAAATCTTGATCCAAAATCATCGCGTCAAATGTGTGTTGATAGATGGGGGCATTGGTCTAAATATTTGTTGTTAAAGCTTGATCAAACAATTGGGATTTTCAAAGTTGGCTATTGATCCTAGAAAGAAAATAACTATCAAAGCATATGATGAAGAAGAAAAATCCTCTAAGGGAACAATTGTCTTGCCTATCAGAACAGGTCCTGTCATCAGAGATACTACATGTCAAGTTCTTGATATACCTTTAGCTTACAACATCCTTCTAGGGAGACCCTGGATACATGAAATGAAAGCTATTCCTTCTACATACCATCAATGCTTGAATTTTCCCTATGAAGGAGTAGAGGTTACTATTCCAGCAAATGTATCCACCACTTGCAATGCATTGAATAAAAATGTGTATAAACTTGTTCCTAATAATAGGGAATCTTCCACTAAGAAAATAGATGTAGCATCCACATCTAAGATGGAAGACATTGCAAAAGAGGTCAATATCAAAGAAAATGGTATGGGATAATATACTATAGATCTAGTCTTGTCTTTGACATCTCTCCCTATCTTGCCTAAGTCTTATGGGCAAGCTCTAAAATAGTCCAAACCAGAATCTAAGGAACCTCTTGAGGCATATAAAGGAAAATTTGTTGTAGAGAAAGTACCTAAGAAATAATTTGAAGAAGATGAATTTGTGCTTGCATGGCTCTACAAAGACAAACCTAAATCACAAAATGATCAATCATGTGATTCTAAAACATCGAAGGTTCCTTATAAGTCATATGGCCTAGGGGATAAACTGATAGCTAAGATGGGATATACAACAAAAGGACCTCTAGGAATCCATGGTAAGGGTCTTCTATCACCTCCTGAACATCATGGTTGAGCCAATAAGAATAAAATAGGTCTAGGTTATATGAAGAACCCTTTTTGTCTTGGCAAGAATTCCCCACATGTCTTAGAATAGATAGAAGCCCTTTGTAGCAAATCAACTAAAGGGAGAAATAACTGCACAATCTGATAGTGATGATTCAGACACCATTGATGAGCTCATTCCTTTTATGAGTGTTTTTCCAAAGAAATCAAAGACCTCCTTGATGCTGAAGATGATCTCATAAAGAGAATTAATGTAGTAGAAACACAAGAACCTACTGTAAAGCAAGAGATAGTTGCACCACAAGAACTAGCTAATCTCAAAGACAATCAAACAGACAAAGAGGAAGGTGGAAATCATTCTGAGATAGATTTCCATAAGTACAAATTCAAATCAAAATCTGAGGGTAACCCTTCTTGGGGTATTCATCCTGACTTTACTCATGTTCTTAGATTTCCTAGAGGTCTAGATGAAGAAACAGAAGATGAATCCAATGACTATGAATGGGGAGTCATTCCAGAACCAGATGAACTTATTACAAAAAAAACATGTTGATGTTATTCACCAATATGCACCTAAACCCAACATAAGTCTAGAGAAAAATGATGAACTTATCAAGTCTGATCCACCAATGGCTGAAGTGGAATCCCACAATGACATTGAGCCTATTCATGAATTGAATGTCTTAAGTTGTAATATCACCTTCAAAATTGAGTGTCGGGTTAGGACCAATGATGATAGATCCATATCCATAAACACTATCTCCCAATCTTTCCCTGCTTTGACTATCTAATATCCAAACCTTCTTGACCAAACTTCCACAAATACGAGCTATGGTATTTATACCTTTCCAAATGACTATGCCCTTGCTTGCTACCTAAATGCAGTTGAGCCTATGAGAACTTCCATCAGTGAACTAAGTGTTAGCATGATAGAGTCAGACATCAAGTATCTTAGTCAGAAAAGTAAGAATAAAAATAAAAAGAAAAGGAGTTTTGAGGGTGAAAACCACTTTGTGGCAGTCTCAAAACCTACAAAAGTAGAAATAAAAGATGTATCTAAAGGTGAAAACCTCTCTTAGGAACCTAAGGATGAGATATTTGATGTCCTTCTGAGTCATTTATAGGATAGATCTCAAGTTCTAATTGAGCCTACTCAATCCATCAACTTGGGAACTGCAAAGGAACCACAGTTGATCCATGTAGCACAATCTTTATCAGAAGAAGAGAAAAAAATATTTACAACATTCTTAATAGAAAAGAAGATCAAATTTGCATGGAAATACTTTGATATGCCAGGGTTGGATCCTGATCTTATAATGCACCATCTATCTATTGCTCCTGGAGTAAAACCAGTTAAACAAAAATTGAGAAAGATGCATCCTCATGTTGCACTCTTGGTAAAAGCTGAATTAGAGAAACTACTAAAAGTCAAATTCATCTGAGTTATTGATTATGAAGAATGGATCTCTAATATTGTGCCTATTTCAAAACTAGATAAATCAATTAGAGTGTGCACAAACATTAGAGATGTAAATAGAGCATGCCCTAAGGATGATTTTCCACTACCTAACATTGATATGATAGTGGACATGACTGCGGGTTTTGAGATGTATTCTTTAATGGATGGTTTTTCTAGATATAATCAAATAAAAATTGCTCTAGAAGATCAAGAGAAAATTTCTTTCACATGTGCATGGGGTACCTTCTATTGGAATGTCATGCCATTTGGTCTTAAAAACACTAGTGCTACATATTAGAGAGCCATGACATCTATTTTTCATGACATGATGCATAGGACTATGCAGGATTATGTATATGATACTTTAGCAAAATCTATGATTAGATCTAAACATCTAAATGACTTAAGCAAGATACTAGACAAAATGGAAAAATTTAGTCTCAGACTAAATCCTAAGAAGTGTGCTTTTGGTGTCACTTCTGGAAAGCTCTTCGGATACATAGTTTCAAAGAAAGGAATTGAGGTTGATCCAACTAAAGTAAAGGCTATAATGGAGATGCAACCCCTGAAGAACATCAGTCAAATGAGAACATTGCAAGGGAGAGTTCAATCTATCAGATGCTTCATATCTCAGCTAGCAGACATATCATAGCCTTTTACAAAAACATTACATAAAGGTGTGACATTTGCATGGAATGAAGAATGTGAGCACAACTTTAACCATATCAAGAAGTATCTATCAAATCCTCCTATCTTGATGCCTCCTATTCAAGGGAAGCCTTTGATCTTATATGTCTCTGCAATAGATACATCACTGGGGGCATTACTAGCACAACATGATGAGAAAAAAAAGGAAAGAGCTATATACTATATCAGTAGGACATTGGTGGCATATGAAAAGAATTACTCTATGATTGAGAAGGCTTGTCTAGCTATGATCTTTGCATCATAGAAACTGAGACATTATATGTTGGCGCATACCACACATTTGGTAGCTAAGATTGATCCACCAAAATACCTACTAAGAAAGGCTACCCTCAAAGGTCGATTGGCTAAATGGGTCATGCTATGAAGTGAATTTGACATTGAATATGTTGAAAGAAAATCTATTAAAGTCAGATTTATTTCTAATCAATTGGAAAATGCACCTATGATTGATGATACACCAATGCAAATGGAATTTCTAGATTCCTCTATCATGAATCTTTCTTCTAGAGAATGGAAATTGTTCTTTGATGGCTCCTATACATAGAATGGATCAGGAGTGGGCATCTTATTCATAACTCCTCAAGGATACTCCATACCTAAAGCATTTTGATTAAAGTTTCCTTGCACAAACAATATTGCTGAATAAGAAGCCCTTCTTAATGGCATGAAAATAGCAATTGAATGGAGAGTGACAAAGATACACAGTCATGGAGACTCACAACTTTTTATTCATCAAGTCAATGATGTGTACCAAACTAAAGATGAAAATATCATTCCATACAAAAGATTGGTAGATGATCTAAAGAAACACTTCATATCTATCACATTTGAGCAAATACCTAGAATAGAGAACAAGGCTTTCGATGCAATGGCAATGCTATCTACTCTATTACAACACCCTGAACATGAGCTATGCTACAAGTTCCTGGTGGAAGCACTATCTTATCTTGCATATGATTCCCCCGAAACCTACATGATCTACACTATTTTTGGTCATGATTCATCCCGATACAAAAACCTATTCTCCTATCTCCAAGACCAAATCATTCCTGATACCTTTAATCACCATGAGAAGAGATACTTAATCCAAAATGCATCCCAATATGTCATCATTGGTCACCATCTATACAAACGAGGTCTAGATGGTACGCTACTTAGATTTTTAGAATAGGAAAAGTCTCAATGTGCACTTGAGGAAGTCCATGAGTGTATATGTTAGTCACACTCAAACGGTTTAACACTAGCTCAAAAGCTTATTAGGGCTGGGTACTATTGGCCTGAAATGGAGAAAGATGCAATCAAGTTTGCTAAGAACTGTCAAAAGTTCCAAGTACATGGTAACTTAAATCATGCTCCAGGGAAACATCTAATTCCCTTTACTACATAATGGCCTTTTCACCAATGGGCATTTGATCTTATAGGATCCATACATCCTCATTCTTCTAATGGACATACCCATATCATAATAGCTACAGACTATTTCACAAAATGGGTAGAAGCAGTTCCCTTAACACAAGCAACTGGGAAGCAAATATCTATGTTCATCTTGAACTATATCATATGTAAATATGGGATCCCTCATTCCATAATCATAGATAATGGTGGAGGATTCAAAAACAAAGACCTAGATGATTTATGTGCCAAATTCAAGATTACACAACATTGGTCTTCTATCTACTATCCTCAAGGGAATGGACAAGCAGTGGCTTCTAACAAAAATCTATTGAAAATCTTGCATCGGATAGTTAATAAAACTAGAAGAGACTAGCATCTCATGATCAATCCAACTCTCTGGGCCTACAGAAAAAGTATCAAAATGCCTACTGGGGCTACACCTTTTGCTTTATTTTATGGTTCTGAAGTGGTACTTCCTATTTAGGTTAAATCCCATCACTAAGAATTAGAATGCATGGTCTAGTAACTGATGATGACTACAAAGTGTCTAGGTTACAAGAACTTGAACTACTAGATGAGCACAGACAAGCAGTGTATGATCATCTCAAAGTATATTAGAAAATAATGTCAAGAGGCTACAACAAGAAAGTCAGACACAGAGAATTTTAGGTTGGTGATCTAGTCTTGAGACAGAATCCCAAAAATCAATCACATAGAGAGCACAAGGGGAATTTTGAACCCAACTAGTTGGGTCGCTTTGTAATCACTATTACTTTTGGCTCTGGAGCCTATCAACTCTCAATGACTGAAAAAGAATAGCTCTGAGAACCAATCAACATTTTCCATCTGAAGAAATTATATGCATAAGGCATTCAGTCTATGGTAAAATGTCCTGAAAAAATCTTTAAAATCAGAAAAATTCTTGAAAAAATGAACATCTTGGTGAAAACCTAGCAATAGGCCCCTTGATGATTCACAAAAAAATCAAAAAATATCAAAAGTAACAAAAAATTGAAAAAATATCAAAAGTACAAAAAAATTGGAAAAATGAAAAATATAAAAAAATGAGAAATAGAAAAAGTGTCTTGGTGAAAACCTAGAAACAAGCGCCTTGGTAGAAAAAATAGAATCTCTACCAAGATGGTGAAAACCTGGCAAATGGGCACCACTTGTTCAGAATGCTCCATCTATCAATGAAATCTTGGTCTTTCACAGCTTTCAATCTTGCTTTAGTTTGTACATATCTCCTGGTTTGTTTCCGCATTTTTAGTTTTCAATAAGTCGGTCTGTACACCAATCAGCTCAAGCGTCTGTATCCTATCAATGTTTCAAACTTGAGGGAATCAATGTCATATCTTATGGCCTCCAGTACATCTTAGATGAGTCATATCATGTCACAGTCCTTTGAAGCTTCATTTGAGTCAGTCAGTCAGTCTCGTCTCTAGAAAGGATTTTGCATCTACAACAACGTAATCAGACATCAATACAAACTAAAAACAATCTATTCTTTTTACATGCTTTTATCTACTTGTATTCTTACTAATTTGCATTTAGATTTTTGCATATTGTGTCCTTTGAACTCTTTGATGATGTCCTTTATAGGATTTAGAGAGTGATGACTTGGGCATAATCTTTTATTTGTTTTTTGCTTGTCTGTGAAAAACTAACAACATTGAAAATTCTGGATTGAAATGGTGTCTGACTATAAGAGCCTCTATCTCAAATTGGATGGTCATGCGTACCTTGACCATTGATACCTAGAAAATTCAAGGAATTTTGATCTAACTATTGTCTTTTTGAGTGATTTCTTTCTCCTACTATGAAACACAATCTTACCTAAGGATGTGAACAATAAAGGGTCACTATGGGTAATTCACACTAGATTTAGAATGATCTCTTGACATTTTGATGTGTTTGTAAAAACAAGGTGTATTCAGGTCATCATGACATTTATGTTTTGATGCTTATACAAATTGCAATATCAAAATGGACATGATATTCAGTTCATCTTGGCATTTGTGTGTTGGTCCTTATATCTAATCCGACATTCTGAAAACAAAATCAATATTCATATGTCCATGGTTGTCTAACCAGTGGGTGTTGTATTGATTCCTGTGCATACAAATTGATATTCATATGTCTATGGTTTCATAGCTAGTGGACATTATATTGATTTATCCAAATACCTAAAAATTCAATGATGAAACCGATCGAGACATGATCAGTGACTAGGTCCTAGGTCTTAGGTTGCATTTCATTTTACATGTTTCTTTTCATTTTCCATGTTTGCATGATCTCACAAATGGCTACATAAACTTCAACGCTTAAATGATTCTTCAATCACCTCTTCAAATCTAACAAGAGCTGAAACCTAACTCGAAGTTCTCTTCATGGAATCGCAAGCAGTTATCCTCCTGGGTTAAACATCCTTTTGACATAAGACTGAGTACTTGTCTTCATCAATACCTGCAAAACATATCATGTGTATCATTGCATTTTTATTACATATTCATAATCATTCATTTCATCTATTGCATTACACCATTTCCATACATACACTTTCCATAATCTACACTTTCCATAATCAAGTACTTATGCATAACATTCATACACAGGAAAGAAAATCATTGCATTGCATACATCCATACATACATCCATACACTACTCATATCATTTACATCACATGATATGATCATACATAAAAAATGACAAGTACAAATGAAATCACAACCAAAAGTCTCAATCTCATATATATATTATAAAACTTGAAATAGTTAGGGGTGTACTACTAGCAAAATGTACAAAAGAATGAGCTCATGTGAGCTATCAGAAAAGTATCAATATCAAAAGAGAAACAAAAATATCAGAATATCTTGACAAATCAGCTATTAGCCTAATCCTCTCCATCTGGTGGAGGTGGTGGTGGTGCATCTAGTACTACCTCAGCTCTAGGTGCTCTCACTCCCTCTAATGCTATCATGTACTGAGAGTACGAAGGAACTCTCTAAGCAAGTGGAACCATAGTGTAGTATGTTGAAACATAGTAAGCCGATCTAGAGGTCTGATGGATAACCTCTTCCTATAATCTCTGCACCTCACCACGAAGCTCAGTGCACTATCTATCTGCCTCTAGATATCTCTCCTCCAAGTGAGAACTATGCACCTTCAGGTCCCAGACCTATAACCTGAGCCTCCTCACAATCTCCTATGTAGACAATGGAACACTAGGATAAGCATCTATAGCTGACATGTCAATATCCTCAGTAGGCTACTCTGTGGTCTTTGCTCTTTGTGCCTTATGACATCTAACCTCTACACCCAAATCAAAACTAGTATCCTCCTATATGGGATTAGTATCACAACCTACAACCTTCTTAGCAGCAAGTACCTCCTCGACAATACCGACACTCCCTAAAGTACCACCCTCTCCCCTAGTCCATCTCTGTGAACCTATAGTTCTACCTACTATGGAACTAGTGGGACAAGGGGTCTTCATCTGTCCTGATGGTCTCTGTGGAGGATCCATCACTCTCGGTCTCAGAGGTGTGGGGTGTACAATCGAAACCTATGTGGGTCTCAGACCCTGTCCCATCAGAGCACTTGTAACATCCATCACCTCTTCCATGGAGGGTATCAACTCTGTAGGGTCAGAAAAATCTATGCACAAGATGATCAGCAGCCACGCAACAAACCCATATGTAACTCTGACATCCACAACCTATGGTCTGTACTCCCAATCTCTACCAATGATAGCACTATACTCCTATGAACACAAGGCATAATAAAGCCTCAGGGTCCATCCAAGTCTGAGCTCATGAGCTATCCACACATAGGTGGTGTATCCTACACTCATCCATACTAACGCCATACCCTGGTGATAAGAAATCTCTCCAATAGAGAGGATGATCATCCTATCAGGACCTAGCTCTAAAAGAAGAAACCAAACTGCTCTCATGCAGTAGGCCATGGCTCAATCTCTAAATAAGGCCTCCATTGTACAAAGGTCTTGTCATTAAGACATCATCTCCAATACTCTACATGACCCATATGCCCCTGTATGACATATCTAGCATATATATATATATATATATATATATATATATATATATATATATATATATATATATATATATATATATATATATATATATATATATATATATATATATCATGGGCTCCTATAGCAGCCTCTGTGAGGTACACACTAGTCTCAAAATTAGGATATGCTCCCACGCCTAGATCTATAACACAAGAGCACCAACGGCAAAAGTCTTGCTCTCATGATACACTACCTCGTGCATCTCAGAGAACATATGAGCCAAAAGACACTGACCCCAGGTTAGAAGACCATTCTGCTGACTGTTAGACATGATAATACCACCAATCATCCTGGGTATGATACACTCCATTCTGTGTGACCATCCATAACACTTCACCAAGGTCTCCCATGAAATGGAACCAATCAACTGAATATCATCTCCGAAGAGATGTCTGAAAGCTAATAATCCTAAGTTCCCAGAACTCACATACGATGGATGCTAACTTGAATGGAATAGAATTTGAAGAATCCTATACACATCCTCTGGAGTCACAGTGAGCTCTCCAGTAGGAAGATGAAATGTTTGTGTCTCTGAATGAAATCTCTCTATCAATGCCATCAAAAGACCATGGTTTACCCTAATCTTGGGTAAATGGATCAAATAATCAAAACTGTAGGTAGCAAGATGCACTCTCATTGGATCAAGCAAGGAAACACAGAGCCTCTGAGTGGCTAGATGTGAGATATGTATGTGAACATCAAGATATATGACCTACACAGCATAGAAATAGGGAACCCTATCAGTATTTTGGTTGAAGAACAGGCTATACATACAGGAATGGAATAGTTTTCTATTTCACAAGGTAAATCAAAGACTCAAGAATCAAGCTAGAAGATCAGAAAATTCAAAATTTAGCCCTAGAAATGAGTTTTGGGCTCACTATTTTTCAAACGACAAAGCAGACTAGTGGAAAACTCGTATGAGTTTTCACTAGTTACCATACAACAAAGCATGATGATACAACACTATATACCTCCTCGTACGAGTTAGGAGGGACATGACGAAATGTCATATGACTCTTGGGTCCCTCTCATATGAGTTTTTGGGGTTAATGAAATGACAATCTACCTAGAGTTGAAAAGTTATACGAGTCCAGATGGACAGTTGTACGAGTTTTCGTGCATGAAAAAATTAAAAAGTTGAAAATGTATGAAACAAATGCCATAAATGCTATAAACAAAGAAAATTTGACTTTTGAGGGAAGCAAAGAGGTCCACCTACTGGATGTCTGTACTGTCGAGGTCTCTAGTGTCTTCGACTGTGCTCAAATTGATGCGAACTAATAGGTACCTTCATTTCTACCATTTTCTTTCTTAGAGGACTCTGCAAGTTTTCAAAACTCAAAGGTGAAAATGATTTGAAAATGACCCTTCTGGCCTTTATATAGCTTTTGACCTAATTTTGAAAAGTGCTCCATTTTCATGAAAATTGCATCCCTCGCTAATTTTGACTTTCTAAACCCATTTTCGGGATCAAAATCAAAATTTGAGATCATTTACTATGTCAAAATTTCAATTTAAAATTTTCGGACCCAGGATGGTCTACTACTTGCACAATCGACCTTTAATCATCAAAGAAATCCAAAATTCAACTTAACTGATTATCTTGCATCAAACTATCAAAATTTCAACTTGGTCAGCTATGGTCAACTCATGGTTTAACCTAGTCAAACTTGGTCTCAAAGACCTCTAAACGATGCAGAACATGTTCTCGAATGTGTCTAACCACTTCTCAAATCAATTAACATGCTTCTAAACTATAACACTGACTTTTCTTGTAAGATTTCAATTTTCATCCCGAAGGGGGCATGGTATTACACATCATTCAAGTCTGTAAATATAAATATGTAATCAAATATTCCCTCAGCAATCAAGACAACAACCACGTCTAATTATTGATTCATCAAAAGTCCTCATCGCTTGGGGCAAATCAATCATCACTTGGGGCATATCAGATTCATTGAGATCCATATCAATCTGGTATTCTCTTAATCTTGTAAATTGTATCACCTTTTCACAACCATCGGTTCATTAGTGTTATTTCCTTGGTTCTTCGTAACTGAAGGGTTCAAATGTGATACTAATGTGATTCTTATTGACAATCGGGTTTGGAATCGGTCACTCACTTCTTCACAATCATAAGGTTCAGAATCAGGTGTTTTGGCACTTTTTCATAATCATCGGTTCATTGTTGTTGTAGTTAACATTGTCTATGGTCATTTAGGACCTAGCATTTTCCAATCTTTCAATCGGTTTCTGTCTCAGAATCGGTTCATCTTTCATATCAATTTCAATTTCGATTAGTTTCAGCATCATACATAGATTGTCTTTGAACCACTATGCTTCACACAGTAATTCAAAGAGGGGCAAAATGAAATACCCCAAAAATGTGCTAAATGTAATACCCCAAAAATGGGCTAAATGTAATACCCCAAAAATGGGCTATAGGTTCATTAACCTCCTACATCTTCAATTTGAACAAAATCGACATCGAAGTCCTAACCTAAGGCACATCAGCACATCATCGAATTTTAATTGATTATCCTAAATTTTGCATCAGGGACTATTCCTTGAATATTCTTATTTATCCTAATTATCTTTGATTTAATGATTATTTGGCGATAAATCCTAATTATCCTAAAGTTTGATTAATTGAATATTCTAAATATTTAATTAATTAGATTTAATACTGCCACTTAATTATTTAATTGGATTTAATTATATTTATTCCTAAATTGTATTATTTAATTCTGACAAATAAATCAAATATCCTATGACTAATTGATTAAATTCTTATTTAATTAATTAATGTCGGTTGTCAAATTTAATGATATAGTTTTTGAATGAAAGTTTGATTTAATAATTGATTAACCCATAAATCAATTATTTTAATTTTAAAATCAGTTAAGTTGAGGATAAATCACTTTATTTATTTAATTAATTCATAATTAATTGTGCACATTCAAAAAAGAAGTTAAACTTTAAATCAGAAAATCAATTCAAGCTATTTTTAAAATTAAACTCAACCCTCTTTTTGAGTTGAAAGTTGATCTCAACTTCTGATTTAAGTTAAAAAGTTGTTCTTCCATGATTTGCATGATTTTGTGAGTTAATCTATTTCTAATTTCTTGTTGACTCAAAAATAAACCTGAGTTCATCAAGAGTGATTTATGGCTTTTCCCATGCACCCCCAAAGCCCTGGATTTCTATAAATTAATGCTTTAGCTCTTCATATTGATCCATCCATGAATTACATCCTCACGCTGGCAAATTGGTGATCAAAGAATCAGCCTTTGCAAATCAAAGTTGTTGTGAGATTTTCATTATTTTTTATCATTCATATCATTTAGCATATCATTGTTAGATCAATTGCATATCATATCTGTTTTTAGCTAGAATAGATTCAATCAGTTTCTTTCATCTTATTGTATAGAAAATCCAAAAATATAGATTAATTTGCATTCATCCCATATCTAGATTCTGCACTCAAATCCTTCATTTAGGTGTCGTCAAGGTCACTGATCTGGGTCCAATCTAAGAATATCATACTCACACCTACTAGAAGGCAATAAATTGTCTGGTTAGCATAGTTTCAATTTCATTGCAGATTTCAGGTTTTGCTAACCTCTAATGTTTTATTGAAGTGTTGTGTCTATAGCTAGGTAAAAAATTCACACACACAATGATATCATCTTAACAACATGTCTATGGTACCTATTCTCAAAGCTTACTGCATAAGTCTTCCATGCATGCTACTTACCATATGTTTTCATCAATGACAAACATATAGTCAGCACTGGTTTGCTGTCAAATCTCCAACAATCTCCCCCTTTGGCATTGATGGAAACATATGGAATCAAAAACACTGCCAATCCAAATGAGGAATTATTTTATAACATTCTTCATTTCCCCAAAAAAATAGTACCAAGGATGAGTCCTCCATTTGCTGCAATATTATTTAATATTCTCCATTTCCTCAACTGAACTGCTTCCATAACTGAATACTACTCTTGCTTACTACTCCCTTTTTGCATACTGCATATTACTCCTCCTTCATTCTATATGTACCCCCTTTTTAATACTATTTTTCATGACTATATACTACTCCCCCTTTCACATCAATGGAAAAGGGTCCCAATCATTTAAGCACTGGTACTACTCCTAAAGTAGAGTATTCAACCATCCATTAGTCACTAAGGACAGATGCTCTTTTCACTTTCTCTAAGAAAAATTAGGGAAGGGAATTACTCCCAGCTTCTCCCTGAGATACTCAAAAGTATCCTTCGGTAAAGGATTTGTGAAAATATCTACTAGTTGATCTTTTGTACTCACATAATCCAATTTAAATTCTTTCTCTACCACTTTCTCTCTTAGGAAGTGATACTTGATCTCCATGTGTTTTGTCTTTGCATGCATCACAAGATTCCTTGACATGTTGATAGCGCTAGTGTTACCACAATGAATAACAATAGGATAATCAATCTGAATACCAAAATCCTTTATCATCTGCTTGATCCAAAAAATTGTAGAATAATTCAAAGTTGTTGTAACATACTATGCTTATGCTATTGATTGAGAGATACAATTCTTCTTCTTGCTTGTCCAAGTGACAAGTCTGTCACCAAGAAACATTGCTCCTCCTTATGTACTCTTCCTATCATCCACACATCCTGCCCAATCTGCATCTGTATATACATGAAGCTCAACATTCTCTGAACTAGGATACTATAGACCATAATCTATAGTGCCCTACAAATATCTAAATATACTTTTAACTGCCATGAGGTGACTTTTTCTTGGCTCTACTGCAAATCTTTCAACTATGCCATCTGCATTTGAAATATCAAGTCTACATTGAGTAAGGTATATGAAATCATAGACTTGAACAATGTTATGTCTACTAGTGGAGAATTATCTTATTTTGTGAGCTTGCATCATGTTATCATAGGTGTACCCAATAGCTTGCAATCATCCATCTTGAACTTCTTCAATATGTTGGTCCATTTTCCTGTCAATGCAAAATCTTTTGAAAATAGCCCATTTCCTTGCAAGTTTTCTTGAAGTGTCCTACCCTGTGTTCTTCATTATGTCACCTTGCTCCAGTCCAAAACACACGTGCTCAGTCACAAAATCCAGAAAGTTATTCAAGCTTTAAGTTCTGCAGGAAACAAATTTTAGAACCTGCCACAGTGTCGAAAACCCACAATGTTTTTGAAAATCCATGATGTTTTTGGTATGTGTGAAAACCTTCATTGTTTTCAACCTTATGCCTTCCCACTTTTGTGCACTTGTCTTCTGGCATCAAAAACTCTATGTGTTTTTGGTCTTTCACTGTGTCAGAAACCTTGTGTATTTTTTATCTTTTCTAATGAAAACCCTATGTGTTTTCGACCTCACAGTTTCATGTTTACTGGCATTCCCTAACTGTGCAAGTGTGATGGATGGTGGGCCCAGGTCTTCAAAGGTTTCAAAATGATTGGTTGTCACATGTCCGCATGTCAGAATTTTTTGACATGCGATCATGCGACTGCTTACCACCTATCTGCATGGGTCCCAGTTCTTCCCATTGCCCAGTGTGGTTAAAGCTCAAACAAAATTAGTGGTCAGTGTAATTTCACATGGTGAAGATGCACAGTGTTTATCCTTCATACTTTTGTGACAACCGTCAAATTTTCCTATGTGGACGTGTTGTGGGTCCACGTGGGTCTGCGTGTCAAATAGTGGAGAGGTGCTCATTTCTGATTGGTCCATGTGATGATAAGTCAAAAATGTCAGTGGGGCTTGTGTTAGTGATTTCAATCTATAGTCGGTGTGTGATCGCAAGGAATATTCTTTCTCCTTGCGATCATGCACCCACTATCTGATTAGATGCCTGTGGGATTGTTTGTAGTGTGCCCACTATCAGAGGATGTAGAGGTGGTGGTCGAATGGCCTTGTCACATGATCGCAAGGGCCATTTTCACGGCTTGCGACCATGCGACAAGGTTCTTCCTTGCTGAGGCCCGGTGGCAGGTGGTGATGTGGCAACCTTTGGTTGGCTGTCATATGATCGCATAGCCTAGTTTTAGGCTATGCGATCATGTGATTGATTGACATGTGTCTGCAGTAGTGAGGTGGCATTTTGTCAGTGGGCCCAGGAGATCCAAAGAGAAGGGTGACTTGGCAGATTACCAATGGGGCTAAGGGTTGCAATGTTTGAGGGGAGGGCCTAGTTGTTCAGTCTTCATGATGTGGCAGTTCCTGATTGGTTGGTGGGTAGGCAGCGATGGTGATTGCTGGCAGTTAGTTGCATGTTCACATAGCCTTTTTCAAGGCTATGCAATCATGTGAATAACATTTTGTGTTAGCAGCGATGGCGGTTATGAAGAGGTAAAGGTTTTATGGTTGTCACGGTTGTGGGGTTGTGAGGGTGATATGGCCAAAGACTTTTCAGTGGGGTTTGTGACCATTGACCATGGCTAGGAGACTGCGGTATCATGATCACAAGCGTGAGTTTGATGCCTTGCAATCATGCAACCAAGCACAAATGTAATCAAGATTTTGTTGCAGTTAATCTTGTCAATGCCCAGGAAAGGGATGAAGATCTACAGTGCTAATATAAAGTTGGCCGAGATTTAATTTTAGACCGCTGATTTACTTCTGGCACCATGAATGTGACCATTTGAACTTGCAGAGAGTTTTTGCAACAGGAAGGACTAGTTTTAAATGCTTTCATGGCTAGATTTGATTTGTTTGGTGGCGCCAGTTGATTGTGGTGTGGTCCAAGGTGTTCCATGATCATTTGCAAGGATTTGTACCGTATGGTGATGGAAAAATTTTGTTTCTTGAGGCTTTTTGTAGGTCTGTTCAGTATGGTTTGCATGGCAAATTTATGATCTTCCTGTCCTTCTCAGAGATTCTTCTCAAGTGTGAAGATCATCCTTGGTCTGATAGGCTAGTGCTAGTTTTCCCTCCAATGGTTTTTTGAAATTTTGTTGTGGTTAGTCATTGTAACCCTGGCCCTAGTCACCCTAAGCTTATTGCAATCTCTTTGAGATTCCCAAGGTGGCTAGTGGTATAAATTTTTTATTTTTTGACTATGTAAGGGTTCCATTTTTTTTGGTTCCTGTGGGAAGTAGAAAACTCTATCACATTGCATGTAAGCTGAATAGAATTTCTAGAAGTCTTTTGCAGGTTATTGAAGTGGTAGTCTCATTTCTATTATAGACATGTACATGCCTCATCATACTTAATATAACTATTATCATGCTTTCAAGTCTCTCCTTGGTGTCAGTCTTATGAGTTTTGGATTTTCTTTTCCATTACATTGGGTTGCCTTTGTATGTGTTCTATTCTTTAGTTCTTGATCTAGGGTCAAGTGAAATATACTTTAGATAGGGCATAGATTCAGTTTGGTTGTCTACAAAAGGATCTTATAAGTAGTGGATGGGCTGAAATAATTATATTTATGGCTATGAGTCTTTGACAATAGTTGGTTCATGTTTCTATACTTGCATTTGATGATTTGCCCAATGGATAATGTCACTGATCAAGGAATAGTACATTCAGTTGAGTTCAGTGTTTGATGCATTTGGGCTATTTTCTGCATCTTTATATATCAATACCATTTTCATGTTGGTGGTACTAGTAGGAGTTCCTCTCTAGTCTTCAGACTCATTCTGTCCAAATAGGGTTGTTTGTATATGAATTGGCTTCATTGGGGTATAGGTTACCTGAAGGGGTTTGAAGGCTATTCCACACTAATCTATCTGTAGGCCTTTTATTCACCAAAAGGATGGCATGAGTGTGCAGATAAGGAAATACCCACCTGAGTGAATTTGGAGCTCAAAGAAGAAGGAGGATTTCTCTCTATCCTCATCAATTAGATTGTTTTTCTTGTCAAGCTTGAGTGCCTAACCTGTGATTCAAGCCGAACCATTTGATTCAAGTTTGGTCCTGCAAGAAAAAGCTCCAACAAGATGGTGACTCTTTTGGGGAAATGAAATAAGTTTACTAATAAGAGTATCCCAAAGTCTTGTTGTATTTAGTTTGGGGAAGAGTCTTATATGTTTTCCAATCTGAGAATTGCTTTCCAAATTTGCAAATGTGTTACATGGATTTTCTGATTGGGTTATATGTGACTTTGTTGTGGAAGAGCCCAAAGTCTATTGGTGTTTCAAGACAAATCAGTGAAATTTTGTGTCCTCTGAAGAGAGGTGGTGACTCTATGCTAGAAAGAACCTAAATTATGAAGTTTTGTTGGGACTTCAATCAGATAAGAAGAAAGCAACAACATTTAGCAAGGCAATCCAGGTATTCTCCATTTAATGTATTACATTTTCATGGTCCTTATCAAATGGTTTTGTCATTAAGAAAGGACATATAAGTGTGAAGTATGTAGGAAAGATTCAGTGACAAAAGAAGGATAGTTTTCAAGTATAAATTTCCTATCATTGGTCTTGAAGATTTTCAAGTAGATATACAAATTTGTAGCTAGTAATGGATGTTCACAGGGTTTCTTTTGTCAGAGGATATGTGCCATTTTGTTATGATGGCATACCTGGTTTCCCTAATAAGATCCCTGATAAAGTCAGGGGATACTTGCCTAAGTTTAATAGGAACCAGTATCAGTCAGCAAGAAAACATGTTCAGTGTTTTACTGTTGTGATGAATGATTTTGAGGTTTTCCATGAAGACCTATGGATGAAATTATTTGTTCAAACTCTAGAGGGTGATGCTAGCGACTAGTTTTCTTTCCTACCAGCATGTTCTATTTCATCTTGGAGTGAGATGCATTTGGCCTTCATGGAGCAGTTTGGAGGAAGGGTAAGCATATTTGATTCTTATGATAAGTTTTTAAAGATTCATATTGAGAAAGATGAACTTGTCCCTCAGTTCAATATCAGATTTGCAAAAATTTTGAATGAAATCCTTGAAGGTTATAGACCCAATGACCAAGTGTGTGTAAATGTCTATTTTGATGCATTTGATAAGAAAATGAATTACTTGTTGAGGGATAAAGAACCTAGGACATTATATCAGGCATTTGTAAATGCAATGGATATTGAAAACAATTTGAAATAGGGATTGACCAGAGGTCATTTTTCAATGAGTGTCTGTCGGTATAACGAATATGAAAGAAAAGAAGAATGTAGTGCTAATAATGCAGTCCCAAATTAGTGTATCAACACTTCTGCTATGGTTTGTAATCAAGATGAGATGTCAAATCAGAATATGTGTATAAATGTTGTTGAGTCTTTTACTACTGATGAGACATGTATTCAGGATGCTACACCAGTAAGATATATTCCAAACCCTGATAGGATTGAGCAGTGTACTGGTGCTTTGAGTTGTGAATTAGCTACCACAGTCAATCCTTGTAATATTGATTATAAATATAATGCTATTGATGTTCCTAGACATGAAATTGCTGCTTCTATGTCTCAGTCCTATGAAAATGAAGAGGCTAAAAGTTATGTCTCTAATGATGAGTTTGAAGTTGCTACACAATGTAAGGAATATGATTCATTTGCATATCAGTCATAGTCAAAAGAACATAGTGCTGAAAGTGGTTACTCAAGTGAGGGTGATGAAGGTAGTGATGGAGAGGTGTCTTCATATGAGTCAAATGCAACATGGGAAGAAGAAAGTAATGATGGTAATGGACATTTTTAGATTATGAAGGATACACTTCTCCCTTCACATGATTTTCCCAAGAATAGTGATAATAATTGTGAAAATTCTTTGCCACCAAATGATGTTGATACAGATGCTGAGAAAGGTGTTGACTATGGGAGCATGGATGAGGTTGAGAATGAATTTCTTTCTGATGATATGTCATAGGGTTTCTCTCATGTTGCAGAGGTTTTTTCTTTGTAGTCTTCTATGTCAGTGGGTGATAGTGATGATGATTACAAGGTCTTGGAAGTTGAAGATTTGTGGGGAAATCCATGGGATGGCTCTTCTGATGAGTACAACACTGATTGTTCATATGTTCACAGCAGTGCCGGTGAGTCATGCTCTAATTTTGACTTTGAATTCTCTTCTTCTTTTGAAGATGTGTATGATGATGGAAATAAAAACATATATAGTGTGGTTACCAATGAGTTATTTGATGAGGACACTAGTGAGAACCAGTTGGCACTTTGTCCAAATTATTATGAGAAACAATTCCATGTTGTTTCTAACCCACTATTTGAGGAGTGTGCTCAAAGGATGGATTTTGTTGAGGATTGCTCACCTCCTATACTTGAAGTTTCATATGTAGTTGATCTGGAGTCTCCCTCACAAATGAGGCATGTTGAAAGAAAGGTAATGCAGGATGAATGTTGCTCTATTGATGAAGATGCATTACATTGGGACAATGTTTTTCTTCTGCCACCAAGTAGTGAGAATAATGGTGATAATCTAGTTCATGATGTTGATCATGTGAATCATCCTTATGAGGATAAAGGTGTGATTTATCAAGACAAATTAGACTTGATAAATTTGAGTAACCTGATATATGAGTATGTTTCAGTGGCCTTGGCTGAGGTAAGTGAAAGTGAGTATAGTTGCTTTTCTTTTGATATGCAAGAATGCATTAAAGATGAGCTGGATGATTACAGCTAGGAAGAAAAGGTATCAGTTTCTTGTCCCCTTTCATATGTTTCAATCCATGATGATTTTGATGATGCATGCTTTCCAAATAGTGAGTTTGTGGGGGAACATGTGGAGGAAGGCATAGGTGATGATAAATTCGGAGTTCATATGTGGCTTATACTTGATAGTATTTTTTATCATCACATATGTAATAGAGGTTTCAGACTCTTGTTTGATTTTGTGAATAGAAACCAAGTTTTTGATAGAGGAAAAGGATGGCACTCCTTTAGCATCTAGATGTTGCTTGTGTATATTCTGTATATCTTGTATAGTGGTGTTGGAGTTTTTGTGAGGAGCCAGTCTGTGAAATTTTGGATTAAAAGTGGGGTGAGGACCTAATTGTTTTGTCTGAGTATGGTATGTTTTTCCCAGAGATCTGAATTCTTGCCATGCCTGCAAGAGCCATGCATCCCCAACTAGAGCCACTATTGGTCCATTTTCCTGTCAATGCAAAATCTTTTGAAAATGGCCCATTTCCTTACAAATTTTCTTGAAGTGTCATGCCCTGTGTTCTTCATTGTGTCACCTTGCTCCAGTCCAAAACAAACGTGTTGAGTCACAAAATCCAAAAATTTATTCAAGCTTTAAGGTCTGCAGGAAATAAATTTTAGAATCTACCATAGTGTCAAAAACCCACAATGTTTTTGAAAATCCATGATGTTTTCAGTCTGTGTGAAAACCTTCATTGTTTTTTACCTTATGCATTCCTGCTTTTGTGCACTTATCTTCTAGCATCAAAAACTCTATGTGTTTTCAGTCTTTCGCTGTGTCAGAAACCTTGTGTGTTTTCGATCTTTTTCGATGAAAACTCTGTGTGTTTTGGACCTCATAGTTTCCTATTTGCTGGCATTCCCTAACTATGCAAGTGTGATGGATGGTGGGCCCAGGTCTTCAAAGGTTTCAAAATGATTGGTTGTCACATGGCCACATGTCATACTTTTCTGACATCTGATCATGCAACCGCTTGCCACCTATCCGCGTGGGTCCCAATTCTTCCCATTGCCCAGTGTGGTTAAAGCTCGAACAAAATCAGTGGTCAGCATAAGTTCGCATGGTGAAGATGCACGGTGTTTATCCTTCACACTTTTGTGACAGCCATTGGATTTTCCTATGTGGGCATGTCGTGGGTCCAGGTGGGTCTACATGTTAGACAATGTTGAGGTGCTCATTTCTGATTGGTCCATGTGATGATAAGTCAAAAATGTCAGCGGGGCTTGTGTTAGTGATTTCAATCTATGGTCGGCATGTGATCACAAGGAATATTCTTTCCCCTTGCGATCATGCACCCACCATCCGATTGGATGATGATAGGTTTTTTTGCAATGGGCCCACTGTCAGAGGATGTAGAGGTGGTGGTCTAATGGCCTTGTCTCATGATTGCAAGGGCCATTTTCATGGCTTGCGACCATGCAACAAGGTTCTTCCTTGTTGAGGCCTGATGGCAGGTGGTGATGTAGTGGCCTTTGGTTGGCTGTCACATGAATGCATAGCCCAGTTTCAAGCTATGCAGTCATGCGACTGGTTGACATGTGTCAACGGTAGTGAGGTGGAATTTTGTTAGTGGGCCCAGGAGATCCAAAGAGAAGGGTGACTTGGTGGATTACCAATGGGGCTGAGGGTTGCAATGTTTGAGGGGAGGGCACAGTTGTTCAGTCTCCATGATGTGGGGGTTCCTAATTGGTCAGTGGGCAGACAGTGGTGGTGATTACTGGTGGTTAGTTGCATGTTCACATAGCCTTTTTCAAGGCTATGCCATCATGTGACTAACATTTTGTATTAGCAGCTGTGGTGGTTATGCGGAGGTAAAGGTTTGGGGCTTGTCATGGTTGCGGGGTTGTGACGGTGATATGGCTAAAAGACTTTTTAGCGGGGTTTGTGACCATTGACCGTGGCTAGGAGATTGTGGTTGAATGATTGCAAGGGTGAGTTTGATGCCTTGGGATCATGCAACCAAGCACAAATGTAACTGAGATTTTGTTGTGGTTAATCTTTTCGATACTCGGGAAAGGGATGAAGATCTATGGTGCTGATATAAAGTTGGCCAAGATTTAAGTTTAGACTGCCGATTTACTTCTGGCACCATGAATGTGACCATTTGAACTTGTAGAGAGTTTTTGCAACAGGAAGGACTAGTTTTAAATGCTTTCATGGCTAGATTTGATTTGTTTGGTGGTACCAATTAATTGCGGTGTGGTCCAAGGTGTTCCATGATCATTTGCAGGGATTTATACCATATGGTGATGGAAAAAATTTATTGCTCGAGGCTTTTTGTAGGTCTGTTCAGTATGGTTTGCATGGCAAATGTATGATCTTCCTGTCCTTCTCAGAGATTCTTCTGAATGCAAAGATCATCCTTGGTCTGACAGGCTGGTGTTGGTTTACCCTCTAGTGGTTTTTTGAAATTTTGTTGTGGTTAGCCATTGTAACCCTGGCCCTAGTCACCCTAAGCTTATTGCAATCTCTTTGAGATTCCCAAGGTGGCTAGTGGTATAAATTTTTTATTTTTTGACTGTGTAAGTGTTTCATTTTTTTTGGTTCCTGTGGGAAGTAGAAAACTCTATCACATTGCATGTAAGTTGAATAGAATTTCTAGAAGTCTTTTGTAGGTTATTGAAGTGGTAGTCTCATTTCTAGTATAGACATGTACATGCCTCATCATACTTAATATAACTATTCTCATGCTTTCAAGTCTCTCCTTGGTGTCAGTCTTATGAGTTTTGGATTTTCTTTTCCATTACATTAGGTTGCCTTTGTATGTGTTCTATTCTTTAGTTCTTGATCTAGGGTCAAGTGAAATATACTTCAGATAGGGCATAGATCCAGTTTGGTTATCTATAGAAGGATCTTATAAGTAGTGGATGGGCTGAAATAGTTATATTTATGGCTATGAGTCTTTGACAATAGTTGGTTCATATTTCTATACTTACATTTGATGATTTTCCCAATGGATAATGGCACTAATCAAGTAATAGTACATTTAGTTGAGTTCAATGTTTGATGGGTTTGGGCTATTTTCTGCATCTTTATATATCAATACCATTTTCATGTTGGTGGTAGTAGTAGAAGTTCCTCTCTAGTCTTTAGACTCATTCTGTGCAAATAGGGCTATTTGTATATGAATTGGCTTCATTGGGGTACAGGTTACCTGAAGGGGTTTGAAGGCTATTCCACAGTAATCTGTCTGCAGGCCTTTTATTCACCAAAAGGATGGCATGAGTGTGCAGATAAGGCAATACCCGCCTGAGTGAATGTGGAGCTCAAAGAAGAAGGAGGATTTCTCTCTATCCTCATCAATTGGATTGTTTTTCTTGTCAAGCTTGAGTGGCTAACTTGTGATTCAAGCCCAACCATTTGATTCCAGTTTGGTCCTGCAAGAAAAATCTCCAACACAATATTTCTTTCACATACTTGGACTGATTTATGAAAATTTCATTCTTTGTCTGCTACATATTTAATCCCTAAAAGTATTTGATAGGTCCAATCATGGTCATCTCAATCTCGCTCTTCATCTCCTTAGCAAATTATGCACTAAGTTTGTCATTACCCCCAAAGATAATGTCATCAAAAAATATAGCTACAAGTAGTATACCTTCAAATGTCTCTCTTATAAATAGATTACAATCTACTGCTTGTTTCTTGAATCCAATTTTTGTTAGATATCCATCAAGTCTCTCATACCATGCTCTAGGGGCTTGCTTAAGTTCATAGAGGGATTTTTTAAATATGCATTCTAATGGAACAAATCCTTTTTCTTTCCAGTGGCATCATCCTTTGCAAGATCTTCAAGAGAGGGGATCTTAACTTCTTTGATAGCCAGTTCAAAAACTTCAAATGCAATACACTGCATATGTGTCACCATTTTTTCCTTCCAATCAAGATAGTTCTCCCCATCAAACTTAGGACTATCTTTTCTAAAGAATGCCATCTAGTCCACCTCAAGCTATTAAACTTTCTCTCTAAGGCACTTGGCTCTAATACCGATTATTAGGAATAATCCCAAGAGATAACTGAGGGGGGGGGGGGGGGTGAATCAGTTATCTACAAGTTTAAATTCTTTGTCTAATTAAGTACACTTAAGCTTTAAGCATAAACACAATAAAATAACATTTCAACATAACACAAATATTTTGGTTACAGGGAAACCCAAATAGGTAAAAACCCTGGTAGGAATTAACACCCACAAATAAACTACAGTAGTGTATATTGATCCTTGTTAGAAGATCTTACAACCCTGTTAGGAGTTGATCTTTACAATGCAATAAGTATAGTGACCTAGTCAAAGGTCTGACCCTATTAGGAGTCTTTTATGATTGACCCTATTAGCAGTGAGGAGGCACTGTCCAAGAGCTCACTACTCAAAGGGGTGAAGGTTGCAACCTCCTAATTAACAGATACACACTATATCCAGATCTTGGTGAACTATGATGTAGACCTGCTATCTTAATCAGTTCCAATGAATAGCATATACTTTCTTCTTGTTACATAGAGCTCTTCTTGATGGCTCAACACTTCGTAACTTCTTCTCTACTCTAATATTTCATCTTCATGCCATACTTCTAGCGATCACAAATGACTGGCTATAAGTATCTTTTCTCTAAATGATATAATCAAGTCAGCCTATTAGAACCACCTTGAAAACATATTAGAGAAACAATCATACTCTCCAATAACATTTTGGTCAGCTTTACAAAGCACATAACATAATCTGGGACCTATCCAAATAAATAAATATAGACACACGCTACACACTATCAGCTCTACCAAATTAATTAATAGTTTCTTATCAAGTTGAATTACATCAAGCACTCTTAACCAAATATTCATAACTCTTCTATAATCACTAATCCAAGTGCACATACCGAACTGATAGGTGCAACTCCTATACCAATATAGTCTCTGTTGGCTCTTCTAGATAAACATAGGAAACTGCAACTGGTGAATAGTGACTACATAACTTCACTTCTATTGCATATCAGACTCTGCATCCATGAATGTAACATCACTAACATATTTCCATCACATATCCAAATGTGCAAGGCTCTATGATAACTGTACAGACAATTACTCATAGAACACTGCCTATAACTCTGTTAGGATCACTACTGACACAAGCTATTATATAACTGTTTGTACTAAGATTTAACCTTTGCATCCATGATATCATACTGATAACATGTCTATGCTACATATACTCAAATCTTACTACATAAGTCTTCCACACATGCTACTTACCATATGTTTTCATCAATGACAAACATATAGTCAACATTGGCTTGCTAGCAAATCTCCAGCAATCTCCCCCTTTGGCATTGATTGCAACATATAGAATGAAAAACACCACCAATCCAAATGAGTAATTCTTTTATAATATTCTCCATTTCCTCAACAAAACTCCCCCATGGATGAGTCCTCCATATATTGCAATATTCTTTAATATTCTCCATTTCCTCAACTGAACTGCTTCCATAATTGAATACTACTCTTGCTTACTACTCCCTCTTTTCTTACTGCATATTACTCCTCCTTGATTCTATATGTACTCCCTTATTAATACTATTTTTCATGACTATATAGTTCTCCTCCTTTGACATCAATGGAAAAGGGTGCCAATCATTTAAGCCTTGGTACTACTCCTAAAGTAGAGCATTCAACCATCCATTAGTCACTGAGGACCGATGCTCTTTTCACTTTATCTAAGTAGAATCAGGGAAGGGAATTACTCCCAGCTTCTCCCTGAGATACTCAAAATTATCCTTCGGTAAAGGCTTTGTGAAAATATCTACTAGCTAATCCTTTGTACTCACATAATCCAATTTTACTTCTTTCTCTGCCACTTTCTCTCTTAGGAAGTAATACTTGATCTCTAAGTGTTTTTTCTTTGCATGCATCACAGGATTCTTTGACATGTTTATAGTGCTATTATTATCACAATGAATAGAAATAGGATAATCAATTTGAATACCAAAATCTTGTATCATCTGCTTAATCCAAACAATTGTAGAACAATTCAAAGCTAATGCAACATACTCTACTTTTGTTGTTGACTGAGAGATACAATTTTTCTTCTTTCTTGTCCAAGTGACAAGTCTATCACCAAGAAACACTGCTCCTCCTAATGTACTCTTCCTATCATCCATGCATCCTACCCAATCTACATCTTTATATACATGAAGCTCAACATTCTTTGAATTAGGATACCATAGACCATAATCTATAGTGCCCTGCAAATATCTAAATATTCTTTTTACTTCCATGAGGTGACTTTGTTTAGGCTCTGCCACAAATATTTCAACTATACCAATTGCATTAGAAATATCAGGTCTAGATTGACTAAGGTATATGATTTTACCAATCATAGACTTGTACAATGTTATGTCTACTAGTGGAGAATCAACTTCTTTTGTGAGCTTGCATCCTATTATGATAGGTGTATCCACTAGCTTGCAATCATCCATCTTGAACTTTTTCAATATTTCATTCACATACTTAGACTAATTTATGAAAATTCCTTTCTCTATTTGATGCACATTTAATCCCAAAAAGTATTTGATATGTCCAATAATGCTCATCTCAAACTCGCTCTACATCTCCTTAGCAAATTCTGCACTAAGTTTTTCATTACCCCCAAAGATAATGTCATCAACAAATATAGCTACAAGTAGTAGACCTTTAGATGTCTCTCTTATAAATAGATTACAATTTTCTGCTCCTTTCTTGAATCCAATTTTTTTTAGATATCCATCAAGTCTCTCATACCATGCTCTAGGGGCTTGCTTAAGTAGAGGGATTTCTTCAATCTGCATTTTGATGGAACAAATCCTTTTTCTTCCCAGTAGCATCAGCCTTTGCAAGTGTTTGAAAGTTTTCTATACTAAGTTATATGACTAGCTATAGTGTTATCACTATGGAAACAAATTCCTATAGTAGTTTGGAGTCAGGGCACTTAGTGTAAAGATCATAATTCAGTTAAGTGTTGAAGATTGGATAGTGTATGGAGTGCCTACAGCATGTGTTTATGGATGAATTATGGTATGCACCCTGGAAGTTAAGCTTGTTAGACTATACTTATGCTTAGTCTATGAGCACACAAGTAGATATGCAAAGACGTGAAAGTTACAGTCAGTTGAAGTTACATAGCCAGTATGTGCCAACAGAGAACAGAGCATGGAGCTGACAGTTAGCATTTTGGTTTTTTATTATAAGTTAATGTTGTAAAGGCCATGCACCCATTCTATTTAGGTTTTTGACATTTTTATATGTATAATTGTAACCATACTTAAGCCAATTCATTTGGAACCATTATTTGTAATTAGTTACAGGGCCGACCTAATTATTTTGTTTATATGAGCGTATAAATATAAGATGCACCCATTGTATTCAGCATGGAAGTTGTAATAGAGTTGTGATAAGTAGAGCAGAGGTATGCAAAGATAGCATAAGATGGATTAGAGCTTTGCTAGAGATCAAAGCATCAGTACACCAAAGGAACTAATCAGACAAGCAGTGTCACAGTGACAGTTCACCAGTAGATATAGTGTGTATCTAAAATTAGAAGGTTGTAGCCTTCACCATTTGAATAGTGACCTCTAGGACAATGAGTCCACTCCCATAATAGGGATCATTGTAAAAGACTCCTAACAGGTTCCAACAATTAACAAGGTCTACTGTACTTAAAGCATTGTAAAGCTACTTCTAACAGGGTAAAGGATCTTCTAACAAGGATCACAAAACACTAGTGCAGAATATTAGTGGGTATCAAGTCCCACCAGGGTTTTTACCTATTTGGGTTTCCCCATAACCATATTGGTGTCATCTGTTGATTTCACGTTTCATGTTTATGTAATTTTTAATTTCAGTACTTAAGCATTTAAGTTTAGAATAAAGATTAAAGGGAAAAGTTAAAATACAGTGAACATCGATTCACCCCCCCTCTCAGTGTTCCCATTCCTAACAATTGGTCTCAGAGCTCTGGTCCTTAGGAAAGAAGTTTAACCACTTGAGGAGATCATGGACAAAGAAGAAATGAAACATCTGAAGAAAGAATCTTGAAGCTGCTCTTGAAGACCTGGACAATTCAGAAAAAGAAATTGAAGAACTAAAAGAAAAAGTTAGTGATGCTCAATTAGTTATCAAAAGACTAAGAAAGGATTTGAAAGGACACTCTAACAATGATCTTGAAGAAAAAATCAAGAAGTTGAGTGAATAAAATGCATCCTTATTAAGTCAGCTAGAAGAATTTGATGACAAACTAATGAACAATCAAGATGTCTACAATGAACAAGTCAAGAAGAACCTTCAACTCAATGAGGAATTGAGGGAAGCCAATTTGGAAATCTTAGAGCTAAGGAATATCAAAGAAAGCTTGGAATTTGAATTGAAAAATTACACACCAGTGCTAATTTGGTAGAATCTTAGTTGTATGTAAGAAGAACCAGAGGAGAGACTAGTTGTATTGGATACAATGAAGCACAAAATCAGATTGACAATATGTGAGCAAGAAAGGATTCATAAAAGAAATCTACTGATGCTGAAAAGATTGAATATCAAACCAAAGATAATGGTGGACCATCTAAGAATGAGCACAAGAAAGTAGAATGTACTTGTTTTGCATGTAACAAGAATGGACACATTGCAAGGAACTATACAGAGGTAAGACCTTTTAATGGCTACTATTATTCATGCAATAGATTTGGTCATAAAGCTATGAACTACAAGACTAGTAAGAAGAACAAGACTCAACATGATCAGAGAAATAAGAATCAGAAAAATGTAAGAAATTCTCATAATGTTACATGTGAGATATGTAACTATAATGGTCACTCAGCAAGAACATGTAAAATGGTGACTCATGTGAATGCACCGAGGAATAATAGACCTCCAGTCATTTGTCACTCCTATAACAAGGCTAGACATATCTCAAGGTTCTATAGATCAAGGACGCAAGGTCAGGAAAGCCCTAAAAAGACTGAAGAAATAGTTTTGGATCCTGAAGGAGAAGTCAAGTTTGTGAAAGCCTCAGAGGATGTGAGCTTGATTTGGTTAGAAGGAAAGAAGAAAAAAGCTGATGAGAATGTATTGGATGCATCCCTAGTGGATGCACCCTCTACATTTGCATGAATGACCCTCAGGGTCATAGGGGGAGCTAATTTAGCTCTAGACCCCTACGTGGCTGATATACTCATCATCAAAGTATGAGCCTTTGGACTTAAGCTATTGGAGTGTATAGGAACCTTTGTGCAAGAGCACACATGCTGATTGTTAGCGGAGCTAAAGTTTTGAATTTTGAAGTAATAGCCTAGTTTACGCGACATGCTTTAATGGTGGATTTTTCACTTTAAAGTACACAAAAGTTATTTGATTGCTCATTGCATTCAAATTAAAAGTGATAGGAGAGAAGAAAAATCCTTGAAGGTTTTTGTGGATATTTGGAGATTGAACTATCATTGTTTACAGTGCATTTGATAGGTTGCAAAAACTCTAGCTTGTTGCCCCAATTCAGAAGGCATCAGATCATCTCTAAGTTTAGTTGGAAAGCAATTAACAAGTAAGTCATGGCTACCCCCATTGTTTATGATGTCACTGAAAAGAAAAGATATTTTTTCAAGAGGCACCCATTTAAATCCACCCTAGATTATTTAGAGGGAGCTTTCTACCGAATGCCTATGGGCATCATGCATGTGGAAGACATAAGGGCTTACATCTACTGTAAGAAAGAACTTGTTGGACTAGATAGGTTAAGGGCACACATGGATACCTTGTTAAAATAGGATAAAACATTCATGGATGAATACACCAAATGGAATGATGACCCTATTTTTGAGTATGCTATGGCATATGAATTCTATGAGACAAAATGGATAAAGATCTTATTGAGCAGAATCCATGATGATCTATTTTGGATTGGAGATGTTCCAGTAAGAATCACAAGTGATCCAATACATGAGATGACAGGCCTTTCTAGGACAAGCACCATCAATCTAGTGGGTAAGGATGTTAGGAAAATGGTAGAGAAAGTATGTAAGTCAAGGAGTGATAGGCATGGAATGACTATTGATCTGATTGAGCAAGAAAACATCAAATTGATGTCAATGATACTAGGTTATAGATTTCATCACACCATCAGGGTGAATAGTGTGTCTAGGGGCACTATTCTGGCTTCCATTAGACTAGTAAAGGAAGATGGAGAATTCAACTAGTGTGAGATCTTGCATGCATAGTTGATAGACAACATCAAAGCTATCAAACATGACAAAACAAAGATATTCAGGTTTGGGTCCCTAATCATCTATACGTACCTTCATATAGTTGGAAGAGTTTTAGATTTTTATTTGGACAAGTCCATTCCAACAATGCCTCAGATATCCAACAAAGCATCCATAGAAAGAAAACTAAGAGACTATGTCACATTGGAATTGAAGACCTTTAGAGCTAAGATGCAGATGAGGTATAGGATTCCAGAAAGCATTGTAGAGAAATATAAGGATACAATATGCTTTATGGTGGACACTAATACTACATGTATGGAAGCTATTGAACCAAGAACTAAGTGGATTAATCCACTTGGCTATGAGGTAGAATAATAGGTCCTTGAAGCATATGCGTAGGTACTTCTGATAGCCCCCAAAGATCCTAATGAACCTAGCTAGTGAACCTATGAGGAAAAGACCAGAGAAGTTGATGCAAAACTTAATAGTGCTACAACTAAAAGAAAGGTTGTAAAGGTCACTTCTGAGATCTTGAGAATACATGGTGTGTCTCAAGTAGACCTTGATAAAGAAAGGGATGAAAATATTTCCCTAGAATTGAAAGGCGTAGTAGTAGAGGAAGAACAAGAAGATCCTAAGTTGAAGAAGATGAAAACTGAATCAAATGTTAGTTAGAAGGGTAAAGAAGATAATACTCCTTCTACACCCATAGATACTATTGATCTTACCACACCTCCAGAGTATAAGCCTATAGTCAAGAGGAAGAAAGAAGCTAGCACTAGTCATCCTTCCTCATGAGCCCTAAGGAGCAAGAAAAACATTCAAGCACCTCCTAAGGCATGATTCAGGCCAAGCCTTAAAGTTTTGAGCTCAAGAATTATTGATGAGGGAAAAATTGATCAATTAGGGAAGTATTATGACACATACTATGAGATTGACAAATCAGAAATACATAGTATGATTGTCAAACATATGATCAAGTTCAAGAAGACAATCCTTGAGTTGAAAACCTCCATTCCAAATAAAGTATGGGATATTTTAGAAAACCTAAAGAGACAAGCAAATGATGAGGATCTAAGGATCAGAGAAAAAGTATTAGAAGATACTCTACCAGTATGTTCTAAAGAAGAAGAGGCACTGATATTAAATTTGGTAAAGCCACACTTAAGGAAAAAGATGAGAACTCTTCACATTATGAACAAAGACTATGAGCTCATAACGAAGGAAATAGAGAAGGCTTTTGAAAAGGTGTTATTAGAACAACATATAAAACCACCTACTACACCCATCACTCATGCACCTAGTACGCAAGACAAAGAAGCAGAAACCTTCAAACAAGTCCTCAAGACTCAGCGCCCATAGTAGAAACTCAAACAGAGGTAGACAAGTCTGCGCCCATCTCAAAATCTCAAGAAGGAAGCACTATTATCATAGATAATGTGGAGATATCCATGGTAGCTACTGATAAGGATTTGGACAAGTTTGAGGAAGCATTTTTTAGTACTGAAGAAGCTGAAATCTTATGCAGCAATACACCTCCCACTCAGCAATAAGAAGTACTCATAGAAGATGTATCTGATAAGAAAGAAGAAGAAGAGGTAGAAAAGAAAGAAGATACTTCTGTTGATCTTTCAAAGGTAAAACCAGAAGTGATGGACAACACTCCCATCACTCCCTCATCAGTATTGTTGTCAAGTTTGACACCTGACACAAGCAGTTTGGATTCCTAGAAAGAAGAAGACCTGATTAAGTTTAGCGTCCTGGCTATGGAGAAGGAAAAGGATAAACAAGTTATGAGGAATCCTCTCCTAATAGAATTAGTGAATATTTTGAATATTTTTCTACCAGAGGATAAGAAAGTGCTAAAAGTACATTCGGTTGATGATGTAAGTTGAGTCCTCTCACAGTTCAAAAGCAATTTTTCTAGCCTAGAATAATCTGCGTCCATAGTAGCAGAATAGAAGTACTTAAAGAAGAGAATAAATGAGTTGATGAGAAACTTTGCACTAGACTTGAATTCTCTAAAGTCTAATCAAGCATCCTTGAAATAATTTGTTGATAAAGGAAGGAGCATCATTGTAGCATGCATGGATCAAGACAAGCTCACCGATGCTCACTTCAAAAAGATAAAAGAGGTAGAAGCAATGATTGAACAGGTAAAGAATTTAGTATCAAATACATCCACTCATGTGAACATGTGCAACAATGTCTACCAAGGATAGATACAAAATATTGAGAAGGAAGAAATAGATATAAAAAAGATAAGGTCCAGAAAGACTCAGTTGAGGAATGGTCTTGTGCCCTCTTAAGACATCCTCAATCAAAATATAAAGGAGATTGATGCCACCATGGTAACTTATGATCATGGTCCCATCAGTGACTTGGAGAAGATGGAGAAGCTTCAATATGCATTATATGCCCATCTCTAGATAGTTAACTCTCTGATAACCTTTTGGAAGAAGGAGATCCAGAACCTCAAGATTGCATATCCAAATGTTTTCCCTCAGTGAGTATGTGTAGATATAATTTTTTGATGCACCTTTGTCATTAATGTCAAAGGGGTAGTTAGCAACTTGGCCATATTCCTTTATTGCCATCACTAAAAAAGTTTGAGATTATTGTCAAGTATTCTATAATGAGGTATATAACTATATATAGTGTTATCATTATGGAAACAAAGTCATATAGTAGTTTGGAGATAGCGCACTTAGTGTAAAGATTAGAATTTAGTTAAGTGTTGAAGACTGGATAGTGTATAGAGTTCCTACAACTTAGAGCATCAGCACACATGTGTATGGATGAATTATGGTATGCACCATATAATTTAAGCTTGTTGGAAAATACTTATGCTTAGTCTATGAGCATACAAGTAGATATGAAAAGATGTGAAAGTTATAGTTAGTTGAAGTTGCACAGCTAGTATGTGCCAGAAGAGAATAGAGCATGGAGCCGACAGTTAGCATTTTGGTTTGTAATTTTAATCTAATGTTGTAAAGGCCATTTTCCCATTGTATTTAGGTTTTAAACATGTTTAAATGTATAATTGTAAGCACGCTTAAGCCAATTCATTTGGAAGCATTGTTTGTAATTAGTTATAGGGCTAACCTAATTGTTTTGTTTGTATGAGCGTATATATATAAGATGCGCCCATTCTATTCAGCATGGAAGTTGTAATAGACTTGTTATAAGAAGAGAAGAGGTATGTGAAGACAACATAAGATGTATTAGAGATTTTCTAGAGATCAAAGTTTCATTACACCAAAGGAACTAATCAAACAAGTAGTGTCACAGTGATAGTTCACCAGTAGATATAGTGTGTATCTAAAATCAGAAGGTTGTAGCCTTCACCATTTGAGTAGTGAGCTCTATGATAATGAGTCCACTCCCCTAACAAGGATCATTTTAAAAGACTCATAACAAGGTCTGACCCTTAAAAAGGTCTACTCTACTTCAAGCATTGTAAAGCTACTCCTAACAGGGTGAAGGATCTTCTAACAAGGATCATAAAACACTAGTGTAGAATATTAGTGAGTATCAAGTCCCACCATAGTTTTTACCTTCTTGGTTCCCCTCTTCATTTCTACTTGCAGGTTTACACTATGATTGACAACTAAATGTCACCGACTCTATCACCACTCCAAAGTCTATAAGGAAAAGGGCCAATTAAGAAGGATCAAGGAGATCCTCCTACACTTTGAGCCAAGATGCTCAGGTTGGTGTACCCTTGATTCACTTCTTGAAAGGAATCACTAAATATTATACCAATGTACCCTTTAGTAACTGATTGAAATATTTTATCATTTATATGTGTGTGTGTGTGATTGATGATGATGGACTACTTCCAAAGAATAGATTAGTGCCTTAACCTAGGGCAAAGAGTCACTTAATAACATATATCAACTAAAACCTTAACTCAAACACACTTGAACTTAGAATAAGTGCTTTGCCTACTACTCCTCTCACTCCCAAACTTGATCATCAAATTCCAATCCAATAATGAACTCACTGAAATCACCCTAAAGACTTTAATCCCAACTTTGTTAGGAACTCCAAGATAATTTCACAATACTCTTTTTTTACCATATGCTAATCCACTTTTTGACCTTAACATATATGAATCCACAATCAAAACAAGAAGACAATCAAAGTTTGAGATAGGAATTCAAGTGTATTCTCATTAACTTTGAAAATCAATACCTTACCAAGATGAAAAATGCTAAGAGAAAGACACAAAATCAAAGCTCTCCTTGTTTAGTCTTTTACATTGACTTTCAATATAACATCAACAACTAGAGACCAAAAAGAAAGTTTTTTGGAACCCCCACTAAGTCAAAAATACAACAATATATACCCCCTAGTCATCTTCAAATCCCAAAATAGGATGCAACAAGCTAGGGATGACTAGGGTTATGGTTTCACCCACCAGACCAACTAGAAATAGTTAAAAATTTAATAAAATGGGGGGAAACCCAAGCAACCTGGAGAAAGCTTATCCCAGAATGATCCTCATAAATGGTAATTCTCTAATCTTTACTAATATTAGACTTATTGATCTAATTTCCCACCTGCAACATGCCATGAGCAACACCATCATGGTACAAAAATCCCCTACAAACAATCATGGAACACCTTGGACCACACTACAATAGTCGACAAAACTAATTCTACCAAATCCAGCCGCTAAAACATTCAATTTTGGTCCTTTCTGTAGCTGGAAACCCTCAAAAATTTGAATTCAAACTACAATGGTCATTTTCATGGCACCAACAGTATATCGACAATCCATATTTAACTCTGGATCAACTTTATATCATGACCATCAAATCCTATTCTTTTTGCAAGCTTTATGACTTAACTCTTTAGACATGTTAGGCCATTTTTCTGTCGTAGCAAATATCTTTTGAAAATGGCCAACTTCCTTGCAAGTTTTCTTGAAGTATCCTGCCCTGTGTTCTTCATGTTGTCACCTTTCTCTAGTCCAAATCACATCTCCTGAAATGCAAAACCTAGGGAGTTATTCAAGTTTTAAGGTCTGCAGGAAACAGTTTTAGAATCTGCCACAGTGTCAAAAACCCACAGTGTTTTTGAAAATCTATGATTTTTTTGACCTTTTTGGCCTGCATGAAAACCCTCGATGTTTTCACATCCTTGTTTACCTTTGTCTCAATATCAAAAACCCTGCATGTTTTCGATATTTCACCAAAAACTCTGTGTGTTTTTGACCTCACATTTATCCCTTTTGTCGGCACTCCTTGTTCCTCGGTCTTAACTGCATGAGTGTGATGGATGGTGGGTCTAGGTCTGGAGGCTCTTCTTGATTAGTTGTCGCATGGCCGCATGTTAGACTTTTCTAACATGTGGTCATGTGACTGCTTGCCACCTATCCGTATGGGTCCCAGTTCTTTGCAGTTGCTTTGTGCAGTTAATGTTCAGACAAGATCTGTAGCTATCACTTGTTCACATGGAAAAGTTACATGGTGTTTATCCCTTACACTTTTGTGACAACCGTTAGATTTTCCTATGTGGGCACACCGTGGGTCCAGGTGGGTTTGTGTGTCAAACAGTGCTGAAGTGGCATCTTCTGTTGGTCCATGTGGTGATGAGTTGGATTTCATGTCAGTGGGGCCCGGTGTCAGAGATTGAAGATCTACGGTTGGCGTGTCATCGCAAGGAATATTATTTCCCCATGCGATCATGCACCCACCATCCGATTGGATTTCGATGGGTTTTTTTGCAGTGGGCCCGCTATCAGAGGATGCTGAGGTGGAAGTGTTCTTTTGGATGTGGTGTGGAGATGTGGTGATCTTATGGCCTTGTCGCATGATCGCAAGGGCCATTTCCACGGCATGCGATCATGCGACAAACCCCTTGGTGTTAACTTCATGCGGTGGCAGTTATGCTAGCAGTTAAGGTTCACGAGTTGTCACATGTTCACGTAGCTCACCTCCCTGCTATGCTATCATGCAACAACTATTTGGCATCACCGTTGCAAAGTTAACCTGAGGTGTTTGGATGGGTTAAAAACACAAGCCTGTGAAATGCATGGTGACCATTTGCTTTCATTTTTGAATCTCTGAGAACATTTCTTGTGACCAGATAGGACTGAAATTGATGACAAAAAGGGCCAGAGTTGGTAAAACTAATTTTCTCCACCGCTCCAGTGTGCTCCAGGGTGTGAGATGATTGTAGAAGAGGAGTGTCTTTCTGTAGGGGAGTAAATGAAATGTACCAAAAGTAGTTGCAGGGTCACTTCCAGTTTGAATTTTTTAGATTTTTGATTGATCTTCGAGGCCTTTTTAGAGTTTCTCATGATTGAAGATTTGATGTTGATTAAATGCATTTAGGACTTACTGTTTTCCCTCTAAATTGTATAAATTTTGATGAACTTGAAATGCCTAATTGATGGAAAACCCTAACCATGGTTACCCTTAGCTTGTTGCATCCTAACTTGTGTGGGATTTCAAGGTAACCATGGGTATATATGTTGTTTTTGTTGATTTTCAAAGGGTTCTAGCTTTGAAGTTCTGAAGTGTTCCTAGTCCTGGATCCAAGATTGTAACACTTTTACATTCGATATTCTATTGATGATAGAGAAAAATTTGTAGGTCTAAGCTATAATTTGCAAGCTTGACTCCTCTGGATTGATTGTTTACACTTAAGGATTCTTCATACTTAATACAAGTACATGACTCTTATCTCTCATTTATGTCAACTTAGATAGATTCTAAACTTTCTAGTCCTCTGCATATTGTTTTATGTATATGTATCCATTCTTGAGTTCTAATCCAGGATTAGATGAAATGTTGCTTTAGATGGGACATAGATATATCTTATTGTTTATGTAAGGATATCTCATAAGTAGTAAAGGGGATTGTAGGTGTGTTTATGGCTTGGAATCTCAGCTATTTTCTGGTGTGTGTAGCATTCATGTTCTAGGAGATCTTGCCCAATGGATGAGGCACTGGCCTAAATGATTATCTCTTTATCAACAAATACTGATTGTTGTTGTTATGATCCCAAAAGCATGAGTTAAGAACCATCCTTTTAAGTTTTGAGTATTTGGTTGTATGTGGTTCTACCCATAGCAATGGAGAGTCAATGAGTGTGTGGTTAACACTTAGTACTTTCTTGCTATTCTATTATCTATTATTCAAACTTAGTTCTTGGTGTATGAAGTATATTTTATACTAGGTTAGGTGCACTCACCTTTGTTTTGCAGAGCCAGAAGTAGAAGAGGGCATATTAAGTCCCTATAGTTGGTCCAATTCCCTTGCAGAGCTCCCACACTTAGAACTAACCATTCCTAATATCAATCTCAAGGTCCATTGGTAGCCTATTAGAGCATAAGCATCATTTTGGACACCAACAAGATGGTGACTCTACTGGGGAAGTGTTATAGATGTTCATCCTATCCAGTAGGTCATCATTGGAAGAAATAGGGTTGTTCTTGTCCCTTATCTCTCTAACTCATTTGAGTATTTCTAGAGTGAAGAAACTATATTGTGATATTCCCAATACACTTGGGTGGTGACTCAAACATCTCTAAAGTAGGGCTAGTCAATATTTATTTTGCAAGATGAGTTATAGAGGTACTAGGTCTCGGAGAAAGGAGCACCCTGAAGATATAATGGAAGAAGAAATTCCAAGCACTTCTAGGCCTAGTCAAACAAGGGGAGGAAAGAAGGGAAGAGGTGTTTCTCATACTTGGAGAAACAAGAAAGATACCAGACAAGAAACCCAAGCCAAGCCTAGTCAAGAAGAAAATAATTCAGAATATGAAGAGGCTGTTGACTTGGGATTGAACCAGTATGAGGAAGAGTTTCAAGTGGGAGATGATGAGTTAGAGACCACACTCCCTAAATCAGAAGACATCTTTGAGGAGCTCTATGATCTAGAAAGAAGAGTTCAAGAACAGCTTGCCATTAGGTAGCAAAGAGAAAAGGACAAAGAAGATAAAGTAAGACAAGCCATGATAAGGGTTGATCAGCTAAAGAGGCAATTACTATATTTGGAGGCAATTAATTTTGTTCCAAAGCTTGAAAGAGTAAATGAATAGCCTATTGTTCAAAAAATATGTGAAGAAACCAGACCAAGAGATAAAGGAAAATAGAAGGTTGTTGGGATTCAAATCAGTGAACAAGTTATTGTGGATAGGACATCAGATCCTGGACTGAGATTAGATTCAGATTTGGAGATAGCTAGAAGGAAGAAAGAAATATTGGATAAAGAACTAGGGAAAGAGGAGTTGGAGGCTTCTGCTGTAGAAATTAGAAATAAGATAGATTTTCTCAAGCATGCTTCAGGACCTTCAAATGTTGCTGCTTCCTTTTTAGGACAAGGTGGAAATCATGGTAACAATGCAGCTCAAGCAAATGGTGTGTTAGGTGCCGCTAGAGTTCCTAATGGTTCAAACACAAGGACATCTACATCTCAAGGAATGGATCCATTGCATGGAGCTCCTATTCATGAAAGGTACAAACAACTTGTTTTCTTTGGTATTCATGGTTACCCCAATACAATCCCTGATGAAATTAGAAAGAAGCTTCCTAAATTTACTGGAAATAATGTCATCACATGTGAAGAACATCTAAAAAATTTCATAGATGTAATAGATGATTATAATATAGAACCTAATGATGTTATAATGAAGCTATTTGTACAATCCCTGATTGAAGATGCCAGGGATTGGTTTAGAGGATTACCCCATGCTAGTATAGGATCATGGAATGAATTTAGAAACTATTTCAAGGAACACTATGGTGATAAGACTAATGAGGGTTTTATCCTAAATGAATTCAATAACATAAAGAAGAATTAGAATGAAGAGGTCTTGGAATTTAATATAAGATTCCAAAAGGCTATGTATAGGCTCTTGCAGGTTATCAGACTAGATGACAGGGTGTGTCTTGTGACATACTTGAATTCCTTTGATGCAAAAATGGGATACCTTTTGAGGGACAAGAACCCTAGAAATCTTGGGGAAGCTTAAAAATTGGCCATCAACATAGAGAGCAATAGAAGAATATCAGGAAAGATAGGAAGAAGAGATGATTGCAAGCCTCAAATGTAGAGTAAGAAAGAAATGGGAAGGTTTGCTGACTCTAAACCCAAAGATGATGACAATTTAAAACAAATTTTAAAGGCTTTGGAAGGTTCAAAGCCTGGTGAAAAGGGAAACAATAGAAATGTGACTATGGAGAGGTCAGCTCCAAACAATTTTAGCAGATAGCCAAGAATGCAAAATTACCCTTACAACACTCAGTGGAAAGATGGCAAGCCCATTTTCCCAACCAAGCAAGAAAGGCCTGATGGGAGGATCCCTGATCCTTTGCATAGAAATTTAGTAAATATGACTGAAGATATCCCATGGTGTGCTACTTGTCAGTCTCCTTATGACACTGAGCATTGTGTCATTGCTTTAAACTTACAAGAGAATCAAGAACAAGAGGAGCAATATGACAAGAGTGGTTGTGGAATGACTTCTGCACATGTAGAGGATGAGAATGATTTTGATGAAGAAGATGAAGAGTTTGATGATGTTGGATGTGGTATTGTGAGGGGTGAGGAGCACGTTTCTTTAAGAAGACCATCAGATGAAGAAATTGCTCAGATCACTGTAGACATGGTTACTCAAGCTAGAAGTGATTATAACTTGAGGAATAGGACAGTTGGAAATGCAACTGGTAAGCCAAGTAGTATGTTTATCAAGGAAACAAAAAATGGTACACAACAGCATGGAGAAAAGGGTAGGGGTGCTGATGATACTAACCAAGTGAAGGTAAAAAGGAAAGTTGTACCTATTGCAACACCTAAGAATAAAGCAAAGATAGCAAAGGTAGCTATTCCCATTCCTTAAAAAGGAGAGGAATCTCCTCTCAAAGACAAATCTGGTTTCACAAAGGATAAAGTTGTCATTGTCTTTGAAGAAGACATGAACAACCAAAAGTATGTTCCAATTGATATGTCCAAATTGCTTTCAAAGATCACTGTCAAGGTTCCACTTTTGGAAATGATGAGAATAGAAAAACATAAGGTCAAGGCCTTGAATTGGGTGAACTGTGTTTCTTCTATAGGAATCCAAGAGGTGAATAGAAATGAAAAACATGTGGCTTCCTTGGAAGACACACCTGATAGTAAGAGTGAAGAAATTGTTTCTAAGATTCCTCAAATCTTCTTGGATACAAATATTGTAAATAATGTATCAGGGATAGTTGATTTTTTCTTTTTGTCCCTTGTGATTGGTGGTAAAATATTGAAGAATTGCATGATCGATTCTGGAGCATCAAACACTGTCATGCCTGCAAAGATCATGAAATCATTAGGACTAAAGGTTGATACACCTCATGGGAGATGCCAAGCTATGGACTCAAGAGAAGTGCCAGTTATTGGTACCATCAAGGTTTTGCCTTATTAATTAGTTGTGTTTCCCAACAAATAGTTGACTATGAGTGTTCTTGTAGTTGACATTCCTCCTCAATATGGAATGTTGTTATCTAGAAAGTGGAGTACCTCCATGGGAGGAAGTATTCAATGTGACTTGTCCTTTGCCACTTTTGACCTTGAAGGAGAGAGTGTGAAGGTGTCAAGGGAAGCTAGGACCCTACATATGATTGAGGAAAATGAAAAGGATAGGATGAATTGTTTTGTTGACACTGACATTGGCTCATTCCAAGTCCAGAGGAATAAGATGCAGGAGAAGGTCAGGCCTATCCTTTTGGTTGATGATGAGAGTAACATGGTAGATGGTAATGTCTTATGGACATTATATTTTGATGGAGCAAGTTCTAGAGAAGGTGCTGGAGCAGGAGTGTTATTGGTGTCCCCAAGTGGTAAGACTTTTAAGTTTTCTTTCACTCTCCTATTTTCTTGCACAAACAATGTTGTAGAATATGAGGCCCTACTAATTGGTTTCAGACAAGCATCAAAACATGGGATCAAACATCTTAGGGTGATTGGTGATTCTGAGTTAATAGTTTCTCAGATTAGATCAAAGTATCCATATAAGAACCAAAGGTTGAAACAATATAGGAATGTTGTATGGGATGAAATTGAATTTTTCAGTGCCTTTGGTATTGATTGGGTGGATAGAAGCCAAAACAAGATGGCAGATTTACTAGCAAACATAGCCTTAAGGCCAGAGGATGTTACCTTTGTAGGGATATCTAGAATTGAGTGTAAGTCCAGGCCTTCTATCCCAGATAATGTTGAAAGTTGGCAATTATTTTCTGATGATCAGGATATTTTGAGGTTCTTGCAGTGTGAGTCTCACTTTGATTGTCAGGAAATGGATTTCAGCACCTATGTAGACAACAAAGATGGAAAAGAGAATGTCCTTGCAAAGCAAGTACTGCAATTGAAGTCAAATAGGATCCCAAGGGGATTGGTTTCTCTTGAGAGGACATTTGATGATAAGGAGAGGGCTTGTGTTGCCAGAATTGTTGACAAGAAAAATGATTTGGAGGAAGTGAATCTAGGAACAAGCCAAGAACCAAAAAATATTTACATAGGTAAATGTTTATCTCAAAGAACTAGAAGAAATCTGATTGATCTTCTCAAAAAATTTAGACATGTCTTTGCATGGTCTTATGAAGATTTGAAGGCATATAGAGAAGATCTCTTTGAACATGAGATACCATTGAAAGAAGGAACTAAACCATTTAGGCAAAAGTTGAGGCCTGTAAATCCTACTTTGGCACCAAAAATGCAAGATGAATTGAAGAAGATGATGGATGCAGGAATCATAAGGCCTATCAGACATTCCTCTTGGGTGTCAAACTTGGTTCCAGTTAGAAAAAAGAATGGTGACATTAGGCTGTGTGTTGATTTTAGAAATTTGAATGTCAATTCTTTGAAAGATAACTATGGTCTCCCTAATATGGAAAACATGCTGCAAAGAGTCACTGGATTAGAGTTGATGTTAATGATGGATGGCTTCTCTGGATATAATCAGGTGATGGTCAAGGAGTCAAAACAATTCAAGACTACATTCACAACTCCTTTGGGGACCTATGTGTATGTTAGGATGCCTTTTGGCTTGACAAATGTAGGAGCTACCTTTCAAAGAGCTATGGATGTGGCCTTTAAAAATTTCATAAACAAGTTCATAGTAGTGTATCAGGATGATCTCACAGCATATTCAGAGAAGGAGGATTAGCATTGTGAGCATCTTGAAGGCCAGCTCTTAGGACATATTGTGTCCAAGGATGGAGTCAGAGTTGATCCTGAAAGGGTCATAGCAATAGAGAGACTTTCACCTCCAAGAAATGTTAAAGGTGTGCAATCTTTCTTTGGACAAGTAAATTTTCTTAGATGGTTTGTTACTAACTTTGCAAAAATTTGTATTCCCATCTCTGGAATGTTGAAGAAAAATGCAAAAGTAGAATGGAATGAAGAAGCAACTAAGTCTTTCAAGAATATAAAACAGGCCATCAAGGATGCCCCTATTTTAAGGACCCCTGATTATGGTAAACCCATGCAAATTTTCTCCTTTTCTTCTTATCATACAATTGCATCAATCTTATTTCAAAAGAATTCAGAAGGGTATGAACAACCCATATCCTTTTTCAACAAACCCTTACATGCAGCAGAACTAAAGTATGATATAGTTGAGAAACAAGCTTATGCCCTAGTCAAAGCAGTCAAGGCTTTTAGATGTTATCTTGTAGGAGCTAAGGTGGTTGCTTATGTTCCTAATGCTACTGTCAAGGATATTCTAGTGCAATGGGAGGTCTCAGGTAAGAGATGTAGATGGATCAATAGGATCCAAGAATTCAACATAGACATTCAAATTACAAAACTGATAAGAGGCCTAGGACTTGCAAAATTGATGGCTCAGAGTAATTTGATTGCAAACCATGTGAACATGTTAGAGGAGGAAGAAAGGCCATATGTTTGTGATTTGGACTGTTGTGATTGGTACAGGGATGTCATCAATTACTTGCAAAAATTGTTTCTTCCCCTTGACATGAGTGAAAATAAGAAAAGGACTATCAAGCTACAATTTGTGAGATATGCCACTATACATGGTGAGTTATGGTGGAAAAGCAATGAAGGTGTATTGCTAAAATGTGTAGACCAGGAAAGGTCTAAGTCTTTGTTAGATTCAATGCATCAAGGTGTGTGTGGAGGACACTACATGGAAAAGACAACGGCTCACAAAATCCTTAGGTCTGGATTTTGGTGGCCTACTATCTTTAAGGACACACATCAATTTTTAAGGAAATGTGATGCATGCAAGAGGTTTGCAGGTAAGCTAAAATTTGGTGGAAAATTACAACTCAAACCTCTCTCAGTTTAGGCCCCTTTCCAGTAGTGGTGTATTGATTTCATAGGTGAGATTCCAAACAAGTCTAGTGGTGGGCATTCCTACATATTAGTGGCAATAGACTATTTCACTAAATGGGTTGAAGCTATTCCCACTAGGAGGGCCACTAGTAAAGTTGTTATTGATTTCATGATGTAGAACATTCTCACTAGGTTTGGATGTCCAGAAACAATAGTGGTAGACAATGCAATGTGTTTTACATCTCAAGAGTTTGATGATTTTTGTAAGAATTATGGGATACACATTTCATTCTCTTCCCCATATCACCCATAGGGAAATGGCCAGGCTGAATCCACTAATAAAAGCTTGATAAAGATCCTCAAAAGAGTATTGGATAGGAATAAAAAATCATGGGACTCAAAAATTTGGTGGGCATTGTGGGCTAATAGAGTGACCATCAAGAAGGCCGTAGGTTGTGCCCCATTTGATCTAGTCTATGGGATTGGAGCTAGGTTACCTCAGAATAATTTATTGCAAATGTATAAATTCATCTAGGCATATGATGAAGACTTCGATGATGAAATGAGACTAAGGATGGATGAGTTAATCCAGTTGGAGGTAAGAAGAGATGCACATGAAAGAAATGAAACACTTCAGACATAGTGTAAGAACTTATTTGATAAAGGAGCCACTCAAAAGGAGTTTTGGGGCTGGTGATCTTATTCTAATGTGGAATGCCAGACTAGAGGATAAGGGAAGGCATGGTAAATTTGATCCTATTTGGTTAGGTCCTTATCTCATTGAAAGTAAATGGGGAGTTGATTCATATATTCTGAAAGATCTAACTAGTGGCACTTTGGAATTGCCTATTCATGGACAATTCCTAAATTTTTACTTCTCTTGAAGTATCTTTTTCCATGAGCAGTAGTTAGGATTCTTCTCTAGGTCTCTTAGGGTTGTTTTTGTTCTGAAGTTTTGAGGTCTGCTCTTCCAGTAGATTTTGTTTTCTCATTATATCTACAAGAGATACATGTCCCCAACTAGAGCCACTGTTAGGCCATTTTTCTATCATAGAAAAAATCTTTTGAAAATGGCCCACTTCCTTGCAAGTTTTCTTGAAGTATCATGCCTTGTGTTCTTCATGTTGTCACCTTGCTCTAGTCCAAATTGCATCTCCTGATTCACAAAACCCAGGTAGTTATTCAAGTTTTAAGATCTGCAGGAAACAGTTTTAGAATCTGCCACAGTGTCGAAAACCCATAGTGTTTTTGAAAATCCATGATGTTTTTTACCTTTTTGGCCTGCATGAAAACCCTCAATGTTTTTGCATCCTTGTTTACCTTTGTGTCAATATCCAAAACCCTGTGTGTTTTCAATCTTTTGCCAAAAACTCTGTGTGTTTTTTACCTCACATTTATCCCTTTTGTCGGCACTCCTTGTTCCTCAGTCTTAACTGTGTGGGTGCGATGGATGGTGGGTCCAGGTCTGGAGGCTCTTCCTAATTGGTTGTCACATGGCCACATGTTAGACTTTTCTGACATGTGATCATGCGATCACTTGCCACTTATCCACGTGGATCCCGATTCTTTATAGTTGCTTGGTGCAGTTAATGTTCAGATAGGATCTATGGCTATCGCTTGTTCACATGGAAAAGTTGCATGGTGTTTATCCCTTACACTTTTGTGATAGCCATTGGATTTTCCTATGTGGGTGTGCCATGAGTCCAGGCAGGTTTGCATGTCAGACAGTGCTGATGTGGCATCTTCCAGTTGGTTCATGTGGTGATAAGTTGGATTTCATGTTAGCAAGGCCCAGTGTCAGAGATTTAAGATCTACGGTCGGTGTGTGATCACAAGGAATATTCTTTCCCCATGTGATCATGCGCCCACTATCTGATTGGATGCCGACGGGTTTGTTTGGTGGTGGTTATGCTGGCAGTTAAGGTTCGTGGGTTGTCACATGTTCATGTAGCCCATCTTTGTGCTATGCGATCATTCGATAATTATTTGGCGTCACCCTTGCTGAGTTAACCCGAGGTGTTTGGATGGGTTAAAAACACAAGCCCGCAAAATGCATGGTGACCATTTGCTTTCATTTTTGAATCTTTGAGAATGTTTCCTATGACCAGAAAGGACTAAAATTGATGACAGAAAGGGCCCGAGTTGGTAAAACTAATTTTCTCCACCACTCCAGTGTGCTCCAGGGTGTGAGATGATTGCAGAAGAGGAGTTTTATTGCCATAGGGGAGTAAATGAAATGTACTAAAAGTAGTTGCAGGGTCACTTCCAGTTTGAATTTTGTAGATTTTTTATTGATCTTTGGTGCCTTTTCAGAGTTTCTCATGATTGAAGATCCAATGTTGATTAAATGCATTTAGGACTTAGTGTTTTCCCTCTAAATTGTATCATATTTTGATGAACTTGAAATGCCTAACTGATGGAAAACCCTAACCATGGTTACCCTTAGCTTGTTTCATCCTAACTTGTGTGGGATTTCAAGGTAACCATGGGTATATATGTTGTTTTTGTTGATTTTCAAATGGTTCCAGCTTTGAAGTTCTGAAGTGTTCCTAGTCCTAGATCCAAGATTGTAACACTTTTGCATTCGATATTCTATTGATGATAGAGAAAAATTTGCAGGTCTAAGCTGTAATTTGCAAGCTTGACTCCTCTGGATTGATTGTTTACACTAAAGGATTCTTCATACTTAATACAAGTACATGAATCTTATCTCTCCTTTGTGTCAACTTAGATTATAAACTTTCTAGTCCTCTGCATATTATTTTATGTATATGTATCCATTCTTGAGTTCTAATCCAGGATTAGATGAAATTATGCTTTAAATGGGACATAGATCTATCTTATTGTCTATGTAAGGATATCTCATAAGTAGTAAAGGGGATTGTAGGTGTGTTTATGGCTTGGAATCTTAGCTATTGTCTGGCATGTGTAGCATTCATGTTCTAGGAGATCTTGCCCAATGGATGAGGCACTAGCCTAAATGATTATCTCTTTATCAACAAATACTGATTGTTGTTGTTATGATCCCAAAAGCATGAGTTAAGAACCATCCTTTTAAGTTTTGAGTATTTGGTTGTATGTGGTTCTACCCATAGCAATGGAGAGTCAATGAGTGTGTGGTTAACACTTAGTACTTTCTTGCTATTCTATTATCTATTATTCAAACCTAGTTCTTGGTGTATGAAGTATATTTTATACTAGGTTAGGTGCACCCACCTTGGTTTTGCAGAGCCAAAAGTAGAAGAGAGCATATTAAGTCCCTATAGTTGGTCCAATTGCCTTGCAGAGCTCCCACACTTGGAACTAACCATTCCTAATATCAGTCTCAAGGTACATTGGCAGCCTATTAGAGCATAAGCATCATTTTGGACACCAACAAGACACCCTCGGGTTAATTCTTAGCAAACATGCAACAAAGAAATTCCTATTCATGAAATGAATTTCCTAACCCAAGCTTAACTCAGTGATTTGGTGAAGAAAGGAAAGTAACCAACCCCGGTCACATTTAGCGAATCAGTGACTGAAGGCTTTTGGCCATTCGCAGAATAGTTTATGTTACTGTCAGTTAATTTAGTGATTGCGTGAACACTCCTTCACTGAATCACCAGTCAATTTGGAGCACCACCATCTTATTGTGTGAATGAGAGAAACCTTTAAACTTTGTTGGAGCCACTAACCTTTATCAGATCTGCTAAACACTAAACCCCCACCTGGGCCCACTTTGTGCCACTTGTCATCACACCATTCATTGCTTACTACCCAATCACTTCTGACACAGGACCCACTAACCCTCCAACATCAAAATGGATAGCTAGCATATGATCTCATGGAGAAAGAATATTCCATAAGATCATGCACCAACTGTTGATCAATCTTTTTGACTCAGGTCCCACTGACAAGCTCCACATCATCCTTCCTTGACTAATCAATGACTGCCAAATGAGTACATGTAGCATTGGACCTGCCAAACTTTATCACCTCTAAGAAAAGTAAAATTGATGGTTGTCTAAAGATCTCACGTGTCTGACACATTCCTTAAGAACTTACACCTGTCGTTGATCTTCTACAAATGTCAGGACCCTCTAAAAGGCCAGAAAGTGGGTCCCACTGACAAATACCAGCATATTGTTTCATGGACCAATCACAAATTGCCAACTATACCTATGTGTCATTTTGGACCCACCATTTATTACAAACCTAAACACCTGGAAAAATGGATGGTTGTTGCATGATCTAAAAGGCTCAAAAGATTCTATGAGAATACATGCCAACTGTCAATCTGGACTCTCAGCCGATATCACAGAGTGTGACCCCATCATGCTGCATAGGATACTTCGACGAATGAGAGACCGCCATGTTAGTAAATCTGGCAAGCAGACACACAATTTTTTCTTCATTCACAAGTCATTCTGACAACCCTGCCACTTCATTGATTCTTTCGGCCAATAGGGAAGTGTCATTTCTGCTTATGTGGTAGTGGACCCAGCTGCATTGAAATGTTACGTCATGAAAGAGAATCAACGGTCATCATGAAATCACATGCCTCTGACACACTCAAAGTGCTTTCACAAAAACCATTGGATCAAGATGGTGCCAGGAGACCAGGCCCAAGAAATATTAAGTCTGAAACATTAGGAAAATTTAAGGCACAGGACTTAGGAAAATTTATCTTGCCGGGCACTTAGACTTAGGAAATATTAAAGGGGCCAGAAAATAAAACCTTAGTCGCAAGATCACATAACATGAAAAAGGCTCACATGATCATGTGACAAAGTAGTCAATAATTACCACATGTGCTATTTAGGACTTTAGTGGCCTGAAAAAGTAACACAAAATTAGAATAGGGCTAGGGCACACTAGGGTTTTTTCATTATAACGGCTAGATTTTTGAAAATTTGACAAGGGTTTTAGTCGGAGACATAAAAAACATTATAGGGACCAGAAGAAAAGTGCTACAGCCATGAAATTTTTTGCAGGTACTAACATACCTATTTGGGTTTCCCCATAACCATATTGGTGTCATGTGTTGATTTCATGTTTCATATTTATGTGAATGTTTATTTCAATACTTAAACATTTAAGTTTAGAATAAATATTAAAGGTAAAAGTTAAAATATAGTGACAACTAATTCACTCCCCCCTCTCAGTGTTCCCATTCCTAATAGAAAGATCTTCAAGAGAGGGGATCTTGACTTCTTTGATAGCCACTTCAAACACTTCAAAAGCAATACACTGCAAAAGTGTCACCATTTTGTTCTTCCAATCAAGATAGTTCTCTCCATCAAACTTAGGACTACCTTTTCTAAAGAATGCCATTTGATCAACCTCAAGTTGTTAAACTTTGTCTCTAAGGCACTTGGCTCTAATACCAATTGTTAGGAATAGTCCCAAGAGATATCTGAGATGGGGAGCGAGGGGCTGAATTAATTATCTACAAGCTTCAATTTTTTCTCCAATTAAGTATAGTTAAACTTTAAGCATAAACACAATAAAAGAACACTTGAACACAACACCAATATTTTGGTTACGGGGAAACCCAAATAGGTGAAAACCTAGGTGGGAATTAACACCAACAAATAAAATACACTACTGTATAATGATCCTTGTTAGAAGATCTTACAACCTTGTTACGAGTTGATCTTTATAATGTAATAAGTATAGTGACCTGGTCAAAGGTAGGATCTTGTTAGGAGTTTTTTATGATTGACCTTGTTCAGGGTGAGGACGCATTTTCCGAGAGCTCACTGCTCAAATGGGTGAAGGCTACAACCTTCTAATTAATAGATACACACTATATCTAGATCTTGGTGAACTATATTGTAGACCTTCTATGTTGATTAGTTTCAATGAATAGCATATACTTTCTTCTTGTCACATAAACCTCTTCTTGATAGCTCAACACTTCACAACTTCTTCTCTACTCTAATCTTTCATCTGCATGCCATACTTCTAGCGATCACAAATGACCAGCTATAAATATCTTTCCTCTAAATGATATAATCAAGTCATCCTATTAGAACCACCTTGAAATCATATTAGAGAAACAATCATACTCTCTAATAACATCTTGGTCAGCTTTACAAAGCACACAACACAATTTGGGACCTGTCCAAATAACTAAATGTAGATGCATGGTACACACTGTTGGCTCCACCAAATTAACTGATACATTCTTCTCAAGATCAATTACATCATGTGCTCTTAACAAAACATTCTTAACTCCTCTATAATCACTAATCCAAGTGCACATACCAAAATGATAGGTGCAACTTCTGTACCAATATAATCCCTATCGACTCTTCTGGATAAACACATGAAACTACAACTGGTGAATAGCGACTACATAACTTCACTTCTACTACATATCAAACTCAGTGTCCATGAATGTAACATCACTAACATGTCTCCATAACATATCCAAAAGTGCAAGGCTCCATGATAGTTGTAACTCTGTCAGGATCACTACTGACACAAGCTACTATATAACTATTTGTACTAAGATTTAACCCTTGTGTCCATAATATCATGCTGATAACATGTCTATGCTACATATTCTCAAGGCTTGCTGCATAAGTCTTCAACACATGCTACTTACCATATGTTGTCATGAATGACAAACATATAGTTAACACTGGCTTGCTAGAAAATATCCAACAATCTCCCCCTTTGGCATTGATGGCAACATATGGAATGAAAAACACCACCAATCCAAATGAGCAATTCTTTTATAACATTCTCCATTTTGACGCAGGGGCAGGGTAGATACAAGCAGAATCAAGCAGGATTGACTCCACTTGAATCAACAATAAGCCCTGCTCAAAGTTAAAAAATGGAAGCAATATAATATTTCATGAAAGAAATTAAATCACAAAGGATATGAGACAAGCTACTAGCAGCAACAATAGAGAAATTATATTATATCTTTCAACATGCCCGGCTATGAGGCCTTCCAGGTTTCGGCCTTATACAATGAGAATTATGAAATTAGAGTCATAGCTGGCATCCTATCTTTGTCTCCAATGATGTATCTTGATAATCCACTCTAAATATACCTCTTAATTTCCTCTTGATTCCCTACTACATCAATCTAGACTCCTTGTATAGCCAGCTAAGCCACAAGTCAGCCAATCAGGCATTTAATTACATTATAGGTCCAGTCTCAAGATTTAAACCAAAACTAATGCTAGAATGAATATAATTTGATTCACCTTTTGATTTATGTCTTTACATGACCCAAGAACATTCCTTTAAGGGTGAAATGCCCCATTTGATCACACGAAACATCACAAGAAGAAACACTACACGTTTCACCCGACAACTGGCAAAAAATAGGTCCCCAAGAAAAATAGGCATAAATTTTTACTCATTAGGAATTATCGCTTTCTCTCTTGGGAAGTGATATAAATTTAGGTCCTCTAAAATTATATAAGAGAGAAAATATTGATTCCTTATGTATCAAGATCTCCAATATGAACAATCACCACCAAAACTGCAGGAAAACATGGTTCTGACGGCAAGCAAAATAGCTGTAACTTTGAAACAGTCCATCCAAACTTTATGTGCTCATAGGAGAAGGTTCCCAAATAGGTCCTCAACATCATGTAATCTTCACACAACATGAAACCATCAAATACAACAATTATAAAGAAAACAACAGCAAACAGGTACAAAAACTAGGAAATGTTTTTGGTTGATGCAAGATTGCTCAAAGACCCAAGATGCTCCTGCATCAAAAACCTGGGGTAAATAAAGAACTAATGTCCACATTAGGAATTGTTCATTTTCTAACCTAAATCATAAAGATCCAACTTAGCTTGTTTAATCCATAAACTTTCTTCAACTGGCTTGTCTTTCCACTAAACTAGATATTCCATGTAGTCTTTTCCTCTTGTACTCTTGCTCACTCTTTTATTCAAGATCTTCTCAATGTTGTCTTTATTTTTCTTAGGATAATCTAGATCATCTTCTATCTCATAATTTGATTCAAAGTACTCAAATATATCAGAAATTTTGAATATAGGTGATATATCCATGTCCTCTGGTAATTCTACTTCATAAGCATTTCCACTGTCAAACTTCTTCAAAATCTTACAAGGTCCAAACTTCTTCATTTTTAGCTTGTTATAGGTACCAACTAGAAATATATTCTTCTTCAAATGAATCATAACCTCATCTCCAACTTCAAAAGATTTATGTCTCCTTCTCTTGTCTACTCTCTATTTATATTTCAGATTACTGTCCTCCAAATTCCTTTTAACTTCATCATGTAAAGTTCTCATGTACACTGCAAAATCCTTAGCTTCAGCACTTCTTCTTGTCTCAGTAGGTAAATCTCTTATCTCTATAGTTTCTTTAAGATTAAATCCAGTAACAATATCAAATGGTGTCCTCTTAGTGCTTCTATTCACCAAATTATTATATGAAAACTCTTCTTGTGCCAAAATCAAATCCCAATTAGCAGGCTTATCTCCAACTAAACATCTCAACAAGTTTCCCAAAATTTTGTTCACAACTTTAGTCTATCCATTTGTCTAAGGGTGAAATGTATAACTAAAATTCAATTTTGTATTCATCTTTTTCAAAAGTTTTCACCAAAAGCAACTAGTAAACTTAGTATCTCTATCTGAAACAATAGATTTAGGCAAACCATGCAATCTTACCACTTCCTTGAAGAATAATTCAGTTACATGTAATGGATCAGATGTCTTCTTACAAGGTATGAAATGAGCCATCTTTGAAAATCTATGAACCACTACCAAAATAGAATCATTACCTCTTTGAGTTCTAGGAAATCCAAGAACAAAGTCCATACTCATATCTTCCCAAGGTCTATTAGGTACAGGAAAAGGTTTATACAATCCAACATTCTGACTAGTTCCTTTTGCTACTTGACAAATTCTACAACCTTTAACAATTCTCTATACATATCTATAAATCTGTGGCCAAAAGTATCTTTCTAAAATCAAATTCATAGACTTATCAGTCCCAAAATGTCCAGCAAGTCCACCACTATGTTTCTCCTTTATTATGTTATCTTGCATAGATCCTCTAGGTATGCAAAATTGAACTCCTTTAAACAACATGTCTTCTTGAATGAAATAATCAGTCCACTTATCACTCATTGTGTGTTCCTTACAAGCTTTCCAAGGCTCTACAAAATAAATTTCAGTCTCATACAAATACTTCAAATAATCAAAACCAAGTACCTCAACTCTCATCTCTGTCAACAAACTTCTTCTTTGGCTCAAGGCATCAGCAACCTTATTTGACTATCCACTCTTATGCTTCAATGAAAAGAAAATATTCTGATCTTTCATTTCTCTTATAAATTTTTTACCATCAAACAAACATACTCTAACTGTGGTACAGTGACTTTCATCAAACTTATCTATCAAAGGAAATAACACTTGTTTCTTTCCATCCATCCAAATAGTATATTGATTCAATCTACCATCATGCAAAGCTTTCCTATCATACTGCCAAGGTCTACCCAAAAGAATATGACAACAATCCATAGGCATAATATCACACAAGACTTCATCATGATAATTCCCAATTTTGAATTTAATAAGGCATTGTTCACTTACAAGTAGTTTATGCTCCTTCTAGATCCAATCAATATGGTAAGGCTTCAGATGTTTCAATATCTTCAACTGTAGCTTGTTAACCAGCTCTTTGGATGCCAAATTATCAAAACTTCCACTATCAATGATTACCTTGCAACACTTATTAGCAATCTTACATCTGGTTCTGAACAAACTTTTCCTTAGAATAGGTTCCTCATAAGCTTCTTCATTCCACAAGATCCTTCTTAGCATCAAGTTCTCACCATGTTCAAGTTCACTAGACATTTCTTCAACTTCTTCACAAGCCAAATTATTTCTTCCATTACCTCCAGTCTTCTTTCCAGAGTTAGTACATTCAAAAGCTCTATGTCCTTCTTCACCACACTTGTAACAAATACCTTTAAACCAAAATTTCTCTTCTCTTTTCCCATTATTATTATTCCTAGAGTAACCAGTATAGCTACCTCTAGAGTAATTGTCTCTTTTACCAGTAGGGTCATCTTCCCATCCTTTATCTTCTACTGAATTTTCAGATCTACTACTTTCTCCATAAGATCTTCCTCTACTTCTCTAAAATCTACCACCTCTTCCTCTTTATCTTTGTTCATGTCTTTTTGTCAATCTATCTTCAGCCTTCAAAGAAGATTGATATGCTTCTTCCACACTTTCTATCTTCACATAGATGATCTCATCTTGAATAGATGTCCTCGGGCCATTCATATATCTATCCACCTTCTCAACTTCATCATACACATGTCTAGATCTGATATCCAATTTGTAAAATTCCTCGGTATATTCTTTCACACTCATGTCCTTTTGTCTCAAATTTTTCATTTTTCTCATCAGACTAACTTGGTAGTTAGCTGGAAGAAACTTCTTCTTCATCTTTCCAAGCATCTTCATCTATGTCTTGATCTTTTCTTTTCCTCTCTTCTTTCTGTCCATTTGCAAATGATCTAACCAAAGAGATGCATGCCCTTTAAACTTTATAACTACTATTTTGACCTTCTTATTATCAAGAGTACCTTCATACTCAAAATATTTATCCATCTCAGAGATCCAATCCAAAAGTGTATTGGTCTCATTTCTTCCATCATAGCAAGAAACTTCAACTGCAGGTTTGGAGTTAGCCTTAGACAAAACTCTCAAAAGTCTTTCCTCATCCTATTCAACTTCAAGTTTAGGATTATTGTTGCTTCTTCTTCTTCATCACTAACATCTTCAAGTTATGTGCCTCTTCTCTGGGCTATCTCTACATCTTCAAGCCTAGTTGCAATCTGCCTCAACATATCCATGATAGCATTATCATTTCCTCTACAATGAACCATCTTGACAATCAGGTTCTAGCAAGATCATAAACTTCTACAATTTATAGGTTAGATCTCAGATTTTCCACCCTACAACCAGTCTAATAAGGTTCTCCATGATCTAATCCATAAGAAAGAACTCACTCTGATACCACTTGATGCAAGGGTAGGGTAGTACAAGCAGAATCAAGCAAAATTGACTCCACTTTAATCAATAGCAAGCCCCACTCAAAGTTACACAATGGAAGAAATATAATATCACATGAAAGAAATTAAATCACAATGGATATGAGACAAGAAACTAGTAGCAACAATAGAGAAATTATATTATATCTTTCAACATGCCCAGCTGTGAGGCCTTCCGGGTTTCGGCCTTATACAATGAGAATTATGAAATTAGAATCACATCTCACATCCTATCTTTGTCTCCAATGATGTATTTTGATATTCCTCTCTAAACATACCTCTTAATTTCCTCTTGATTCCCTACTACATCAATCTAGACTCCTTATATAGCCAGCTGAGCCACAAGTCATCCAGTCAGGCATTTAATTACATTATAGGTCCAGTCTCAAGATTTAAACCAAAACTAATGCTAGAATGAATATAATTTGATGCACATTTTGATTTAGGTCCTTAAATGACCCAATAACATTCCTTTAAGGGAACAAGGCCCCATTTTATCACACGGAACATCACAAGAAGAAACACTACATGTTTCACCCAAAAATTGGAAGAAAATAGGTCCCCGAGAAAAATGGGCATAAATTTTTACTCATAATGAATTAGGTCTTGTGCTCTTGGGAAGTGATATTAATTTAGGTCCTCTAAAATTCCTTAATATTGAAAAGGCTGATTCCTTATGGATCAAGATCACCACTATGAACAATCAGCACCAAAACTACAGGAAAATGTGGTTCTGACAGCAAGGAAAATAGTTGTAACTTTGAAACAATCCATCCAAACTTTATGTGCTCATTGGAGAAGGTTCCAAAATAGGTCCTTAACATCATGTAAGCTTCACACAACATGAAACCATCAAATACAACAATTATAAAGAAAACAACAGCAAACAGGTACAAAAATTAGGAAATGTTTTTGGTTGATGCAAGATTGCTCAAAGACCCAAGATGCTCCTACATCACATTTCCTCAAAAAAACTCCCCCAAGAATGACTCCTCCATCTGCTAAAATATTCTTTAATATTCTCCATTTCCTCAACTGAACTACTTCCATAACTAAATACTACTCTTGCTCACTACTCCCTCTTTGCTTACTACATATTACTCCTCCTTGATTCTTTATGTACTCCCTTTTTAATATTGTTTTTCATGACTATATACTACTCCCCCTTTGACATCAATGGAAAAGGGTGCCAATCATTTCAGCACCAGTACTACTCCTAAAGTAGAGTATTCAATCATCCATCAGTCACTGAGGACTGATGCTCTTTTCACTTTCTCTAAGAAAAATCAGGGAAGGGCATTACAACCAACTTCTCCCTGAGATACTCAAAAGTATCCTTTGGTAAAGGCTTTGTGAAAATATTTGCTAGCTAATCCTTTGTACTCACATAATCCAATTTGACTTCTTTCTCTGCCACTTTCTCTCTTAGGAAGTGATACTTGATCTCTATGTGTTTTGTCTTTGCATGCATCATAGGATTCTTTGACATGTTGATAGTGCTAGTGTTATCACAATGAATGACAATAGGATAACCAATCTAAATACCAAAATCCTTTATCATCTGCTTGATCCAAACAATTATAGAACAATTCAAAGCTTTTTTAACATACTCTATTTCTACTGTTGACTGAGAGATACAATTTTGCTTCTTGCTTGTCCAAGTGACAAGTCTGTCACCAAGAGACACTGCTCCTCTTGATGTACTCTTCCTATCATCCATGCATCCTAACCAATTTGTATCTTTATATACATGAAGCTCAACATTCTCTGAATTAGGATACCATAGTGTTATAAGTAGTAGTTTCTATTGCACCAAAAGATCAACCTATTAATGTTTGATATAACCACTAGACTTATAGAAGACACAGGAGGCGGTTAAGCCATGCCATGAATCTCGAGGGGATTTCTGACCATTTTGCCAACAATCTCCCCCTTAGCGCTACCTAAGGGGATTAGAACCTATGACCAAGCTCTGATATCACTTGTTACAAGTAGTAGTTTTTGCTGCACCAAAATATCAACCTGTTAATGCCTGATACAACCACTAGACTTATAGAAGACACAGGAGGCATTTAAGCCATGTCACAAATCCTAAGGGGAATGCTAACCATTTTTCCAACACATAGACCATAGCTCAACATGTCTATGCTACATATACTCAAAGATTAATGCATAAGTCTTCCACGCATGCTACTTACCATATGTTTTCATTAATGAAAAACATATAGTCAGCACTGGCTTGCTAGAAAATCTCCAACTTAATCAACTTATTCTATGATCTAAAACTCTTTAAACTTTATGCACGAAAATATTCAACATCAACTAACATGACTAGAAAATTTCAAAGAATTCATCCATAAATAATCAATCACACAATGAAGACACCATTTTTTTCTCATGGAAACCTGAATGGGAAAAAACCACAGTGGGAGTAGGTACCCACTAAATATGTTCTCTTCTGTAATATGCCACGTGAGGAGCTTACCTGGTTAAATGTTTACAAAAACACTATTAGGTGCTATATGGGTAATTTATTTTCCTATAGACCTATTAGGATCTTTTCCCTATTAAGAGAAACCTTTTTATAGGATTTTAAACATTCAACATGAATGCCACCTTGTTAGAGGATTTAAAACTAAGATCTATTAGGATCTAACCCATTAAGGGATTTCACTATGTTAGTGCTTCAAATGATTGCAGATGGTAATAAAAATGTAAGATTCTAATACATAACTCTATGGACTCAAAAGATGAATCTAATAATATCAAACACTAAGGTGCTAAGGATTTTATCCTTCTTCACTTTGAGCTTTAATCTCAAGCAGGTGTACCTGACAGATTCAATTCTTTAAAAAATAGCAAAAATTATCTATATTCTTGATATAGACATAAACATCTAATTATTTCAACATAAATATAAGATAAATTGTTATTTTATATGTGTTGATGGTGAGAAATGTAAATTGAGAAAAGACCAGTGCCAAATCCTAGGACAAAGAGTCAAAGAACATACATCCTTAGAAATCCCTCAAATCTAATATACTCAAAACCCAGATGAGATGCCTTACAAATCACCCTCTCATTTACACATGCAGTCATGAAATTCTAGCATAAACTATGAATTCCCTGAAATCTCCCTTAATTCTTACCCTTCCTTTGAAAGAAACTTAAGATTAACCTCACTATTTACCTTATAAATGATGTATTAAAGATGCCTTACAAATTTAATACATAGAAAACTCAAGATTCATATCAGAAGAAAAAAAAATGTGCAAAGGAGTTTCAATACATTTTCATTGATATTTCAGTTTATTAGTACATTCAAAGACAAAAATTCTTTAGACAAAAACACCAGATATAGAAATCTCCTTACTAAATGAATTTCACCACCACCTTACAAAAGTAATACTTGCTATATATATCATTACTATCCATCTTGGAATCCTTAGGAAAAGGATGCAACAAGCTTTAGATGGCTAGGATATTGACAGGTACAAAAGACAAAATAGACAACATCATAAATAGGAAAGGGAAGAAAAGCCAGATTATTAGTTTCTACTCATTGTGAATCTTCATAGGTGGCACCTTTGTCTGCAGATATTTTAAAGTAACCGTTGAAAGTTGTTACATGAATAATGACCACCTACTGACTAACTTACAATATTCTCTTTCTGATAACTACCCTCCCTATACTCAAGGATCAAATATCATGTGTGATTCAATCTTCCTCCATTTCTTCTAAATCAATGGTTGATGGCTTCTTGTTCTTAGGCTTCGTGCTCTTTTAAGATCTGTAACTATTCCATCTTCCTGTCTATCTGACCTAGAATTAGTTATAGCTTTGGTGTCATTAACAAATCTGGTGAAATCATTTTCTACTTGGAGCATGTCATCCAAAATAATACAAAATTGTTCACATCCAAAGTGCCATTATCATTTACAAAGGCATCTTGCCCAGTCAGCAACTGATCCATGTTTTCTTTCCACTCCTCAACACCTTTGATATTGCCATCATCTTTATGAATTGGAGGCATAAACTTGCTAAAATGTAGGATGAACATATCCATTTTAGCTTTGATTTGAATTGCTTTCCCTGTGTCAAAACTCCTTGAAAAATATTAAAAACCCTTAAATAATTTTAAAAAAATAGCCACAATGGTTAATCAACAGTTTTAAAACACATTTGCTGATCTTCAAACTTCCTGGCATATCAGATGACACACATAAGTTGATAGAATAGTCAAAAAATCCTTAAAAAGACCTTCTATATCACCCTCAACAACCAATCAGAAGCGGTCACATCGACAACACTTGGCACTAAGGACCCACCGTCGATCCTCCATTAAAAATTTTTATCCTTTAAAACTTCATAAACTCACAGACCCACTTACAAATTGGGACACATGTCAAACAGGCATGATCCCAAGATGAATAAACTTGTTGCAACTCCTGATCAAGGCTTCACGCCTGTTGTCATATCAAAACCAATCCTACAATCTACATTAAAAGGTATCACTAGTCCCACCTTTTTATTAACACAATGGACCAAACATGTGAGACTCAAGCATGATCCCATAGTTAGTAACTTTTGAGAACCTTTCCTTCAAGGGTTCACACCCTTCATCTGATCTTTCTGCAAATGGAAGTGAGATCTTACACTACTTCCCAACTAGGCCTGCCTGACATACTTTGGTAAAGTGACTTGATCGGGTGGCTTAATGACAACTGTTGATTTTATACTATCTGTTGGGTTTTTCATTTCTTATCGATTAGACCCAAAATACTGGTCCCACTTTCCTTGATCCTTTTTTTGGTTGAAGCATCCAACAGCCATTGGGTTTTGCATTATTTACCGACTAGGCCCGGAAGACCTAAAACTATGGTTGACTTTCTCTTTTCTTACATCTGTCGGACTTAGCACTAAACTTTATGAGATTCAGAGATAACCTTCACAAGTTAAGTCACTTACTTATCACTGAATCTCCAAATGAAATAAGACTTCATTATAAATTCATGTGATTTGGAGATAACCTTCCTTCACTGAATCACCAAATGCCTCACTTAACCTTGTCGCTAAATCTCAAAATGCTTAGCCACTAACCACCAGCACTTGGAGATTAAGAGACAACCATATTCACCAAGTCATTGAAATTTTAAGACATCATCATCGAATATTAAGAGACTTGGAGAAAGCCTTTGTCACCAAGTCGCTAGATGAAAACCACTAACTACCCGACACTTAAAGATTAGGAGATAATAATTAGACCGTTAGGCTACTAACCTTGTCGCCCAATCTCTGAATCACTTAACATTTTCATTTTGAGATTAAGAGACACAAAGGGAAAAGATACTAGCCACGTGTATATTGATAACTTAAGTGCCTAAAAAGGTAACTTTAAAACATAAGATCTAGGGCATGACCAAGAACACTTCAAGAATAAAACCCTACTAAAGGTAATCAAGACCTAGGGTAAAGAAATGTAGACATTTTCACACATGATTATTTCAAGACTCAAACCCCTTAGAAAAATTTTGCAAACACATGAAGTAAAGGAGACACATGAACAATTCAAATGTCAATAAGAACTAGAAATGACACTTCTCAGAAAACCTAGAAAATACACCATCAGTGGCTCTATCTGAGGATGCTTGAAAGCAATTTCATAGAAAGAATTCATGAATCTCTAGGTGGAAGACCACAAAAACACTAACCTACTGAAGAAAACAAAGACATGACAAAAGAAAACACACCTATACATATATTAAAAAACTAGTGTGCATGGAAATGATTGAAGCTTAATTGAAGAAAAACTTTAGAAATTGTCCATGCACTGGCAATTCATGTTCTTCATCAACCATATTTTTCAAGAAATAAGAATCTTTTCCATGAATCTGATAAATAATATAAGGGCCCAACCATAATGATTCAAAAATTTTATGTTTTCCCTGATCTTCAGCCCTAGCATTCCATTGATGGACTACGTCACCAGGTTGGAACTTCATGATACTAGCTCTTTTGTCAAAAAGATATTTCATTTTTTGTTGTCATTTGACATTTTCTTTTTGACTCTCTCTTCTTATCTCATCCAATTCAACCAATTGGATCATCCTGTCTTGCAAAGGTTCACAAACCCCTAAACCTTCATCTTGTATGAATTGATAGACAGGCAATAAATTATTAACAGGTAATCTAGACTTCATACCATATACTAATTTAAATGGAGACTTACCTATGGCCCTTTTCTCTGTAATTCCATCAGCCCACAATGCAAGTTTCAACTTTGCATGCCAAGTTCTCTTATTCTTTTCTAATGATTTCTTCATAATCTACAAAATGCTCTTATTGCTTGATTCTTCTTGTCCATTGGCCTGTGGGTGATATGGGGATGAATATGACAAAATAATTCTGATCTCTGAATAGAAATCAACAAATTCTTCTGATATGAAGCACATGGCATTGTCCATTACTAATTTGACAAGAACACCAAACCTATTAACCACATTATTCATCAAGAATTCTATTACCACTGTGCTAGTACCTTCTTTATTTGGGTTGCCTCAATCCATTTAGTAAAGTAATCTATAGAAACTAGTAACCAACTATGTCCCCCGCTGGATTTCTCTACAAATTCTCAAATGAAGTCAATACCCCACATTGAAAATGGAGCTTCTACAACTACATGGTTTAATAATAATGCTCCTAAGAACTTTTTATTATTTGAGAATCTTTGGCATGGCTCAAATTTTCTGATAAATGAATGAGAATCCTTAAATAAACTAGGCCAATAATAACTAGCCCTCAAAATTTTGTGACTTTTTTCTCTGGCTGAATAATGCCCTCCACATAGTCCAAAGTGAATTTCTTTTAATACTTTCTCCTACTATCCTATTACTCCATTTTTCTATCATTGCAAAAAATCCAAAGAAAATGGTGTATTCCTTGCAAAACCCTAGAAAATTGTCTTGCCCTGTCTATAACTTGTTTTTATCAGCAAAGAATATTATGATGTTTCATTGCTTGCACCATTAGACTTGGTTAGTTCAAGCTATCATCAAGCTCTAGTTAAGAGTGCATGTGTTGAAATGCAAAAACCAGTGACATGTAGCATTTTTAAGTTCTGAGAAATAGGTCTTTATCCATGAATAAGGGTTTTGAAAATTTGCCTAAGTCCAAGAAATCCTACCCTTGTTCTTTTTCTTCATTACCTTTGTGGGTCACTTAAGTCCCCTTTCTACACATGTTCTATTTCCTTGCCCGAGTAGTTAAGTCTTTTATTTGATGACTAAGTGTTCACGTGTTCTCCTGATCTTAGCGGCTAAGTTCCTAACATACATAGACTTGGGAAACTATTATGTTTTCCTTCAGTCATGTATTCCGCCAGATATCCAGTCAAGTTTTTAAAGGCTTAGAGATATAACAAGGACCTTCGGTGTTGATCTTGATCAATGGCTAGCACATGTTCTTGAGATGGAATTAGAGTTAAGCAAGGCATCTAGCAATCCAGTGAACACTGCATTCATGTGTTCTCTGAATATAACCTTAGTCAAGACAAATATTCAGTGATCATGAAAAGTCTTTTGTCGCATGTTCGCTAGGTCAAAGTTGAGTTAAGCTAAAGGTTTGGAGATTAAATGTGGACCGTTGGATGAGATTTTGATTGACGACATTCACATGATCTCTAGACCAAACTAAGGTTAGGTAAAAGGTCCTAAGATCTAGCGACTACCTCAATCACATGTTCTCATAATGAAATGTGGGTTAAGGTTGAAGACTTGGAGACTCACTGTGGACTGTTGATGTAAGTGAAATCAGGGGGTTGTCACTGGTTCTCTTGATGAAACTTGAGTTCAGGGAAATGCTCAGTGATCAAGAAAATGTAGTGTTTTCCGATTCTCCAGATCAGACTATGGTTAAGAGAAATATTGAGCAATTGGGAGAATGCCTTTAGTCCCATATTTTCCAGATGACTTAGGGTTAAGGGGCTTTCCATGGTTAAAAGATGAAGACAATGGGTCCAGTTACCATGGTTGTTGATGTGCTCGGTCCTGATTGCTTGCTAGTAAGGTTGATGTGGCTATGTTTTAAAAGAGGCTAATTGACTATTGTTGATTAATGAGAATCACCTGATGTGCTAGGAAAAGATGAGATCAATGACTGCATTTTAATTTTGATCAATTAGCCATTGAGCCAAAATTTTAAAATTGATTAAGGGTTTTTGCTGGGGTTGATACAATGAACCAGACACAACAAGATTGAATCAGTTTTATTTTCCAAGGATGGTTGTAGGTAGAAGGTTGATAAGTGAGATATCAGGTAGTCATCTTGATTAGAGTTATTTTCCTAAAATGTCATACTAGTTAAATACAAAGGACTGATACTTTGAGAAAGGTGGCTAAGGGTATTGTTTGGGGATCTTAAGTAAGGAAGTTTGATAGGAAAAGGTTGATTGGGACATTTTGGTAACACCTGGCAGAATTAGAACTATTTTTGGAAACTGTTGCAGAAGACATGGTGCTCAAATTAACCTACACTTTTGAAACTTGAAACTGAGTGCAATCTTGGTGCACTTTATTTCCTTTGTCTTATCTGTGTAATCTTTATTTCATTTCTAAGTGATCCATAGCTTGTTTGCAATCCTGGTTTTATAAAAGGATTTCCAAGATCATTTAGAAGGACCAAAACTTGAGCATTTGATTGACAAGTTTATGAGTCTAGGATATAGTAGACTGTATTAGGCCATCTTTTTTATAGATTAGCAAGTATTATTGGTTTTTAGCTAAATATTCAGATGGTTTTCATTTTAAAGCATTGTGTATACATATAGATGATATAGCATATTTGAATAAAATCCAAAGTTCATATCTCTCCTTGGTATTCTCTTTCTTTGAGTTATGAGTTGTCAGATTCATTGCATGGATTATCTCTATGTATGTGTTGATATTCTCCATCTTTGATCTAAAGATCAAATTAAATAAGATTTACATACAACACTAATTCTTGAATTTTGCATAAGGATATTAGTAAGTAGTGTGGATTTCAAGAGTCCTCTGATTAGAATCATCACAGAGTGGTAGTATTTTTTAAGGATATAAATCATCAAAGTTTAATATATTGTATCTTTATTTCATTTTGTAGTCAAGATGTCACCCAATGGATAAGGCACTGGCAAGCATTGGAGCTAGTTTGTAGAAATAATTCCCTGATGAGTTTCTTACTATATTCCTAAAATATTAATATAAATTAGTTAAAAATCTTTGAAGTATTGTGACCCACATGTTTTGTCCCATCTAATGGTAATGGAGAATCAATAGATGAGTGGTTATCATTTAGTATTTTCTTACCATCTATCTGTTGTTTTTAAATCTAGTTTATGATTGTTGAAGTAAGGTTTGTTTTACTAGATTAGGAGTACCCTCCTTGGTCTTGTAGAGCTAGAAGTGTAGAGGGTAGTCATGTCCCTATAGTTGGTCCACTCATCTTAGAACTCATATTTGGATCTAACCCATCCTTAAAAACTATAGATGTATTGGTTTCTCTTGAAAGCATAAAGTCCATTTTGAGGAACCAACAAAATTGTCCTTTGCCCAAACACAAGAGGAATATTCCATCTTTGTCTTTCCAATACAAGTCACCTTATAGAAAAACATACTTTTAAGCCTGTAATCTGAGTCTCCTCTTCTCATTGTCATTTAGGCCATGTGGGAAACTAGGATTTTTGAGAAAATGCACAATATTTGTATACCATGGTTGCATCTCAATGCTTGTAACCATTCTTTCACCCATGGTAACATTATTCACCTAGACCAAGTCCATATTTTCTTCAGTCATCAACTTTGCTATTCCAAACCTCTAATCAATTTGGTAATATGAAGCTCCAAATCAAACTCCTAGATTCTATTAATCCACTTGTATTTTTTCCTTGTAACCTAACTCTGGACTAGAATGTCCTTCACCACAGCATGAGGAACATATACATTAACTTTGGCACAAACCAAATAAGGCCTAAATGCTTTAACTTCTTTTACCAATGCATAAGATTGATTTTCCATTAGCACATAATTTATTTCAGCTGACTTTAGTGATTTGCTAAAGAATGCAATGGGGTGCTCAAATCCTTCCCTATTCTTTTGTAATAGAACTATTGCAATAGTATGAAAAGATGCAAAATAAAACAAGGAAAAAGGTTTAGAATAATCAAGAGAGATTAAAATAGGGGCCTCTAGGATTGTTTGTTTAATTTTCTCAAAGGCCTTTTGTGCTTCCTGACTCCAATCAAATCTTGCATCTTTTTTCAAAAGCTTGACTATGGGCTTGACCATCTCTGCAAAGTTAGCAATGAATCTTTTGACAAAATTAATTTGTCCAAGGAAAGACTATACACCTTTAAGTTTTTTGGGAGTAGGGACCTTTTGAATTGCTTCAACTCTCTTAGGATCAATTCTCACTCCCTCTTTAGACACTATATGCCCTCATAGCTTTCCTTCAGTAAAAGAAAATTGGCATTTCTTGGGATTCAATGACATGCCAAACTCTAATGCTTTGACCAAGACCTTCTCCAAGTGACTGCAATGGTCATCGGCTTTCTTTGAATAAGCAATCAGATCATCTTGATACAACACCCTGAGAACATTTATAAGATCCTTGAAAGCCACATCCATTGCCCTTTGAAAAGTTGATCCATCATTTTTTAAACCAAATGGCATATAGCCATACAGTACATAAGTTCCCCAGGGAGTAGTAAATGTTGTTTTAAATTTTTCTGATTCCTTAACCAGCACTTGGTTATACCTTGAGAAACCATCCATCATGGATAATAACTCACAACTAGTCACCCTATGAAGCATGGCCTCCATGTTGGGCAATCCATAATTATATTTCAATGAATCGACATTCAAGTTTCTAAAGTCAACACATAATCTTATGTCCCCATTCTTCTTTCTAACTGGTACCAAATTGGAAACCCAAGATGAATGCCTTATAGGCTCAATAATGTCTTCATCCCTTAACTTTGTCACCTCTGCTTGCATTTTAGTATCTAGCAAGAGATTGATAGGCATTTGTTTCTACCTAAAAGGTATGGTATCTTCTTTTAAAGGGATTTCATGTTGAAATAAATCTTTCCTATAAGCCTTGAGGTCATCATAAGACTAGGAAAACACATGCTTATACCTTTTCATAAATCTTATCAAATTGATTCTCACATACCTACTTAGCTTCTTTCCAATGTACACCAACTATGGGGATGTCTTTGATCCTAAGTTTATTTCTTCCAAATCCTCAATCTTAGCATTGGATTTTTGTGACATATAATTGTCATTTATTCTAAACATGCCCTCTAGTTCAACTAACCCCTTAGGAATATGATTAGAATCTAGTTGAATAATTTCATTCCCAAGAATGCAATCCCTTCCATTGACAACCTCCGTTGAGCCATCACAGTCAATTTTTTGGCCATCATTTTGATCTAGGCCTTGAATAAATCTAAGGATATCATCATCCTCAAAAACTTGCCAATTAAAAATGTTATTAGGCATAGAAGGCCTGCTCTTTATTTCTAACATTGACACACTAGCAAGAGTAACATCATTGTTCTTTAATGAAACATTTACAAGGAAATTTTCCATGATATTATTTGACCTTTCTACCCATTGAATATTGAAAGAATCAAATAATTATATTCTATCCCAGATAGCATATCTATATAATTTTAGTCTGTCATCCTTGGCAACATATTTAGATCTGATCTGAGCTATGATCAATTGGGAATCTCTATGAACTTTTAAACATTTTATACCATGCTACATGGAAATATCTAATCCTAGTATCAAATCCTCATACTTGATAGTATTATTTGTGCATTGAAAAGTCAACAAAAAGGAATACTTAAAAGTAATACCTGATGGGGATATAAACAATACACCAGCTCCTGATCCTTTTTTAGAGCATCCTTCATCAAAGTACATCTGCCACAGCCAATTTTTCTACAACAATAACTCATCAACTATTGGATCAGTATTCCTTGATTGTGGCTTTATTTCTTCAACAATGAAATTCTCCATATCAATGTAAACACAACAATTCAAGTCTTTAGGTGCTACCATCTCAACCATGACAGAATAGAGAGGCTCTCTGCACAACTTAAACTTAGTGCCATTTATAGGTATAGTAGCATAGGACATCTCTAGTTGCAATTTTCCTCCCACTACTACTGCCCATTGTCTTGATAGCAACACACTATAATGAGGCTTTGTATCAACTACAACTACATCCATTTTATATGTGGCCTCAAGGAATGCAACAATCTTCACTTCTATTCCTATTAATGTTCTTACCACAAGAACTACCCTATTATCCATGGCATAACACCTTCCACTTGATGTATCAACTTGAAGTCCTAGTTCATTCATAACATGATATGGCATCACTGTAGCTGCAGCACCAGAGTCGATCATACAATTTTTTAACAAGTTGTTGACAATCAGAGTGACATAGAAAGGATCAATTAAAGATGGTTCTTGGGTTACAATATTTCCAACACAAAATTTAAAAATATCCTTTCTTGTCTCAGGTCCATCCATTGGCTTCTCCTTTTCTAATACAATAGGAGTATCTCCTTGTTCATTTATCAAGGCCAATGTTGCTCCCTTGTGCTCTTTTATCTTTAGCATTTCCAACAAGGGGATTGAGACTTTCATTTGAGATAGGGCTTGTCTCATGTCAAAGGTTGGGGGTTCAGTAAAAGGATCAGACAAATCTTTTCCCTTACTAACCCTTTTGTTTCTCTTTTTTGTGGCAATATCCTTATTCCTCTTAGTATCTTGAATAAGAACAATTTCTTCTTTCTTATTGTTACTACCCTTGCCTTTGATTACATTTTTATTTGGAGAAACTTTATTTTGGGAATCATCCTTTACAAAGACTAAACTGGGTACTCCTTGATTAGGGTCTACTCTTTTATTCCTCAAATTATATGAGGATCTGGCTTGAGAAATGGAAGCCACAGTAAGAGTCCTACTTTCTTCTTCACTAGGGTTTCTGCAGTGAGCATTACCTAGCTCTATCCTGATCACACTTGTTGACTCGTACACATCACTTTCAGACTCATCTTGATCTAAATGGGTAAAAACTTGTTGTTCATACTTTGGAAAATTTCTTCTCTTATAATAAATATCAACAAGTATTTCTTTATCTCTTGAAGATGAGATTTATTCCACTTTCTCAGTGGTAAACATATTAATTATAGGATTTTCAGATCCTTCATTATCTCCTGCATGTAGGTCTTTCACTTCTTCTCCCAAATCTTGGGCCATAGCACATTGATAAGGTGAGTGAGGCATGTTAAAATCCACATACCATGGAGTGTTCTCTAAATTATGTGCTGAATTATTTTCTAAAGGATCAGGGGTATCCCTTCCTTTTTTAGTCTCATGGGTATCAAGAAAAAGGCTTCCCATCTTTCCAATTTATCTTGTAAGGTTGATCATGAAACATAGGGAATCTTCCATGCCTCTGATACAGTGGTCTATTATCTAAAAACATCTTTCTCCCCTTTCGATCTTGGTTGAGAGATCTTTAATAAAAATTGCCAACTTTTCAACCTTATTATCCTCTTTAGTTGGTCTACCATCATGTGCTTTGGTTTCTTTCCACAATCTTCCTTCATCCCTTTTGTACATTTGACTAGATACTTTCCTATTACTTTCAATATTTATTGCTAACTTGAAAGCATCTCTCAAAGTACGTGGGATTTTGTCTCTCAAGAGATAAGAAATTTTTCCATCCAAAGCATTGAAATATGTGGTTAGGAAAACTTCATCACTAATCTCAAGACTTGGAATAATTTATACATTTCCTTTTGAAACCTGTTGTTAAACTCAAACATGCCCTCATTGGGATGTTTTTTTATATTATTGAATTCATTGAGCATATAGCTAGAATTAACATGTTCAACATATTTCTCCTTAAATATTATCAAAAACTCATCCCATGATGTAATATTGTTCTTAGGAAAACACCTATACCAATCCCTAACATCTTGATGCAGGAGCATCTCGGGTTCTTGGAAATCCTAAGTCACCAAAAACATATTTGAGTTTGTGTATGTTACTCGGTTCCTACTTTGACTGAGTTGGTTCAGTGTTTCTAGGTTTCCTTTGTTTGCCGATGTTGATCAATTATCTCTTTGGTGCTCAATGAATTTCCTTAGCGCTCAGTGATGCTTGTCTAGCACTCGATTGGCTTGGCTTACTGATGGGTTTCTTTTGAGTTCTTGTTGAGGCTGACTTGTGCATTTATTTTGGGTCATGGAATTAATGTTGTTATCCATTATTCAGAAGCATGTGGACGTAGATCTAGTAATCCCTTCTATTGATTTTGGATCTGAAGGCCGACTTGGCTCAGTAGCCTCTTGTATAAATGTAGTTGTTGGGTAGAGTTTTAGGGAGTCAATTTAGGGGATTAAGTTTTGATAGAAGATAGAAGATAAAATTTTAGAGATTGTTTGTAGATCATTTCATGTTTGAGGATTTTTGTACTTGATGGTAATATTGGGCTGAAACTGGGAAGGCCTTATAGCTCGGCATGTATGAATTAATTTGAAGATAATATATGAAACATCATGCATTCTCTCTCTCATTGTTGTGTGTTGTTGCTTTTGTATGTTGTTGAGCAAGGTGGATCTGGTTAGGCTATCACTTTGGCCCCTCACCCCATCCTCCTTTACGTCAAGTGGTATCAGAGTGAGGTGAGATCTGGATCTAGGTTTGCTAATCTAGATTTGAAGGTTCCTTCTTGTAAATCCCTAGTTGAATTGTTGTGGGGTGGCAGATTGTGATATGACCTGCAATTGCAGAGGATTTTCAAGATGGTTCATGGGAGGTGAGATACAGATCCAAGATTGGCAAACATGTTGAGAAACCTTGTTGCTAGACTTGAAGTTGTTGAAATAGCCCAAAGAAGAAGTAGACATCTTGAAGATGTTAGTGATGATGAAATTGAGGTAGAACAAGGTGATGTAGAACCTGCACCTATGATGGATTAGGGTGAGGAAAGATTCTTGAAGGCCTTCACAAGTTTGAAGTCTACACCACACTTTAATCCTCCTGAGTATGGTGGAAAATTAGATTCTGATGAATTGGTGGATTGGATCACTGAGATGGAAAAGTATTTTGAGTATGAAAATGTACTTGAGGAAAAGAAGATGAAAAATGCGAGCACAAAGTTGAAGAGTCATGCATCCTTGTGGTGGGAACATCTACCGCTGGATAAAAAGAGGAAAAGCAAAGAGAAAATTAAGTTATGGAATAAAATGGTGAATAAATTGAAAGGAAAGTTCTTACCTTGTGATTATCAGATTAACCAAGTTAGGTGAATGCAAAGTTTGAGGTAGAAAGATAGCTCAGTAAAAGATTATACTAAGGAATTCTATAGATTAGATATTAGATCTGGACATGATGAAGATGATGTGGAAAGAATTTCCAAATACCTAAATGGTTTGACAGTTTCCATCCAAGAAGAAATTAGTTTTGTCAAATTGGAAAATATTGAAGAGGCTTATCAATTTGCATTGAAAGATGTGTAGAAATTGAACAAAAGACATGAACAAAAATAAAGAGGTAGAGTTGGTAGATTCCCTAGAGGAAGAGGAAGATCTAATGGTGAAAATGGTAGATCTGAACCTGAAAAGATAAATCTGGATAAAGACAAGACCGAGTGGAAAGGTGAAAGTTCATCTGTAGGCAGAGGCAGTAACTACAAAGGTGGTTATAATAGATGTGGTTTCCAAGGAACTTGTTACAATTATGGAGAAGGACATAGATCTTTTGAATGTACGCATGCTAGTAATAAGGTTGGTAGCAATAGAAATGCTTTGGTGCAAGAAGAGTCACTGAATGAACTTGAAAAGGAAAATAACTTGATGGTAAGGAGAGCACTTTGGAATGAAGGTAAAAAGGAAGATCCGGTAAGGATAAGTTTGTTCAAGACTAGATGTAGAGTTTTTGAAAAAGTTTGGAAGGTTATCATTGACAGTGGTAGCTTGGAGAATCTAGCATTTGAGGAAATGGTCACAAAGTTGCAGTTGAAAAGATTGGAACATCTGAATCCCTGTCAGATTTCATGGATCAAAGATGAGCATACACTCTTGGTAAGTGAGCAATGTTATGTGAATTTGAAAATTGGAAAGTACTATGATAAGGTGTTATGTGATATCATGCCTATAGATTGTTGTCATATTTTGTTGGGTAGACCTTAGAAATATGATAGACATGCTATATATGATGGGAGATTGCATAAATATACTATTTGGGCTGATGGAAGAAGACAAATATTGTTACCTTTGATTGAAGAACCTATTAGTAATATTTCCACATCTATGAAAGTTTTCTTGATGGAAGCAAGAAATTTTGTTAAGGATTTGAAGAAGAATGATGTATGTTTTGTTGTGACTCGTAACAAACCGAGTAAGAAAATAGAGGATAGTGTTCCTAAGGAGATTGATAAGTTACTCACTGAGTATAGTGAAATCATTTCTGATAATGTACCTGATGGTTTGCCACCAAAGAGAAGCATTGAGCATTGCATCGATCTTATCCCTGGAGCTAGTTTTTTGAATAAGGCACCTCATCGGTTAACACCTACCGAGAATCAAGAATTGAACCGACAGATTCAAGAATTGTTGGAGAAAGGTTTGATCAAAGAAATTTTGAGTCCTTGTGCAAAAACTATTCTATTGGCACCTAAGAATAATGGACAATGGAGAATGTGTACTGATTCTAGAGAAATCAATAAGATAACAGTTAAGTATAGGTTTCCTATACTGAGAATGGATGACATAATGGATAGTTTGACTAGAGCAAAGTATTTTACCAAAATTGATTTGAAAAGTGGGTATCATCAAATCAAAATCAGAGAAGGTGATGAATGGAAGACTTCTTTCAAGATGAAAGAAGGTTTTTATGAGTGGTTGGTGATGCCTTTTGGTTTAACTAATGCACTGAGTACTTTTATGAGATTGATAAATGAAGTTTTGAAAAAACATTTGGGTAAGTTTGTGATTGTATATCTTGATGATATTTTGATATTTAGTAAGACCAGAGAAGAACATTTGTTTCATGTTAGACAATTTTTACAAAGATTGAAAGAAGAAAAGTTGCTGATAAATCTTAAAAAGAGTTCATTCATGAAAGAGGAAATTGTGTATTTGGGATTTGTGATTTCAGCTAATGGTTTGAAAATGGATCCTGAAAAGGTTGAAGCTATTTTGAATTGGCTTACACCTATGAATGCTAGTGAGGTAACATCATTTCATGGTTTTGCAAGTTCTTACCAAAAGTTCATAAGGAATTTTAGTTTAATTTGTAATGCTATGACTGACACGATGAGAGGAGATAAAAGAGAATTCAAGTGGACACATGGAGCTGATAAAATTTTTGAGACTCTAAAGCAGAAGGTTGTTGAATTTCCTATTTTGGCATTGCCTAATTTCAATAAGGTATTTCAAGGGGAATATGATGCAAGTGGAAGTGCAATAGGAGCTATGTTGAGTCAAGAAGGTAAACCATTTTCTTTCTTTAGAGAAAAGTTAAATGATGCAAGAAGAAAATATTTTGTGTATGATCAATAATTCTATGATATTGTTCAAGCACTGAAGAAATGGAGACATTATTTGATTCCAAGTGAATTTGTGTTCTATACTTGATGAAGGGTGCTCCCCTTAATACCACAAACACATAACAGAAATAGAGAAACAACAACTTGCAAGAAGAGAAAATAGGCTTCTTATTATCTCCACAATTGTGGAATTACAAATTTTAGAATTACAATATGCAAAGCAACATGGGCATCTTCCTTACAATATTCTAAGGGATGAAGCCTTGAATGATTACCCAGAACTACTCTAAACTACTCCAAACTACCTAAGGCAACACTACGGGCCTTCCTTATATAGGCAATTTCCACCACCCGAGAAGGTTCTAGAAATTTAGCCCATAGGGATGACAAAACTTAGATTTATTTTATTTTACAATTTATTACATCAAAGTTGGCTCAAAATAACTTTTGAAACCAAAACAAAAATTTTGAAGGAAAATCATTTTTTGCCATTTCAGGTGACCGAACTTTCGAAGACCATAAGTCATCACGAGTTGACCCGATTGACTATTATAACCCCATTTCAGAAAGGCCACAAAGCACTCTACAAACTTAACTTATGCAAGTGCTTGTCACCCAAATTTGCAACCTCATTTGGGGGCTCAAAAGCCTTCAAAACTGAGTTCAAAGTTTATGTACCCTATTGCCAATACCAAAAAATTATCAATATCTCCAAAGCTAGACTTGATCTGTCAATGAAACTTTACTGGCAGGCTGATATGACCAAAATGAACCTCTAGGGAAGAAATCTAGACATTTTGAGATTGTATGACCAACTTACTAATAATAGAAAGTTTCCATAAATAGAAACTCTGCACAAGATAACCCTTATTGAATACAAAAATAGAAATATTTTTCGGTGATGCAAGATTGCTCTTACACCCAGGATGCTCCTGCATCATACACCTAGGGTAATTTGAGAAGTGACCCTATCACGATTCAGGTGTGAAGAGGAAAACCAAGATGGGTAACCTCCTCCCTTGTCAGCCATGATGAATCTTTAACAGGTCATCCTTTCCACTTGACTAGATATTATTCATATGTCATGTTCCTTGTGCTTCTGCCAACATGACTATCCAGTATGTCTTCAATTTCCTTGTTATCTGAACTGGTTGCTGGAGTACTCCATTGTGCTATTGTGATGTCATCTTCAACACCTCCTTCATGATACTCTGTCTGATCTGAAATGTTAAACACTAGTGAAATATTCAGCTTAGTAGGTAATTCCACCTCATATGCATTTCCTGAATCATGCTTCTTCAGTATCTTACATGGCCCAAATTTCTTCATTTTCAACTTGTTATATGTACCAACTAGAAACTGTTCCTTCCAAAAATGAACCATGACATCATCTCCAACCTAAAATTCCTTATGCCTCCTTTTCTCATCTTCCTTAGCCTTATACTATGCATTCATCTTGGTAATGTGCTTCCTTACCTCCTCATGGATGTTCTTCAAGTGTTCTACAAAATCCTTAGCTTTAGCACTACTCATTTCTCCTTTATCTATCTTCCTCAACTCAGATGCATTTATGGGACTACTTCCATATAAAATCTATGGATGATGTGATGAACTAAACTTCAAATCTATCTTAAACTCTTCACTTTATGCTAGTGTCATTCTGTTTGCTACCTTATTTGGAAAACTTGCTCTTGGAATCAAGTCCATCTAATGACTGATCTTTCTTACTAGTGGTAATCCATTAGGCACATTATCAGATACAATATCTTAAAACTCATTCAATAATTCTACAACTTCTATAGGTACATCTTCTACTTCCTCTTTCCCAGCCTTTGGAATTAAGGTAAAACACATATGCTCATACTGCATACCATCTAAGAAATTTCCTCTATCAACAAAAGTTATTCTTACATTACCACATACCTTTTCTTCTATTTCCTTCAATGGTTTTAGCTTATGTCACACTCCATCCTTTGTTAGGGAATAGGTATTCACACAACCATCATGTATAGCACATCTATCAAATTGCCAAGGTCTACCCAACAACATATGACATGCATCCATAGATATGATATCACATACTACATCTTCATGGTACCCACCAATCTTGAACTTTATGAGGCACAGTTCACTGACCATGAACTTGTGGTCATCCTCCCCCAGGCAACCTGATATGGATATGTTTGTTTCTATCTCTTGAGCTTCAACTTTGTCACCATCTTTTCTAACACCAAATTATCAGTACTACCACTATCAATAATCACATCACAACACTTACCCTCACACTTTCACCTGGTGTGAAATAGGCTCCTCCTTTGTTTAGGTTCATTCTCACCACTCATTAGGACTCTTCTATTAACTAGCATTTCTCCTCTTTCAGCATCTTCAGAATGTGATGATCTGGCATCTTCATCTACATGTGCAACTCTAGCTTGGCCTTCATTTCTCCTATCTATCCTTCTTTGGCATTGAGGACATTCAAATGAACTATGACCTTCTTCCCCATAGTGAAAACATGTTCCATGGAAGCCTCCTCTTCCAGATCCTTGTCCTCTTCCTCTTCCTCTCTGATCTCTATTATTTTGATCATGGAAATGATTGAAATCATCTCCTCTTTGATTCTGACTATTACTAGCCTCATCCTACTTTTTCACATCTTTATTTCAACCTCCATATGACCATCCACCAGATCTTCCATCATGACCTCTTCCACTTTGTCTACTCTCAAACTTCTTGTTCAACTTTTCCTCTACTTTTAGGGCAAACTGGTATGCCTCTTCAATACTATTCATTCAAACCAGATTTAATTCTTCCTGAATGGTTAGCCTTAATCCATTAAGGGAATGGGCAATTTTCTCCTTGTCAACTTTTGCATGGCCTATTCTGATGAGGATTCAATATAACTCCTTTGTATACTCCTGAATAGATCTTCTTTCTTGCTTCAAACTTTTCATTTTCTTTAGTAGGCCAAGATCATAATCAACAAGAATGAACTTCCCCTTTAATTTATCCACCATTTGATCCCATCTTGTGATTTTATCTTTCCCTCTTCTATTTCTCTCCAATTGAATCTCTTGCCACTAGATCTTGGCATGACCTTTCAATCTACCCTTCACAAATTTGACACTATCAGGATTGTCAATATCTTCATACTCAAAATATTCTTGGCATTCATTGATCTAGTCGATCAACTCCTCTGGGTTAAGATTTCCTGAAAATGTAGGAACCTCAATCTTAGGTCTTTTCCCAATCTTGGAAATGGCCAGAAAAATTCTTTCTTCCTCTTGGTTCACAACTTTGACTTCCCCTTCTTAATCTTCTTCGGCTTCATCCTCACTTTCATCTTTGACATTACGATTCATTCCTCTGTGAATCTCTTCTTGCAATGCTCACACTTGTCTCTAGAGCACTCTAACCTTAGGTGTTACAACACCAGCTCTTCCACCATGTTCCCTTTGTGGAGTCATTTTCATGTGTATTACTGAAAGCCTAACCACGGTCCTGGTGCAAACTGCCTTATAGTCGGTGATCTATCTAAACAAAAACCCTAACCCACGGTCCTAGTACAAACTACCTCATAGTTGACAATCTATTTACACACTCAGGAACTCCTCCTCTGATACCACTTGATGAAGGGTGCTCCCCTTAATACCACAAACACATAACAAAAATAGAGAAACAACAACAATTTGCAAGAACAGAAAATGGGCTTCTTATTATCTCCGCAACTGTGGAATTACAAATTTTAGAATTACAATATGCAAAGCCACATGCGCATCTTCCTTAAAATATTCTAAGGGATGAAACCTTCAATGATTACCTAGAACTACTCTGAACTACTCTAAACTACCTAAGGCAACACTACGGGCCTTCCTTATATAGGCAATTTCCACTGCCGGAGAAGGTTCCAAAAATTTAGCCCATAGGGCCGACCAAACTTAGAATTATTTTATTTTACAATTTATTACATCAAAGTCAGCTCAAAATAACTTTTGAAACCCAAACAAAATTTTTGAGGGAAAATCATTTTCTTCCATTTCAGGTGACCCAACTTCCGAAGACCATAAGTCATCGCTAGTTGACCCGATTGACTATTATAACCTCATTTCAGAAATGCCATTTTTGGCAATTTGGCTATTGTGGATGCATAGATGTTGTCATTATGGCAACATATGATCTCTATTAAGATTGCAAAATTTGGAATGCAAGTATGGCAAGTTGAAGGAAGAAATTATCTAAGTATGGATACAGTGATCCTGACAGAGCACCCGATGAAGATTTAGTTGGCGACATCCACTGGAGAAATATTTTTATTTGTGTAGTTAACTAAAGCTTCTATAGAGTATTAGGATACCCCATCTCAATGCACATAAATTTTGGAGTAGTACAGAAAAAATTATTTGAAGTTTACCGAAGATAATTTTTGCAGATAGAACAGTTTTGGAGACAGTATTAGCGAAAGAGTTAAGGGATTATTTTTGCTTGTCAAAATAATGACTTAACATTATGAAGGGATGACATCCTAGATGTTTACTCTTGGATAAAGATTTTGGAAGCCAACCATGTAAAGTTATTAGCTTTAATAACTCAGTTAAACCAGCTTATGGGCACCTAGAGAACAATGAAATTATCAAATATTCCATGAAGTATGAATTCAATGATGAGGAATGTACCAAGATCATTTTAAGTAGAATCCACAATGGGAAATTTTGGATGGAGGATAGAGTTATTGATATAACTACCGACCTAATTCATGAAGTTACTAGATTATCAAAAGTTGGAGAGATTCCACTGAATGAAAAGAACATGAGAAAGATTGTTTTAGATAACACTGGATCTAGTTATAATGGTAGAGGAATTGTGATAAGTAAGATTAAGCAAGATGATGTTAGGTACCTTTGCAAGATCCTAACAACTAAATTTTGTGGTAGTTCAAGGGAAGATGACATGGCTGTAGGAATGATTCATGTAGTTTATCTTATGTGTATTGAGAAGAAACCAGTAGACCTATGTGAAATTTTGAAAATTTAGTTATTTGAGAACTTAGAAAAGATTAAGAAGGCTAAGTACACATAGTTTAGGTTTTCATCTCTGATAACCTATATGTTTTTCCATAGTTTGAGAAGATTTCCTTACACATTTGATTGGAGTGACAATGTGAACACAATGGAAAAAATAAACTCAGTCTACATGAAGCACCTTTTTGATAAAGTTAATGACAGTGTGAAGCTTGTATTGAAGACTTTTCAAAAATTGTTAAGAACAAATCAAGGATTCCTCAATCCTTAGTTGAAAAGCATAAAGATGACATTTGTTTTATGGTTGACACTAATTTCACCTGCATTGAAGTAGTTGAGCCTAGAATGGAATTCATAGACCCTCTTGGCTATGAAATATCTAAAGCAGAAATAGTAGGATATGTGAATAGATTGTTAAAGTGTGAGTTGGATGGTCATGCAAATAGGTTTGGAACCTATGAAGAGAATTTCAAGTCTGCAATAAGTTTGAGAGAAAAGAAGCAATTTAGTAAGAGAGTTGAATCTACTATGAAGAAAATATTGAAAGAATCTGGTATGTCAAGTCATGAGTTTGACATAGCTAAGAAGACTGTAGAAGTCTTGAGGCAAAGCGAAAATCTTGTAATTTCACCTGAGACATCAAGTGCAGATCATGTTGATCCTATTGCAGTAAAGGTAAAAGTTGTAGTACCTGAAAAAATGAAGGAGATAAATCTTTTTCTCCTATTCCTAGCAAAAGAGTAAAAGTGAGTGCAACAAGACTCGACAAGAGACAGAAAGTGGTTGTACCACCTATACCTAGAAATGTAGCATTAATTAAAGATGATGATGTAGTTTCAATCAAGAAGAAAACTTGGAAACCAAGAATTGAAAGAGTTAATGAAGATATATTGAAGCATGGAAACTTCACTAAGTTGAATAAATTCTATGATCTATATGGATCATTTGACAGATTGAACTTTGAAAATGCAATGGTTACAAACATGATTGTGGCAGATAAGAAACTTAGCACTATTCATGGTAAGATCCCAGAAGATTTGTATAACAGACTTGTGAATAGAAAATAGAGAGCACAAGAAGAGGACATAAAGATGAGAGAACATGTAATTAGATAGTTCTATGAAGTTAAGGATAAAGATCATTTGAAGAGATTCTTGAAGTCTCTTGGAACTTTATTGAGAACTAAGAGAAGAACAATCCTTATAATGGGAGGCAAAAAGGAGGAAGTACAGAAAGAGATAGAGCAAGCAGTAATGCAAGTTCTTGCAGATATAGTTGCAGAAAAGTAGGTTGAATCAGACCCTCAGTAGAAGCAATCAGAGGAACCACATATAGAGTAAGTTGGTATTGATGAAGTTCCATCTTCTTCACATATCAATATTGGCAAAGAATCAATGGATATTGAAGGCACAAAAGTGACTCTAGAATTAGATGATGTAGTATTTCATGATCTAGGAAACATTGTTGACAATTTGGGTTTGGGAGAGCAAGAAAAGGTCACAGAATCAGAGAAGAATACAGAGGTAGAGGAAGCACCAACTATATCAAAATCAGTTCTAGCAGAGCAGTTAGTTAAAGGCAAACAAATTTTGACAGAGGCCACTACCTCTAGTGCACCTTCTATACCAGTTGAAGACATTAGTGCACCTGACAGTAAGAAGAGGCATATTGGTTCAATGTGTGAAGACCTTGGAAAAGAAGTTGAAGATGATGATCAGCTTGACTTCATCACATCTCTGAATAAAATTATTGGAAAGAATAAGAAGGTGAAAGACCTTGAAGGCAAAGTTAGAATTTTGACAGAGAAACTTGAGAGTGTGATCAGCACTAAGGTATCTGAATTGGATCCACCTAAGAGCTAAAATGGTAATGAATTCTTTTGACTCTAAATTTTCTAACTTGAAGCATATTTTTAAAATAAAAGTTTAGGAAGGCTTTGAAGCAGAAATGCAACAAACTTTAAGTGTAAATATTTGAAATGATATTGGTAGTTTAGATGTATGCATAAAGAATTTGAGGAGACATTTTGAGACAAGAAAGAATTTGTACATACAATGCACTAAATCAAAAATCCTAATAGTTGAAGAGGATAAGAAGATCATAGAGAAATTAGATGCTATTACAGCTGAGACAAACACCTTGACAAGCCCTAATGTCAAGATAAGTTCTCTAGAGAAGAACATAAGGAAATTGAAAGATGAAATTAGAATGTTAGCAGAGGAGAAGAATAGAAAGATGATCAGGGTTAACATCTTGAGAGAGCATGTCTCAATCAAGATATCAATTGTTGAAGATCAAATTGAGTAGTGTCTTTTAGCAAAGACATCATTTCAGAAGTTTAGCTTTAATTCCCTGCAAGCTTGTCAGACAGCAACATACAGATTGAGTACTCTACTCAATGTTGTTGAATCCATCAGGAAGATATGGGAGAAAGATTTTGAATCTTGGAAGTTAGATTTTGGTGATTGTGTTGCAAGCCTACCGACTTTGCAATAACTGATAATAAGGTATAAAGTTTTTCAAATTTTTGTACACCCTATCTTTGTCATTGTTGTCAAAGGGGGAGAGATAGAAAAAAATTGAATATAGGTTGAGGAAGGATACTCATAGGGGGAGCTATTCTATAGAGTATGATATTGTATACATATTGTATAACTTTTGGCCACAATTTTGTATAAGTGTTTTTTGAAGTTTTGTTTGCACACTTAGCCAATTTTCCCATATGTTGCCACCAATGACAAAGGGGGAGATTGTTGGCAATTTGGCTAATGTGGATGCATAGATGTTGTCATTATGGAAACATATGATCTCTATTGAGATTGAAAAATCTAGAATGCAAGTATGGCAAGTTGAAGGAAGAAATTGTCTAAGTATGGATACAGTGATCCTAACAGAGCACCCGATGAAGATTTAGTTGGCGACGTCCACTGGAGCAATATTTTTGTTTGTGCAGTAAACTAAAGCTTCTATAGAGTATAAGGATACCCCATCGCAATGCGCATAAAGTTTGGAGTGGCACGGACAAAGTTATTCAAAGTTTATCAAAGATAATTTTTGCAGACAGAACAGTTTTGGAGACAGTATTAGCGAAAGAGTTAAGGGATTATTTTTGCTTGTCAAAATAATGACTTAACATTATGAAGGGATGACATCCTAGATGTTTACTCTTGGATAAAGATTTTGGAAGCCAACCATGTAAAGTTATTAGCTTTAATAACTCATATATTAGGCATACTTGAAATGTAATGAAATATACAAGTGATATGTAAAAAGGAAGAAAAGATAACTTGTGATAGTTGTATATTGTGATAGCAGTGAAGGCTATTGATGCGAAGTTGTAAGTAGTACCATATTACCGTCAGAAACATTTTGTATCACCTGTTTGGGTAGTGAGCTCAGCTAGTGATCAGGTTTTTTAATCTAACTCCTAATAGGGTTAAGGCTTCTAACAAGGCCTAAAGTCCTTTAACCAGGATAGATCTACTATATATTGTAAATTGACTCCTAACAAGGTCCAATATCCCTAACAAGATACTTTTGATTAGTGATCTTTGTGGGTACCATCCCCACTGGGGTTTTCCCTTGGTCAGGGTTTCCTCAAGAACATATGATGTGTTATGAGTTCTTTCTATTTACTGCTATGTTTGTTAATCAGCTTGATAATCTTTGTATGCACTAAAGTAATTTGTTATATCCATAAGTGGGCAAAAGAAAAAGTTTTTGAAATACTGATTCACCCCCCCTCTTAGTATTTCCTATTTCTAACAGCCACAAAGCACTCTATGGGCCCAACTTGCACAAGCACCTATCACCCAAATTTGTGACCTTATCCAAGGCCTCTAAAGCCTTCAAAACTAAGTTCAAAGTTTTTGTACCCTGCTGCCAATACCGAAAATTGTCAATATCTCCAAAGCTAGACTTGATCTGTCAATGAAACTTTACTAGCAGACTGATATGACCAAAATGTACCTCCAAGGAAGAAATTAGAACATTGCGAGATCCTATGACCAACTTACTAAAAATAGAAAGTTTCCATAAATAGTAGGTCTGCATAAGATAGCCCTTATTGAATACAAAAACATAAATATTTTTGGGTGATGCAAGATTGCTCTTACACCCCGAATGCTCCTACATCAATATTGATCATAAGGCTTTACAATATTTGGGTAGTCAAAATAACTTGAATCAGAGACATATGAAATGGGTTGAGTATTTTCAAAGTTATGCATTTGTGATAAATCATAAGAGTGGACTCACTAACCAAGTTGCTGATGCATTGAGTAGAAGAATATCTTTAATGACCGAGATGAAAATTGAAGTTCTTGGTTTTAATGAGATGAGAGATTTGTATTAGACTGATCCTGATTTTTTTGAGCCATGGAAAAAGTGTAGAGTACCTATTCAAGATCAACCAAGTACAAAATGGGAAGAATATTTCCTTTAAGAAGGTATATTGTTTAAAGGTATTCAATTGTGTACACTGAGAGGACCAATGAGAACTAATTTGATAAAGGAGAAATATAGTAGTGGTTTGGCTAGACATTTCGATGTTAACAAGACATTGAATTTTCTTAAGGAGAAATACTTTTGGCCACAATTGTATAAAGATGTTTAGAAATTTGTGAAAAGTTGTGGAATTTGTCAAGTTGCAAAAGGAGTAAGTCAGAATAGTGGATTGATACACTGATTGTTGTACCTCAGAAACCTTAGATTGAAATCAGTATAGATTTTGTTCTTGGCTTATTGAAGACAATAAGAGGTAATGATTCTATATTTCTTGTTGTGGATAGATTTTCTAAGATAAACATTTTATACCTTGTAGAAAGACATCAGATGTAGTACATGTAGGAGATCTTTTCTCTAAGGAAATTGTCAGATTGCATGGATTACCGAGGAGTATTATCTCTGACCGAGATAGTAAATTTGTTGGATACTTTTGGAAGACTCTTTGGAGAAAGTTTGGTACCAAGTTGAAATATAGTTCTACATTTCACCCACAGATCGATGGACAGACTGAAGTTGTGAATACAAGTTTGGGTAATCTATTGAGATGTTTAGCTGGAGACACACTAAGTAAATGGGATTCTGTGTTGGTAGTAGTAGAGTTTTCATAAAATAATTTAATGAATAGGAGTACTAGAAGGTCACCTTTTCAGATTGTAAATGGCTTACAACCGAGAGGTATATTTGATTTGAGAAACATTGTTGATGAAAGAAAGAGAAGTGTTGAAGGAGTGAAATTTACTAAGTACATGAAGACATTGCATGAACATGTGAAAATCAAGTTGGAGAAAAGTAATCAGAAATACAAAGACAGAGCTGATAGATCAAGAAGACATAAGACTTTTGATGTTGGTAATAAAGTGATGGTTCATTTGAAGAAAGGTATATTTTCTATTGGAACATATGGGAAGCAAAAAATAAAGAAGTTTGGCCCTTGCAAGATTCTAAAGAAATTTGACAATGGACATGCATATGAGATTGAGTTACCTGATGACATAGACATATCACCTATTTTCAACATTGCTGATTTGTATGAGTATCATGAGTCAGATGAGGAAATGACAGTGCAGAATGATTATCCTAAGAAATAGATGGAAGAAGTTGAAAAGATTTTGGAGCAAACAATTGGTAGAAGTACAAGAGGAAGACAGTATATGGAATATCTGGTAAAGTGGAAGAATAGACCGATTGAAGATAGTTCATGGATTTCATAGTCTGAGTTGGATGCAGCTCGAATCATACCTACTGAATGATTTGAAGAATCATTTTCAAATAACCCCAAATGTCTGATGCAGGAGCATCTTGATTCATTGGCAATCCTGTGTCACCAAAAACATATTTGAGTTTGTCTATGTTGCTCGGTTCTTGCTTTGACTGAGTTGGTTTGGTGTTGCTCAGTTTCCTTTGTTCGGCAGTGTTGGTCGGTTATCTCTTTGGCACTCGGTGACTTTCCCTGGTGCTTGGTGATGCTTGTCTAGCGCTCGGTTGGCTTGGCTTACCGACAAGTTTCTTTTGAGTTCTTGTTGAGGCCAACTTGTGCATTTATTTTGGGTCACAAAATTAATGTCAGTATCCATTATTGGGAAGCATGTGGACCTAGATCTGGTCATCCCTTTTTTTGATTATGGATCTGAAGGTCGACTTGGCATGGTATCCTCTTGTATAAATGTAGTTGTTGGGTAGAGTTTTAGGGAGTTAGTTTGGGGGAGTAATTTTTTATAGAAGATAGAACATAAAAGTTTAGAGATTATTTGTGTTAGGAATGGAAACACTGAGAGCGGGGGTGAATCAGTGTTCAAAATATTTTAATCTTTTCTCTTTGCTCTTTAAACTTAACTTAAATGCTTAAGTACTGAAATGAACATCAACATAAACAAGATACATAACACATAACACATAACACCATTATGGTTACGGGGAAACCCAAATAGGTAAAAAACCCAGTGGGACTTGGTACCCACTAAGAACTGCACTAGTGTCTTGTGATCCTTGTTAGAAGATCTATAACCCTGTTAGGAGTTGTTCATTAAAATGCTTTTAGTACAATAGACCTAGTCAAATGTCAGACCCTGTTAGGATTCTTTTATAATAAACCTATTAGGGGTGGGGACACACTATCCTAGAGCTCACTACTCAAGTGGTGAAGGCTACAACCTTTAGATGTTAGATACATACTATATTTGTTGGATGAATTGGTGTTGTGACACTGCTTGTCTGATTAGTTCATTTGATGTGCTGATGCTTTGACCTCTTGCAAATCTCTAATACATTCTAACTACTCTTCATACACTTCTCTTCTTATCTTATCTCTATTATAACTTCCATACATTATTACAAAGGCACATCTAATATTTATATGAGCTACCAAGACAATTAACTAGGTTAGCCTATAACCGATTACATACAATGCTTACAAGTGAATTGGCTCAAGCGTGTTTACAAAAAAACATAATTACATGTCTATAACTTAATTACAATAAGGACATAGCCTTTAAAAAATAATAATATCATCGCTAATCAAATTAAAAATAGTTAGCTGCATACTGTGTTTTGCTCTAGCATTCACTACCTATGCTACTTCAGTTGTCTGTATCTTCGCCATATTGTATCTTTTGATCATGTGCTCTTAGACTTAGCATGAATATACTCTTACCAACTTATCTTCTAGGGAAAATACACTAACTTTGTCATATGCACGTGCATTGATGCTCTGATCTATTGGTGCTTTGTTGTCTGTCTAGTCTTCTATACTTAACCAAATTTTGATCTTCTGATAATGCGTGCTGACTCCAAAACACTATATGACTTTGTTACCATAATGACAACACTATATCTAGTCATATACAATAGTATATTCAACTTTCCAACAATATCCCCCTTTTTCATTAATGGCAGCAAAGGAATATGGCAAAGTTACTAGTTGTACCCTTATACAAAAACTCTTTAACATACTCTCACTTATATCTCCCTTATATCCTTTACTATGCATCTTCTATATATATATATAAGACTCCATATTCTATAAAATATTCTCCCTTTGACATTAATGACAAAGGTGCTCCAAAAATGTATCTACAAGTACTTACGATGTTAGGACATCCAAATATGCTATTTGCAGGTTCTAGATCAATTGTTTCCAAAATGCAATTAGTGCATTACCAATTTGTAGATGGTCACATAAGGCATATTGTAGCTTCTCCATCTTCTCCAAGTCTATACTCAGACCTTGATCATATGTCACCTTAGTGGCATTGATCTCCTTAATGTTCTGATTAAGCATATCTAGAGAGGGTGCAAGAGCATTCCTAAGCTATGTTTACCTTGCCCTTATCTTGGACATCTCCTTCTTAGCATTTTCTATTTTATCTATCTTCCCTTGGTATAAATTTTTGCACATGTTCACATCAATGGAGGGATCTTCCATTGATTTTCTTACACTATCAATCATGGCTTCTACCTCTTGGATTCTCTTATGGTGATGAGCAGTTAGCTTATCTTGATTCATCCAATCTATAATGATCTTCCTTCCCTTTGCAAAAAACTCCTTCAAAGATGCTTGACCAACCTTTAATGAACTTAGGTCAAGTGCAAAGTTACTAACCAATTCACTCAATCTCTTTATCATGTATTTTCCTTCTGCTACTTGAGATGCAAATTCTTCCAAGCTAGAGAAGTTAGTCTTGAAGGTTGTAAGGATGGTGCTAACATCATCAACTATATGGACCTTAGACACTTTCTTGTCTAAAGCTAATAGGTTGTTCAAGATGTTGACTGATTCAATAAATAAAGGGTTCCTCATTATCTATTTCTCTTTTTATTTTTCCATAGCTAAGACACTAATCTTGATCAGGTCTTCTTCTCCCCAAGAGTCCAAACTAGTGGTGTCTGGTGTCAAACTTGACAACAATGATGTTGAGGGTAATGGAGTGATAGGAGTGTTATATATCACTTCTTGTTTTACTCTAATTGGCATCTCAACAGATGTCTCATCTATTGGTTCATTTCTTTTTACCTCTTCTTCTCCTTTCTCCTCTTCTACTTTTTCTTCCTCTTTTTTGGTTTCCTTCTCTTCTTCTTTCATTTCTTCCTCTTTTTTTGTTTCCTTCTCTTCTTCTTTCTTTTCTTCCTCTTTTTCTATCTCCTTCTCTTCTTCTTTAATTGTTAGATATTCTATTAGTACTTCTTATAGCTTGGGTGAATTATCACTGCATAGAGTTTCAACCTCTTGTGTGCTCACAAAGGCCTCTTCAAATTTATCTAAGTCATTGTCTATGGCCATCATTTCTATCTCTACATTATCTATAAAGATAGTGTCATCTTTATGTGTCTCTGTCATGGGTGCAGACTTTTCTGCCTCTGTAGGTGTTTCCACTATAGGTGCTAAGTCCTGGGGACCTGTCATTGGCACCTTTGTGGTCTCTAACTCCTTGGCTTCCTTAGAGGGCACTTGAGTTGTGTGCATAGTAGATGGATACATGTGGCTATCCAGGAAAACTTTCTCAAACACTTTCTCTATCTCTTTAGCTATCAACTCAAAGTTCTTGTCCATTATGTGTAGTGTTCTTAGCTTTGTTCTTAGATGCAGCTTTACCAAGTTTAACAATAGTGTTTTCTCTTCTAAGGAACACACTGGTAGGCTTTCATCTAGAATCTTTTCCCTTATTCTAAGATCTCCAATAGCCTGTTTCTTCAAGGATTCCAAGATATTCCAAACAATGTCCAGGATGACTATCTTAAGCTCCAAGACTATCTTCTTGAACTTAATCATATGTTTAATGATCGTGCCATGAATCTCTGATTTATAAATTTCATTTTACATCTCATAAAACTTTCCTATCTGACCTAATCTACCTTCATCAACAATCCTTGTTCTCAAGACTTGAAGACTAGGTTTGAAACCTACCTCTCGAGGTGCTTGAGTGTTTTTCTTTCTTTTGGTTTCCCACAAGGATGGGTGGCTTGTACTGAACTCTTTCTTCCTCTTTTCTATTATCTTATATTCAAGAGGTGATGTTAGATCAACTGTAACATTGGGCACAGGAGGGACAACACCTATTTTACCCTATTTATCATTTGTATCATCAATTTCCTCAAACTTGATTTTCTTCATCTAAGGATCATCAGTTTTAGTTTCCACTTTGGATGCACTCTCAATTTCCAAAGAAATCTTCTCTTCTCTTGCTTTGTCTAGGTTTTCTTATTTCACGCCATGAATTCTGAGTATCTCAGATGTAACCTTAGAGGCTTTCCTCTTTGTTGCTGCACTGTTGAGAACTGCATCAACTTCTCTTATCCTCTCTTCATAAGTCCCCCATCTAGGTTCATTAGAGTCCTTAGGTGCTGATAGAAACACTTGTGCATATGCTTCCAAGATTGGTTCCTCAACCTCATATCCAAGTGGATGGATCCACTTTGTTCTTGGCTTAATTTGTATCAGTTTCTACCATAAAGCAAATGATGTCCTTGTATTTCTCTACAATTATTTCTGGTATCCTGTACCTCATTTTCATTTTGATTCTAAATGTCTTTAATTCAAGCTCCATGTAATCTTCTAATGTGTTTTCAGTAGATGCCTTAAGAGATATCTATGCCATTGTAGGTAAACTCTTGTCTAGATACAAATCTAAGACCTTTCCAAGTATGTGGAAGTACATGTAGATAATTAGAGATCTAAACCTAAATATTTTGGTCTTATCATGCTTGATGGCTTTAATATTATCAATTAGTTGTGCATGCAATATTTCACATAGATTGAACTCACCATTTTCTCTGACAATCCTTATATCATAGAGATAAATTTGATGTCTTTATCCTCTATAGGCTCAATTGTCATTCCTCACCTATCACTTCTTGACTTGCATGTCTGTTCTACTTTTTTCCTTACATCCTTGCCCACTAGAAGAACAACACCTATCCTAGAAAGGCCTATCATCTCATGAATGAGATCTCATGTGATTCTTACTGGGACTTCACCTATCCAAAATAGGTCATCGTGGATTCTTCTTAGCAAGATCTTAATCCACTTAGATTTTTAGAACTCATGTGCCATATAAAACTCAATAATAGGATGATTCTCTAACTGCATGAATTCATCTAGGAAGGTTTTGATTGGTTTAGCATAGTTTCCATGTGAGCTCTAATTCTATCAAGTCTAACTGGTTCTTTCTTGTAGTAAATGTATGCACAGATGTCTCCAACGTGCATGACACCCATAGGGGTTCTTGAGAATGCACCTTCTAAATCATCTAGGGTAGACTTAAAGGGATGCCTCTTGAAAACATATATTTTCCTCTCCACAACATCAAACACAATAGGTGTAGCCATAACTTACTTTTTTATCACTTCAAATAGGTTTCCAAGAACTTTTAAATCATCGTGACGGATTAGGGCTTCATAACCAATCAAAAACACTCTTTCATTGGTGAATCAAGCTTCAATACTTCACAATTAACTACTAGGGCTTATGTGATCTCCAATCTCTCTATCTCAAATGCAATGAGTGATCTACAAGTTTCTATGTACTTTAAAGTGAAAATTCTGCCATTAATGTTTTCTGCATAAACCAAACTTTTACTGAGAATTTCAAACTTTAATTATGTAGTCAATAAGGTAGTGCACTCTTGCCCATATCATCACATTATCTCCAAAAGGATAAATCCAAAGGCGCATACTCTGAGGGTGAGTATACCATCCATGCAGGGGTTTAGAGCTAAATTAGCTCCCCCTATGACCCTAAGGGCCATTCATCCAGATGTAGAGGGTGCGTCCACTACAGATGCATCCAATGCATGCTCATCAACCTTATACTTCTTTGCCTCTAACCAAATCAAGATTGCATCTTCTGAAGCTTTCACAAACTTGACTTCTCCTTTGATGTCCAATATTGATTATTCTAGCTTTTTAGGGTTTTCCTGATTTTGTGTTCTTGATCTACAAAACTTTGAGATGTGTCCAACCTTGTTAAATGAGTGACAAATAACTAGAGGCTTTGAATTCCTTGGCAGATTGGTATGGGTTACCATTTTACACTGTCTAGCTGAGTGACCATTATAATTACATATCTGACATGTAATACTCTAAGAACTCCTTGCATTTGTTTGATTCTGATTTCTCTGATTATGTTGATTCTTGTTCTTCCGACTTGTTCTACAATTCATAACTCTATGACCAAATTTATTACATGAATAACAGTAACCATTGAAAGGTATTACCTCTTTACAATTCCTTACTATGTGTCCATGCTTGTTACATGCATAAAAAGTTTGGTCTACTAGCTTGCGCTCATCCTTACATGGTTCAATATTGTTTTTAGTCTAATTTCCAGTCTCCTTAGCTTTTGTGGTGTCTTCTGGTGCTTTCATTCTTGCTCACATGTTATCAATCTAATTTTGTGCTTCATTGAATCCAATGCTACTAGTATGTCCTTTAAGCTTCTAAGTATATAACTAGGATTCTATCAGATCCTTGCTTATGTGTAATTTATCAATGTGATTCTTTGCCTCTTTTAATTCAGATTCCAACTTTTCTTTGTCATTTCTTAGCTCCAAGATTTCCATGTTTTCTTGCCTCAATTCTTCATTTAGTTGAAGGTTCTCTTTGATCTGTTCATCATAAACTTCTTGATTATTAGTTAGCTTATCATCTAGCTCTTCAATTTGATCTTTCAGATATGTGTTCTCTTCATTTATCTTTTTGACCATTTTCCCTAAACCGTTGTTTGAGCAATCTTTCAAGTCTTTTGATGACTGCTTGAGAATCACTGACTTTTTCCTTAAGTTCTTCAATTTCTTTTTTAGATCTGTCAAGGTCTTCAAGGGCAGCTTCAAGATTCTTTTTTAGATGTTTCTATTGGAAATATTCAAGACTAGCCAAGTTACTGAGACGGGAGGGGTGAATCAGTAACTTAAAAACATTTTACAAATTTTAGATCTTAACCATATTCCAAATAACATTTAGATCAATAAGCTAACTACATGCATGAGTAACAGAAAGAATAAAAAATTCATAACACTTTGAACACAATGATTTGGTGACCCAAAAACCTTCCAAATAGAAAGTAAAATTGGGGTGGGATGATACCCACAAAACTTCAATACTGCATTATAAATTTTGCTAGTTAAGGCTTACAATGATCACTTCTGATGATCTGCCCTATTAGGAGCAATTAGGACTACTAGGTCCACCTTGTTAGATGATTTACAAACATACAATGAAGTATGCACTTGGTTAAGAGATTTTACAAAAGACTGTTAAGTCTACCCTGTTAAAGGATTTGGGGACTAAATCACCTATTAGGATGAAACAGTAGATCTCTTACTTGCAACTGTACTTGCTGATTGAGATTCTTTGATGTACTGATCACCTTCTATGATAGATATATCTCTGTTGTTCCTTATACTATTGTAGCCCTTTGTAATTTTCTTATCTCTGCCTTTCTTTCATCTTCACATATGCACATATTCTTTATACTTCTTGATTATTCACACACTGGATATGATACAAAATATTGTTTATATATCAATCCAAAACAATTACAAAATAATTACAAAGTCGGCTCTTAAACAAGCTAACACAAATATTACTGAGTTGGCCCAAATATAGTTACTTGGTTACTACAAACTAACTCGGTGACTTTCTGATACTCGACATCCACTACATTACTCAGCATCATCATGCTCTTAGTAGAAGTGGAGGCTCAGTCCATACTAACCACTTAGTTGTAGTTTCAAACTTGGTATATACTGGAGACTCAGTAGATATAATCACTTCATAGAAACTAAATTCCCTGTTTACCATGCTAGCACTTGGTAAACACTGCTCATCTCGTCACTTGGTAATGATAACTTGGTAAGCACTGTTTTGCTCAGTCTGCTCGGTAAACACTGTTCTACTCGGTCTGCTCGATAAACTCTATTCTGCTCGATCTCCTCGGTATACACACAAAGTCTAAATAAGTGTTGTCACTGATGACAAACATACATAATGCCAACAATCTCCCCCTTTGGCATTAGTGACAAAAACACTTATTGCCCAAAACTTATATACAAAAATCATGCTGAATCTATTTTTTATTTTTCAAAAAATTTATCTTTGTCATACTACTGTATATACATTTCATGTCTCCCCCATATAGTATACATATATACAAGAATCTTGTATCTCCTATATCTCCATATCTCTTCATATATCTCCCCTTATATACTTTCTCCCCCTTTTTGACAATAATACCAAAGGTGTATATATAAATATTTTACATGGAGATGCCAAAATGTGAAAGAAAATCATAATGTACCTTGCCAATTAGTGCCAGAGTTCTATCCCAATTCTCTTGTAAAATCTTGCATGTATGGAGTGCAACTTGGACTTCTATAGAGAGTTCAATCATGTGATCTGCAATTGAAAACTGATTGTCATGGATCAATGTTTTTGAGTATGCAATATGCTTCTGCATTGTATCCATGATGGGAGGATCATGTTCTGAATATCTATTAATGTTGACCTAACCCTTGCATCTTCTTTCAATAACTCTGACTGCTTATCAGATAGGAATCTGACTGTCATATGATGTGCAGAGCTTGAACTAGGTTAAAGTTGCAACTTCTGTGCATTGACCTTCAAATCCTCATCAATCTTATTTATTTTGTTCTTAATCTCCTTTGAGAACTTGGCAACATTACATACTTTGACAAAAAATGATGTTACCTTGGAATAGGAGGACTCAATGATAGTCAAAACTAAAGATAACCCTACCTGATTGATAGTTATTCGCTAAGCAATACACTCAAGCACTTTATTGTCAAACTTCTTTTCAGCCTTCTCAAGCAACTTATCTAATCTAGAAGAATCCTCATAAAACTTGTTTACTGCCTCTGCCAACTGCAACAAAATGTGTTGAGAGGAATCAACCTCAACACCTATTTCTTTTGTCAAAATATTCTTGGCATCCTTAATAATCTTAAATTCCCTATCTCTTTCTTCTTTTAGTTTCTTCTACTTAGCTTTCTTCTGGAGGAGTTCACCAACTGTTTGCATTTGGTCTGCTGAAATATTTGCAAAATCTAATTGTGGAATTTCTATCTCCTCGTCTAAATCTATATCCTCTACTACACTCTTACTCAAGAATTTTATACTCAGTTGAGCCTTAGGTTCAAATATTATTGTACTTAATTCCTTTTTAGTAGAAATTATTGTAGACACAGTACGACTATAGTGAAAAATGATAAACTTTCAACTGATGGAATGCTAACTGGAATACTTGATAAACCCAAAACTAAAGTATTTACAACTGTAGAATCTAAAGTACTTACTGAGGTATCCAAAACTGAAGTACTTGTTGCTAAAAAACTCAAAACTAAAGAAGGTACTGAAGATGATGTTGGAGACTACAACTCAATGGAAGAAGGAAGCTGAAGCTCGGTGGATGAAGTGGTAGCCACTTCTGTCATTGATACATTGAGTTGTGCTAGTGATTATTAGACATTTGATGCATTTGTAGGTGTTGTCACAATCACACTTGAAGCTATCTCTGGGATAGAAGTAGCAACTTTCACTAGAGAGTGAGGAAGTGAGGCAATTACCTCTGCAACTATTCAAACTGGATCATCTTCCTCATCATTCTACTTTCCTTCCTTGATAGCTTCTTCCTCAACATTATCTATCTAAACTGCTTCTTCTTCTTCTTCATCACTATCATCTTCAATATCTTTTATTATCATAGTTTCAACACTTGGTTTAAGAAAATGATAGATGTTTTTCCAAGTAGAATTTGCACTCTTCACAACTGACTCTATATCCTTGATCAAAATCAAACAACTATTAAATTTTAGTGTCATCTTGTGCTCATTTTCTATCAATGCCTTATTTATTTCAGCATTTTTCAAACTTGGCATCAACTGTCTAAAGATTTGAGCATATATGTCCTTGACAGTTTGCTTTGCATTGGACCATCTCATCTTAACTTTATCCAATAGAACACCTAGAATTTGAGACGCCATATCATCAAGTGAGTACTTCCATTTTCCCATTTTCTCAATAACAGCATCTTCAATTTCCTGCTACTTTGCCTCTGATCTAATTTCATATTTGAGAGATTTGAAATTTGAAATTATAGATCCTTCTCTCAAATCCTTAATCCTTTCTTCAAATGAGGGAGGAGGCCTTTTGAGTACTATATCATCTTTACCTACCTTACCCCTTGATCTTTTCCTTGAGAATACTGCAGTGGGTTGCTCAGGTGTCTTGGTGATAGTCACCTTCCCTTTCTTCTTTATAGGCACTTGTTCTTCTTTACTCTCATCCTTATCCTTTTCTTCTACAATATCCTCTCCTTTGCCCTCAGTTAACATTAGAGGTGTGCTGGATTACATCTTGGCCATCCTCTTTCTACCTTTGTTAACCACCTGTGGAAGCTTTATGCTTAGCTCAATTCTAACCTTAGCTTCATCATATGTTCCAAAGTATGGAGCCTTTGGATCAACAGGCTGATTTACTAGGGCTTCAATTATATCCTTTGTCTCATCAATGTTTACCTCATAAGGAAGAGGTTTCACCCATACAGTCCTAGGCCTTACTGCCTGAATGTATACTCTATCACAATCAACCATGAAACAAATATCATATTTATAATCTTCCACCAACTTTTGTGGAATCCAGAATCTATTATTCATCTTTTCTTTAAAAGATTCAAAATAGTTATCCATTATGCTTACAAAATTCTCACCCATTTTTGCAATGTACTCATTTATCTGATAAAGAACAAGCACATCCTTTCTCCATTTTACTGTGCCTTTTGATGGGAAAAACTTTTGATCATAGAAAAATAAACAAACCAATAACGATCCAAACTTACATGGATTGTTCTTTGAGGTTTGGATGCTCTCCATATTCTTGTTGAACACCTTCAACAATAAATCTGCTAGGTCAAATGACAGATTGGTCTTCATGATTTTATAAGCTAGGTCAATTGCTTCACATGGAACACTATTCTATCGACTTGAACTGTATATCTTGTGAGCTATGACATATGTGCCTAATTTTAGTTCTACATTGGTAATACTATTTATTCTCATACCTCTACCATCCCATTTGGCTAGGGTTTTCTTTTCCAGTTCTACCTGACCTAGGGTTTTTGTAGATTTTGCCTTGGCAAGCATGGGAAGACTAGTGATTCGGTGAATAATCTTCTTGGTTATCTCTACTAGTTGCTCAAGCCAAATTTTACCTTCATGTACTCGGCTTAGGATGTATCTGATCCATTTTATCTAGAAACTCTGAGGCAAGTGTGTGATGTGAACCAAACCCTTATCTTCCAAATGTTTATGTTCTGGTTTGAGAACACCATCAACACACAGTTCATCATGAGGAACATCTATCTCTAGGGTTCCAAGCTCTGAAATTGTACACCTAAAATGATTGTGAATGTCGTTTACAAGAAGTACCTTTGGAGGAATCTATGATTGAGCTCCACTTAGGTCTAGGGTTTCTACAATCACAGGCATGAGTTTGAAATATGATGCTTTCCATTCTCCTTGAACTAACATTTCCGAACCTTTCTTCATTTTAGTGCTGGATGATACCATGGTAGCTCAGTAGAAAAAGAAAATTCTTCAAAAAATTTATGCTAAAAATGTTGCTTCGAATCGCTTGATTGTACTAGGAAATTTTCTCTGCTCAATATGTTGATATTCACAGTGAAGAATGAACTCGATTTCATTCTTTTTGTTAAAATTTTGTCATTAATGCTCCGTAGGAATTAGGGTATTGAACTCGACAGACTATCATCCACTATGCATTAATTGCTCAATGAAGATTCTGTAACTCGGCGAACATACGAATTCATACTGCTCTAACCTTACTCAGTAACCATATGAAATTAGGTTACTCCCAACCTTGCTCAGTGGTAATTGATACCAACCTTCCTGTGATCCTATTATATCTTGCATACTGATTTGGATCTTTCTTCCTTTCAATTCAGGAACTATTTGGAATTTTTTCCTATGAAGATACAGTTCCTTCCTTGGAGACTTAGTTGGAATTGATAGAGCCACCCTCTTCATGAATGACTTCATTACTTGGACTGGTTTGCTCGGTAGGTTTAGGAATCCACTGTTGTCTCATCTGCTTCCTGATGCTATCTTCTTTTTCTTTCTTTTCATCTGCAACTCTGCCTATATTCATGCAATTTTTAGCTATATGACCAAGTTTAGTGCATGTATAACATCTTATGGTGGTATCCCTTTTTCTCAAGTGATGCCTTACACAATTTATGCCAATGTGTCCATATTCTCCACAGTAAAGACACCTACACCAAGTGTTGTAATCCCAACCAAACATTGCTTTCACAATTTTTTCTACTAGAGTGGGTGTTTTAGATCTGCATTCTAATGCCTTGTGACCTTGTTTGTTACATTTGTGACATTTTCCTTTAAATTTTGGTTTCTCCTTGCATTCATTTGCTTTATGACCATGCTGATTGCAATTGTAGCATTTTCCATTGAATTTTTCTTTTTCATTGCTCCAACATTTGTTTGAAGTATGACCTAATTTTCCACAGTGATTACAAGTAGGTTTCTGATTCTTTTGAGTACCTTGTTTGGAGGATTCACCTTCCTCTTTGTATCCAAGTCCTACTTTTCCTTTTTTCTTATGAAGGTTTCATTCATACACCTGACTCATATCTTCTTGAGATTTCAACATTCTCTCATTGATTTTCCTTTCGGTGTCTAGGTCATTCATCAATCTTAAATTGATTTGCTTTTTAGATCTCAGCTCCTCTCTTATATTTTCATTTTCTGATCTCAGAGTCAAGATTTCTTCATTTTCATTGGAGATTTGATCAATAAGGTTTTCTAGCTAAAGAGTTTGATTTTGGATTTCATTGTTCTTTCCATCTATTTCATCTTTCATCTTGTTTCTTTATTCCAAGAGTTCACAAAATCTTCTCGACTAAATTTCCTATTCTCTTTTCAATTTTCTTACTTCTTCTTGCAGAGATCCATTCTTTTCTAGAAGTTCTTTGATTGCATTGTTTACTTAATGGAGCTGCTTGAAGGGAAAAATTCTTCAATCTTTTCTTCAACATACTGGCGGTCATTCATCTAATTTGCAAGTTCCTTCCTTCTTTTTAGGGATTGGGAAAGATGCTCTTTTGCTTCCTTGAGTTGAGCTATGGCCATTTCCAAATCTAGCTTTTCATTTTCAATTACTTTGTTAAGTCTAAATATCTCCATTGTCCTGAATATTTTCTCAAGCTGTCAAACTTTATCCTAAGAACCACAAAGCTCTGATACCAATTGTTGGAAATATTCAAGACTAGCCAAGTTACTAAGAGGGGAGGGGTGAATCAGTAACTTAAAAACTTTTTACAAATTTTAGATCTTAACCATATTCCAAATAACATTTAGATCAATAAGCTAACTACATGCATGAGTAACAAAAAGAATAAAACATTCATAACTATTTGAACATAATGATTTGGTGACCCAGAAACCTTCCAAATAGAAAGTAAAACTGGGGAGGGGATGATACCCACAAAACTTCAATACTGCAGTATAAAGTTTGCCGGTTAAGGCTTACAATGATCACTTCTGATGATCTTCCCTGTTAGGAGCAATTAGGACTACTAGGTCCACCTTGTTAGAGGATTTACAAACATACAATGAAGTATGCACTCAGTTAGGAGATTTTACAAAAGACTGTTAAGTCTACCCTGTTAAAGGATTTGGGGACTAAATCACCTATTAGGATGAAATAGTAGATCTCTTACTTGCAACTATACTTTTTGATTGAGATTCTTTGATGTATTGATCACCTTCTATGATAGATATATCTCTGCTACTCCTTATACTACTGTAGCCCTTTGTAATTCGCTTATCTCTGCCTTTCTTGCATCTTCAGATATGCACATATTATTTATACTTCTTTCTTATTCACACACTGGATATGATAAAAAATATTGTTTATATATCAATCCAAAACAATTACAAAATAATTACAAATTCGACTCTTAAACAAGCTAACACAAATATTACTGAGTCGGCCCAAAAATAGTTACTCAGTTACTGCAAACTAACTCGGTGACTTTCTAATACTTGGCATCCACTGTGTTACTCGGCATCATCATGCTCTCAGTAGAAGTGGAGGCTCGGTCCATACTAACCACTTAGTTGTAGTTTCAAACTTGGTATATACTGGAGACTCGGTAGATATAGTGTCACTCGATAGAAACTAAATTCCCTATTTACCGTGCTGGCACTCGGTAAACACTACTCATCTCATCACTCAGTAATGATAACTCGATAAGCACTGTGAAGCTTGGTCTGCTTCATAAACACTATTCTACTGAGTCTGCTCAGTCTGCTCGGTATACACATAGAGTCTGAATAAGTGTTGTAACTGATGACAAACATACTTAATGCCAAAAATTTCATTTCTCCCTTATCCATGATCTCCTCAAGTGGTTAAACTTCTTTGCTGAGGACCAGAGCTCTGATACCAATTGTTAGGAATGGGAACACTAAGAGGGGGGGTTGAATCAGTTTTCACTATATTTTAATCTTTTCTCTTTGCTCTTTAAACTTAACTTAAATACTTAAGTACTAAAATGAACATCAACATAAACAAGATACATAAACATAACACATAACACCAATATGGTTATAGGGAAACCCAAATAGGTAAAAACCCCGGTGGGTCTTGGTACCCACTAAGAATTCCACTAGTGACTTGTGATCCTTGTTAGAAGATCTACAACCCTATTGCGAGTTGTTCATTACAATGTTTTTAGTACAGTAGACTTGGTCAAAGGTTGGACTCTATTAGGATTCTTTTAAAATAACCCTATTAGGGGTGGGGGCACACTATCCTAGAGCTCACTGCTCAAGTGGTGAAGGCTACAACCTTTAGATCTCAGCTACACACTATATCTGTTGGATGAGCTAGTGCTGTGACACTGCTTGTATGATCGGTTCCTTTGATGCGCTGATGCTTTGACCTCTTCCAAAGCTCTAATACATTCTAACTAATCTTCACACACTTCTGCTCTTCTTATCTTATCTCTATTTCAACTTCCATACCCTATTACAAAGGTGCATCTAATATTTATATGCACTACCAAGACAATTAACTAGGTCGACCTATAACTGATTACATACAATGCTTCCAAGTGAATTGGCTCAAGCCTGTTTACAAACAAACATAATTACATGTCTATAACTTAATTACAGTAGGCGCATAGCCTTTACAAGATAATAATATTATTTCTAATCAAATTACCAAGAGTCGGATGCATACTCTATTATGTTCTAGCATTCACTGTTTGTGCTACTTCAACTGTCTGTATCTTCACCATACTATATCTTTTGGTCATGCGCTCTTAGACTTAGCATGGATACACTCTTACCAACTTATCCTATAGGGAGCATACACTAAATTTGTCATACATGTGTGTTGATGCTCTGATCTACTGGTGCTCTGTTATCTGTCCAATATTCTATACTTAACCAAATTCTGATCTTCTGATAATGTGTGCTGGCTCCAGAACACTATATGACTTGTTTACCATAATGAAAACATTATATCTAGTCATATACAATAGTATAGTCAAGTTTCCAATAGTTTGTAAATCCTTGCATGTTTGAGTATTTTTGTACTTCATTTTAATATCAGGCTAAAATTGGGAACGCCTTATAGCCTAGCATGTATGAATCAATTTGAAGATAATATATGAAACATCCTACATTCTCTCTCTCACTATTGTGTGTTGTTTCTTCCATGTGTTTTTGACCAAGGTGGATCTAGTTAGGGTGTGCCTTTGGCCCCTCACCCCATCCTCCTTTGTGTCACATCTTCTATCAATGATTGAACAAATAGTTTCATCACAACATCTTCATTTTCAATTTCATAGTCATTTATTTTATCTGTAAAAGACTTTAGATCCTCTTCACAAGTGACAACATTATTTCCTATGAACTTAGGGATTTTGTCTCTTACCTTATTTGGGATAGCATTTGGTTGACTAGGGATATCATCAAAGAATAATGGTTGATATCTATCCAAATTAAAAGGCCTCCTTTTAAAATTTTGGGAAGTTTGGGCTCCACCACCTCCAACACTTTGATTCAACACTCCTCCCATGGGACCACCAGCCAATGGAACTGTAGAATTGAAATTTTGGAACCGGTGCTTGGACCGGTTGTTTAGAGGTTGAAGCTTGGAAACTTGGCTTGGGACCACTTGGTTGATTTTGTGGCACTATTCTAACAGTGACCAGGGACTAAGCTAATGGCAATAGTATTCATATTAGCATGTAGGAAAGCAATTTTCCTCTTCATCTCATCTTCAACAGCTTCCAGTTCTAATTTTTTCTAATCGAATTGCCAAGTCCTCCTTGTCCTTTCTAGATTTTTCCAATTCTATGTTATCTTAGGAGACAACATCAAAAGTAACCTTACCCTGTTTGGGTTCATTTATACTTATTCCAACCATTTTCTATTTTTCTTTGTCAAATGCATCTCTAGTGTTATTTTTGAGATCCTAATTTCTCTTTATCTCTAATGGATGCAACTACCTTAGAATTAGGTCTTCTCCTTCAAATTCAACCTTCTTAGATTTTGACTCATTATTATCAACTTGTTGTCTCAAAGCTCCAATAACACCAAACAGGTCTCTATCTAGACCCTTTAACTCTTCATTTAGACTTTGAGCCTTGAGCTCATTGTTCTTTGTCTTTCCTATGATTTCTTGTCTTTCCATAAGTAGGTCATAAATCTCCTTCTCTCTCTTTTTTCTTCTATTAGAAATTTCAAGTAATTGTTCACGCTCCCTTTTTCTCAAAGCTATGAACTCATCATGCAATTTCTCATAATCATAAGAAGTGGTATCAATAGAAAAAGTTTTAGCTAGTTGGTCTAGAGTTGCTTGTGTAGGGAAAAACCCTACATCTATAAATTCATCATCTTGGGTAGGATTAACTGCATCAGGGTCTATTCTTCTAACAGGTCCAAGATTTTTAGAAGAAGAAGAGACCTCCTTAGGAATAGGTGTTGAAACTCATCCTTTAGAGGGTCTCAAAGAGTTAGGATTGAATAAACCCCTCCTAGACCACTGCTTTCTACTAGGTGTGGAAAGTTCATCACCCATATTACTTTCTAGGTGGTCCCTATAATACGACCTAGTATATCTTTGTCGACTCATGGTATTATTTCAACAAGATACACAAATTTCTATATGCTAAACCAGAAACTAGTAAACACAGATTTAAGAGTTGCCACCCACAGAACACATGGGGATAAATTTTGTAAATTGGTCTTCAAATAAAAAAATAGACGGTTGACAGGGAATCGTAACAAGCCTATTGTAAAATATTAGCTCTCCATCAGAGTCACCAACTTTGTTAGTGCTTAAAATGATTGCAAATGATGAATACAAATCAAAAATTCTGATACATAACTCTTATGGACCCAATAGATGCATCTAACAACATTAAAAACTAAGGTGCTAAGGACTTATGTCCTTCTTCACTTTGAGCTTTAAGCTCAGGTAGGTCTACCTGATAGATTTAATTCTTTAAAGAATCACAATAATTATCTGTATCCTTGATACAGACATAAACATCTAACTATTTCAATGTAAATTTAAGATAAATTGTTATTTTTTATGTGTTGATGGTGAGAAATGTAAATTGAGCAAAGACCAGTGCCAAATCCTAGGGCAAAGAGTCAAAGAATATAGATCCACAAAAATACCTCAAATCTAATATACCCAAAACCCATATGATATGCCCTACAAATCACCCTCTCATTTACACATACAGTCATCAAATTCTACCATCAACTATGAATTCCCTAAAATCTCCCTTAAGACTTATCCTTCCATTGAAAGAAACTTAAGATTAACCTCACTATTTACCTTATAAATGATGTATTAAAGATGCCTTATAAATTAAATACATAGAAAACTCAAGATTCATATCAGAAGACAACAAAATATGCAAAGGATTTTCAATACATTTTCATTGATATTTTCCTTTATCAATACATTCAAAGACAAAAATTCTTTAGATAAGAACACCAGATATAGAAATCTCCTTACTAAATGAAGTTCACCACACCTTACAAAAGTAAAACTTTCTATATATATCACTAGCCATCTTGGAGTCCTCAAGAAAAGGATGCAACAAGCTTTGGATGGATAGGATAGTGATAGGTAAAAAAGACAAAATAGATAACATAATTAACAGAAAAGGAAATAAAAACTAGAATACCTATTTCAACTCATTGCGGATCTTCATAGGTGGCACCTTTGTCTGCAGATATTTCAAGGTAACTGTTGAAATTTGTTACATGAATAATGACTGCCTACAAGATAACTTACATTATTCTCTTTCTGATAACTACCCTCCCTGTACTCAAGGATCAGGTGCCATGTGTGATTCAATCTTCCTCCATTGCATCTAAATCAATGGTTGTTGGCTTCTTATTCTAGGGATTCATTCTCTTTTAAGCTCTATAATAGTTTCATCTGCTTGTCTATCCCACCTAGAATTAGTTATGGTTGTGGCATCATTAACAAATCTAGTGCAATCATTTTCTACTTGGAGCATGTCATCCAGAATAATATGAAATTGTTCATGTCCAAAGTGCCATCATCATTTAGAAAGGCATCCTGCCCAATCAACAACTGATCCATCTTTTCTTTCCACTCCTCAACACCTTTGATGTTTCCATAATCTTTGTGAATTGGAGGCATAAACTTGCTAAAATATGGGCTGAACATATCCATTTTAGCTCTGATTTGAATTTCTTTCCCTCTGTCAAAACCCCTTGAAAATTGTTAAAAACCCTTAAATAATTTTTAAATAACCAGCCACAATGGTTAATCAACAGATTTTAAATACAGTCATCGATCTTCAATCTTCCTAGCATATCAGACGACACACATAAATTGGCATAATAGTCAACAAAGCCTTAAAAAGACTTTCCATATCACCCTCCTCAGCAACCAATTAGAAGTAAGTACATCAACAACACCTGGCATTGAGGACCCACCATCGATCCTCCTTTCATCTATTGGTTCTTTATTATTTTACAACCCTGCAGACCCACTTACAAATCAAGACACGCATCAAACAGGCATGATCCCACAATGGATAAAAATATTCCATTATTTCTTCATGGGATAATATCCACTATTGGATCTTTCTATAGATGGAAGTCCCTTACCTCTTTGGAAAATACTTGGTCCCACCGGTTCATGACATCATCCAAGACACATGGCATCAAGGCATGAACCCACAATGGATAAAAATTTTACAACTTATGATCAAGGATTCATGCCTATCATCGAATCAAAACCAATCCTACAATCTGCATTAAACAGTATCACTGGTCCCACCTTTTATTAACTCAACGGACTAGACACATGGCGCTCACAAGTGATTCATGCTCATGAGTGATTCCACAGTTAGTAACTTTCTAGCACCTTTCCTTCAAGGCTTCACACCCTTCGTCTAATCTTTATACAGATGGAAGTCAGATCTTGTACTGCTTACCAACTAGGCTTGCCTGACATACTTCAATAAATTGACTTGATGAGGCAGCTTCGTGACAACTAGTGATTTTATTCTATCTATTGGGTTTTTTAATTCTTATCGACTAGACCCAAAATACTAGTCCCACTTGCCTTGATCCATTTTTTTTGCTGAATCATCCAATGAATGTTGAGTTTTTTACTTCTTACCGAATAGGCCCAAAAGACCTAACACTACTATTAGATTTCACTTTTCTTACATCTATCAGACTTAGCACTAACCTTTATGAGATTCAGACATAGCCTTCATAGGTTAAGTCACTTACTTATCACTGAATCTCCAAATGAAATAAAACTACATTATAACTTTATGAGATTTGGAGATAACATTCCTTCACTGAATCACCAAATGCCTCACTTAACCTTGTCGTTGAATCTAAAAATTCTTAGCCACTAACTATCCACACTTGGAGATTAAGAGATAACCATATTTTCCAAGTCGCTGAAAGTTTAAGACATCACCGCCAGATATTAAAGGACTTGGAGAAAGCCTTTATCACCAAGTCACTAGATGAAAAAAACTAAATTCCTAACACTTGGAGATTAGGAGATAACCATTAGACTGTTAAGCTACTAACCTTGTCGCCCAATCTTTGAGTCACTTGAGACTTAACATTTTTATTCCAAGATTAAGAGACACAAAGGGAAAAGATACTAGCCACATGCATATTGAGAACTTAAGTACCTAAAAAGGTAACTTTAAAACATAAGATCTAGGGCATGACCAAGAATACTTCAAGAATAAAACTCTACCAAAAGCAAACAAGACCTAGGGTAAAGAAATGCAAACATTTTGGCACATGACTATTTTGAGACTCGGACCCCTTAGAAAAATTTGGCAGACACATGAAGTAAAGGAGACATGGGCATAATTCAAATGTCAACAAGAACTAGAAATGACACTTCTCATAAAACCTAGAAAATACCCCAACACACTATTACAATGGTTAGAAAGAAACATATAAGATGATCTTTGAAATTGCACTACATCTACATGATCATATCCTATTAAGCTCTAAAACTCTTCTCAACACACTATACTCTTTCCTAGCTTGATCACACTTGATTCCTTTACTTTCTTTTTCACCGCACCCTTCTACAATTCACAATTAGAAAATAACTCCTTTTCAACTTTCCAATATATATCTTTTCTTCCACCAACTTAAAATAAACCCTAGATCATAGATAAAAACAATACAAATCATGTTAGGTATGATACAATGTATCTAACAACTCATAATCTATTTTTCTTTGACCGCATCAACTTCCATATAGATTTCACCTCAAAAATTGAACCATCTTCAAAAACTCTTTTGACCATTAGAAACTTCTTGAAGAATCCACCTCAAATACATACCTCGGGCAATGTGATATCAAAAAATTTCCACACATCACGGAACTTCCTTACTACTTCATTAATAACATCATCGATGCCATTGCCACTTCAGATTTCTTCACTGATTCACAAATCTTCATTACCTGTTCAAGAACACTTTCTTTTTTATCTTTTCATTCTATCAATGCCACTTTCATTCAATTAAACCATCTTCATTGGTCCACAATATGAGTTGTGATCCTCAACATAGTATATAGACATTGTTATCAATCATATCCTATGACCGCTCCATCTAAAACTTTACCAATTTGAGATAAAATTGAAATCACTTATTGTCTATCACTGAATGTTTTAGCATTTACCTAATTTGATTCCATTCAAACATAACCAACTCAATACTTCATATCAAAATTCATGGTTACAAACTTAACATTACAACACATAACATATTCTTCCTTTAGAATAGAAACTTCAGAAACATACTGCAACTCATGATTTACTCACACAATGTATGGTAACATACTGAAAATACTAAGTCAATCAGTTGACATCAATGACAACCAAATAAATGATTCACCTATCATTAAATTTATACCAATATTCATCAATGCAACACTTATTATCACTACATCAATTATGCTAACAATCTCCCCCTTTGGCATTGATGGCAACACTCTTAACTTATCCTCTTCACTTATGGGTTCTTCTTGGAAACACTATGTCTCTTTCATGATAGTCCTCTTTTGAAAAATGTTTCCACTTCTTTATGTACCTCTGATCATAATTATTCTCTTATATCCATATATATTCTCCCTTTATAATGCATATTCTCTTACATATTCTTCCCCTTTGACAGCGATGCCAAAGTTGTCTAATCATTCAGTCATCTTGGATTACACTTGACTATTCTTTCCTTGTGCATTCCTCATTACTACATTACAACATCATACTAAGACTTCTACCCCTATGGAGTAGTCCACCTCTACATCAATTCATACATATGATATTTTGATAACCTCATATGAACTGATGCAATTAGCATCATCTAATTAACTTTAGATAGGGGAATAACCCCTAATCTACATCTAAGATACTCAAAGGTATCATTTGGTAACGGCTTTGTGAATATATCAAAAACTTGTTCTTTAGTAGATACATAGCCAAGCCTTACCTCCTCCTATACATATTCCCTTAGAAAATGATATTTTATTGCAATGTGATTTGTCCTTGAGTGCATCACTAAATTCTTAGAAATGTTTATTGCAATCGTGTTATCACAATAGATAAAAACTAGTTATGTGACCTTCTCATGAATTACCTCAAGAATCTATTTTATCCATATCACTTGCTGACAATTATTAGAAGCAGTAATGTACTTTTCCTCTACAGTATATTGTGAAATACAATTCTACTTTTTACTAGTCCATGAGACTAGTCTTTCACCCAAAAAGAATGCTCCACCAATTGTGCTCTTCCTATCATCAACATTACATGTCTAGTCTACATCAGTAAACACATTCAAATAAAAATCTCCATCCTTACCATACCATAGTCCATAATTTTTAGTTCCCTTGAGATATCTAAAGATCCTCTTCACTACAACCTGTTAGAGTAATAAAGTGTTTACTAATTAATTGAATCATATTGATTTAATTATTCAATCACTTATTACCTCTTTCGACTTAAGTTAAACTTTAGCCATATAATAATTAATTTGTTTATTAATTATTATTGTGCAACCTAGGGTTTTCCCTTTTTAGGGTTTCTGATCTCCTTTTATAAGGATTGATCTCATAACACTTTGTAAGCTTTTTCTGACATTTCATTATTGATTAAAACTTTTATTTTTGCACATCAAGGATTTCTCCTCTCTCGTGGAACCATACATTTAGGTCTCCATAGTTGTTTGCTTCTCTCCTTTTGTGACAAGTGTTTGTGTGTAGGTGTTCTTGGGAGCTATGGGATTTTTTTCATCGACTCTAATATGGTATCATATCTTCAAATCTACTTTCCCCTATCCTCTTCCAGAGAGATTCGGTCGTGTTCATCATATCTGCCTTTTCAGAGGGTTTTCTATCAGATCTGGGGGGACCTATTTTCCTGGTCATCTTCAGCTCAAATAAACCTCACCATTGTGTTCATAGAGTCCAAGAACCCCAAGATCCATATAAAATTTGTCCAATTTGGACAAAGTTGGAATCTATGGCAAAAAAATGTTGCAATCAGCTCTAGCACAGATCCCAAGGTGATCACTATTTTTTGAAGCATTTTTGGCCCAAACGGACCACACGATTGTGTCTAGAGCATTTGAGATACCCAAAATTCATATAAAACTTGTCGATTTTGGACAAGTTGTTCTCAGACGCAAATTTTTTAGCCCTAGGCAGATTTGAGCCAAGACAGCCATTTGGCCATCAAATTTAGGCTCATAGTTTGGTGATGTCACTAGGGATTTACACATTTTTGGGCCCTTTTGAGCTACCTATGCATTTTTCTGAATATCTTGGGCATCTAGGATCAAAATTGGGTGTGCAATATACTGTCGAAAAGCTAGTTCTGAGCTCGATCCATTTTTGCTAGTATGGTTTCATGATTTTTCCATTTTGATGCTATTTGTTGTCAAAGTCAAATATTTTCTGGGCTCTTGGTGTTTCAGACCTTCTGCATTCTGGGATCTATTTCTCTTGCATCCGGGCTCCATTTTCGGCAAACAAGATATTGCCATAAAGCTCTTTTTGAGATTTTACTAGATCTAATGGTTTCATATGTGATTTTGTCCTTTTTCTGACATCACCCATCCTCAGATCCTTCCAGACACCTTCTTTGGGCCCTCTAGCACAGCTATTGGTTTTTTGCTCATATCTTGAGCATACAGTGTCAAAATTTGGCAAACGAGATATCGTCAGAAAGCTGATTCCGAGCTCTTTTAATATCTGCAAGTTTTATTTTCTTTTTTTTTTTTTTTATGGTGTTTTTCACTGTCGAATCCAAATGTTCAGCTCTACACTTTGGGAGCTCTATCTTGTGCATCCAAACTCCATTTTTGGAAAATGATATATCCTTGGAAATCTTGTTCAGAGAGCTTTCTAGTGTTGTGATTCATTTTTCTATATTCTGCTCCAGGTTCATTTTATTTAGATTCTTGAATTTTTGCAGTCTGGTGGATATCTTGGATGTTACAGGTTCTGAGATCTCTTCCCTTTGAACAATGGCTCATCTTAGGTTGTTCTTTTGTTTCAACGGCCTTCACTCTTCTTTGAGTAGTGTATACTTCATTTTTGTAGCATTCTTTTATGCACACGCATTGAGATAAAGTGTCATTCTATTTTATGTATGGGATCTTTCACATGTTCGTGCTCTTTGTACTCGCACTCCATTATAAAGTTCCAGGAGGGTTTTATTTTTGCCTTTTTTTTCCATCTAGTTTTGTCATGTGAGCATTCCTCCAACAACATTAGCCTCAGGTATCTCTATATGTGTTTGTACTCCATTTGCACATTTGATGTTTTAGATTCTTCTTTATCATGCAGTCCATATTAGATGATCTTTTTAGTGTACCTATCATTACTCCCATGTCATCACTATGGGGGGGTTTCTACAGTTGGTTCTACTACTTCCTTGGTTTGATAGTGTGAGGTATGTATTTAGTATTTGATTCTATGTACTAGGTGGATGTAGTGGCTGGGTACCTATGCATTCTGGTGAGATGGATCATTTACCATATGGACACTCTTTCCTTTCCTATTTTTGGATGCACTCTTCCAGCTTTGATTGATTAGCTCTTCAGACTTTTGGTGTTTATGCCATCTGTATCTTCAAGTTTAGGTGTTTTCCTCCTGATTTGAGTAGTGTCATTTGAGGGCACTCATGCAGATTATAGTCTTCTCCACCTAGTCATATTTAAGGGGAGGATCTTCAAATCATCAGTTACTTCTTGAAAAAATTTGTAGCTTCTTGCTTCAATGATGTTATACATGTTCATCCTTATTCCTTTTTTCTGGAACATTCCTAGTATTGGAGGCTTTTTCAATCCTTCAGACTAGTCTTTGTCTCTTTTTGGAGTAGAGTTTTTCCCATGTGGTGTTTTCTATTTCTCTATTTTTTAGAGACTTTTTTTTGTACTTGGGTACCTAATCAAGCCTTTTATTGCTGGGACCCATTTTCTTTTAGTTATTCTTTCTAGGTTTTTAGCTTCTCCTAAAGTTCATCTTAAGGGGGGGTGTTAGAGTAATAAAGTATTTACTGATTAATTGAATCATATTGATTTAATTATTTAGTCACTTATTACCTCTTTCAACTTAAGCTAAACTTTAGGCATATAATAATTAATTTGTTTATTAATTATTATTATGCAACCTAGGGTTTTCCCTTTTTAGGGTTTCTGATCTTCTTTTATAAGGATTGATCTCATAACACTTTGTAACATTTTTCTGACATTTCATTATTGATTGCAACTTTTGTTTTTGCACATCAAGGATTTCTCCTCTCTTGTGGATCCATACGTTCAGGTCTCCATAGCTATTTTCTTTTCTCTTTATGTGATAGGTGTTTGCGTGTAGGTGTTCTTGGGAGTTTTGGGTTGTTTTTCATCAACTCCAATACAACCATATCTGAGTCCTTTGGAGTAGAGGAAAACCTTGCAATAATACTAATAACATGTGCAATATCTGGTCTATTATGAACAAGATACCACAACTTACCGATCATAAATCTATATATAGTTTCATTTAATTCTTTGGATTCACCCTCCTTAGATAGTTTGCAACTTCTAACCATAGGTGTTCCCACTAGTTTTGAGTCTTCCATGCCAAAAAAAATTAGAATCTCCTTTACATTCTTGGATTGACTGTTGTATATCCCTTTCTTCATTTGATGTACTTGAAGAACAATAAATAATTTGACTCCTCCTATAATTGACATTTAAAATTCCTTCCTCATTTATTTTGTAAATGGCCTACTCAATGCTTCATTTCTACCAAATATTTTGTCATCAACAAAAGTTTTAGCAATCAATATCTTTTCTTCACTTTCATATTTTAGATATGCATTGCTATTGCCAGTGGTTCTTATGAAACCAATCTGAATAAGATAAGCATGTAGCCTTTTGTACCATGCTCTTGGAACTTTTTTCAAACCATACAATGCTTTATGTAGTTTACATACCATGTCTTTACCTTTTTTAGTAGAAAAACCTTCAGACTATTCAATGTATAATTCCTCTTCTAACACACCATTTAGAAAAGAATATTTTACATCCATTTGATAGACTTTAAAACCTTTATAAGAAGCATAAGCTAAAATTATCCTTACACCTTCAAGTCTAGCAACAGGTACAAAGGTCTCACCAGTCTAATATTTCTTCTTGTGCACACCCTTTGCAAACTAGCCTTGCCTTGTTTCCGATTACTCATCCTTTCTCATTTAGCTTATTCTTGAAGATCTATTTAGTACCTATAACATTCTTATTAGTAGGCCCAGGTACTAAAGTCCATGTATTATTTTTCTCTATTTTCTCTAATTCCTCTTTTATAGCCTTGACCTAATCATTAAAATCCAAAGCATCTTTAACAGATTTAGGTTCTAATTCATATAGTAAACAAGTACATTCCCTTACCTTACTCCTTCTCATCACTCCAGCATTTTTATGTCCAATAATCTAATCTTGAGAGTGATTAAGTTTCACACACCTTGGGAGTACCAGTTCTTCTCTTTGGTTACCTTCATCATCATTCACCGATTGTGGATCATTCACCACTTCAATTGTTTGTGGTATTGTATCTGGCTACATAAACAAACCTATCATAGTCTTATGATTCCTTCTTGCTATCTTCTTTATTTTTTTCAAAAAATTCATCAATTCTAATATTTTCACTTTTAACCATTTTGTTGGTACTCTTTTTCAAACATTTATAAGCTTTACTTCTAGTATAATATCCTATAAATATCCCTTCATCACTTTTAGAATCAAATTTACCATTTTTCTCATCCTTCTTTATGAAAAACTTACTTCCAACAATTTTAAAATATCTAACACTAGGATAATGTCCATACCATAACTCATAAGGTGTTTCATTTGTACCTTTCTTAAGTTATACCCGGTTAAAATTATAGACAGTCGTACTTACAACTTCTCTCCAAAAGGTTTGAACCACTCTTTTTTGTATCAAAAGTGTTCTTGCACAGTCAATTATGGATTTTTTCCTTCTCTCAGCAACTCCATTTTTTTGGGGTATCCTTGGTGCTTACATTTGTCTCTTGATTTCATGGTCTACATGAAATTTTGTGAACTCTTGTGATGTAAACTCACCTCCTCTATCAGATCTAAGACACTTAAGTGCTTTACCTATTTCTTTTTCAACTCTTTCTATATACACCTTAAACATGTAAAATGCATAAGATTAATCCTTCAAAAACATAACAGACATCATTCTTGAGTGATCATCAACAAACAAGATAAAGTGATTTTGTCTATAGTAGTTTTGAGTTCTCATTGGTCCACACAAAGCACTATGTACAAGGTCAAGAATTCTCTATGATGAATAGACTTTACTAGTAAAGCTAGAACTATTCAACGTTCCCAATTGAAACTCCTTACACATGGCATTATCAGGCTTAGATAAAGTAGGCATACCTTTAACAAATCTTTTCTTACTGACCTTTAGCAAATTATCAAAGTTAACATGACAAGTATTTTATGCCACAACCAATAGTCTTTAACTTTAGCAAATAAATAGTGTTTATTAGTAGAGTTCAATTGGAATAGGTTATCTCTAGTCTATTCACCAACATCAATTAAATCTCCAAATTTTCCTAAGATATTGCAAATACCATTACAAAATTCCAATATGAAACCTTTGTTATTCAGTTGAGTAACACTTAATCCATCAACCCAATAAACATCATCACAATTAGTGTTTTTAGTAAGTGTTATTGAACATTTACATCATACCACACCTAGAGATCCATTACCGAATATGAATGCTCCTCCATCACATTCCTCCACTGAAATAAATTCTCTTTTGTCACCGATCACGTGATGTGTACACCCACTCTCTATTATCTAGTCATTATTGGAATACATGCTTGAAATTATTATTTTTCCCTAATTATCTCCATCTAAACTGATTGAGGGTTCTTCTTTGACTACAAAAAGTACTATCTCAAACTCTTCCTCATTATCTCTTTTGTCTTATTCTTCATTAGTCACTCCTACTAAGTAACATGCCTTGGTGCTTTTGTCTTTGAAGTTCCTAAATCTCATGTGCTTACCCTCCTATCATTTTTAGGACATCTAGATTATATATGACCAATTTTATTACATGCAAAGCATTTTAAGGGAGGTTTACCTTTGTACTTTTCTTTTCCTCTAGGTAACCTACTTGCTAGCAGTGCCTCCAACTCTTCTCAATTTCTTTCCTCAAACAAGATAGAATCATAGTCATGATTTCCTTTAGAAATGTTAGAGGTTTCTTTTCCTTTCCTTGATGAGCCAATGGTTAGAGAAGCTTTGAATGAAAATTCTATTCTAGGCATACTGTTATCAAAATTAATTAGCTCAAAAGCAGTAATCTTGTCGACCAAATAATCTAGAGTCACACGTGTAGGGTTAATAGATCTCAATTCTTGTATAGAAGAGACTCTAGTAGCATAATATTGCAGTAGGGCTCTCAATATTTTACTTACCACATCATCTTCTTAAATTTTTCCACCAACACTTTTGATTGAAACAACAACCTCCTTTATCCTATTGTTGTATTGAATAGTGTTCTCACATTCATGCATTCTCATTTCATCATATTTTCCTCTAAGACTATCCACCTTTTCTTTATAAACATGAATATCACCACCATAAACTATTATCAATTTGTCCCACATGTCTTTAGCATTGTCCATATCTTTGATATCTACAAACTTAGTGTAGACACCTAAAAATGGTCAATTTAATTCAAGTGATAAATCAAAGACAAAATTAGAAATTAATTAAAATCAAAGCCAAAGAGGATTAATTAAATCAAAAAGATCATTTAACTGTGCAATTGATTTTAATCAAATTAATTGTATAGTTTAATTAAATCAAATCCCACCCATTCAAAAGGTACACATGGCTAAATAAATTTAATTAATTAATTAATTAATTTCTAAAATTTATCACCTACACATGGGAAAGAATTTAATCAACCAATAGGAATTGAGAATTGAACTCACATGGATCAAAGACAAATTGATTCTCAATCACTCATCTTGAGAATGAATCTGAGCCACTCATTTTGTCTCTTTGTCCCAAACTTTGAGGACAAAATATTTAAATTGTCTCACCATTTGAAACCATCAACTTGACCAAAAATTGATCATGGTTAAACTTAATCCACCCCCTAAGCTTGGTAAAATCTATAAATAGAGACTAGCAATCAGGAGAAAAGGATCCACTCTCATTTAGTAATTGCATCTTTATTATAGTCAATTTGATTTTGAAAGCATAGTTTTAAGCATTTTAGTATAATTGAGAAAAGATAGGCATCCAATTCACCATTTAGTAATTAATTCTCATTTTAGAGATGTCTCTAATGGATGATAGCTAAGAGAATTTCATTATCTTCTTTAATTAGAGATCCATGAGATGTTTATTGCTTTATAATTTCAATTAAATAGGTTTAAAGGTTATATTAGCTTAATTTGAGTTGAATCTTAGAAAACTAATTCCATGAAAGTATTATACATACACAAAATGACATCCACCATGGGGCCCAAGGCCTCTACTACTCAAATTTCATGTTTATTAGCTAGATTTGTATGAGTTTTTGTTTGAATTGTCTATTTTGTAGGTGAAGTAGCATGTACAAGAAGAGCAATATCATGTACAAGGAAAATTATGATGCCTTTCAACAATGAAATAATGCTTCTACACAAAATTTTGGCACATTTGCATAGAGTGCTAGTGCATAGGAAAACGTTCTATCTTTTGTTTCTATTATTTCATCCTTATACCTTGACCCCGCGATGCCTACAACCATTTTTTTAGAGATTACAATATTTTTTGTCATTTTAATAATACTCAATAGAATTTAAATATCACGTATAATACTTTTTGTGACACATACACACATTCTTTTGACGTGTAGACACATTATTTTGATGCATACACACATTCTTATGACGCATACAAAAAAATTTGACACGTACACAAATTCTTTTGATGCATATACTAAGTCTTTTGATGCGTACAGTAGATAGAATGACACATATAATAGTTTCTATAGAGCGTAGTACTGATTATTTTAAATTTTAAATTCTACAAGTTTAATGACAAATTTTCTCTATTTTGTAGATGACAAGACATAAGAGAATCCAAAAAACTAGAATCTAGAGACAACAGAGAGGATAATCAAATAAGAAAGAGATTAAAAAAGGAGAAGTCCATTTTAACAACTTTCTAGAAGATTCCAAGAAAGAAGGAGAAGCCTATGAGAGGTATATGCAAGTAAATCAAGCTTAAAAATCAAAATTTGCATCTCTTAATTGGATTTTTGTTCCTTAGGATTCATAAATTTTAATCAATTTGAGGAAGGAATGAAAATTTGATTTTATTTGATTTCTTCACATTTGCCTTGAATTGTGTCGAACTAACAGTTTTGAGAGGAGGATGCTAAGGAGCTGGAACAGTTGCCACAAGGTGAGTATAAAATGCCCCTAGCTTTGCTAGCTTCGAAAAGGTATGCCTAAAGCCTTATGCATTTGATTAAATTGTGGCCATTTGATTTAAATCTAGCATAATTAAAGACCTATTATTCTTTGTTGGATTTGGTAGTAGGCTTATGCTCTTCACTTATTTTAGTGAATCAAAATGTCAAACCTATCAAGTTCTTCAATTAAAATAAATTTCTAGGATTGAACAAACACTACATAAAGCCTAATTGTTTGTGGAAGAGAGTATTAGGTGATTATGCTCTTCACCTTTTACGTGAATCATAAATCTAGAAGTACTCAAATCCCCTTTAGATTAAAAGAGCCTTGGAAATTGAACCATATTAATTATGTTTGGAATTTTAAAGTAGTAGGGATATGCTCTTCACCTTTAGTGAATCAAATTCTCAAACCTATTTTTTAATTTCATTTCATTGCTTTCATGAACATGTTAGAGATCTAGTGGGATCGCCTTCTCGAGAAGATGCCTTAACGAGGCTGGTGAGAGGGACAACCCAAAGTGGGATACAATTTCTTTTACTACAATAATCCAACCCACTATAAAATAAAATGCATTCATCCTTAATGGTGTGAGTGACAATGGAAGATCAAGAATCGAACCTCCTTGAGTAGTCCTTTGGGATTGCACAAAACTCCAACATATCAGTGGTGGGAGGCCCCTATAATTGGGGATGAAACTTGGTTTTCTTTTGAATGGAATCCATACTAGCACTTGGATAAATTAGTAAGACTACCTCATTAGAGCTATTTTAAAATCCAAAGTTGACTTTAGGTAGATTACTTGGAAGATTTTATTGTGATAATTGAAAAACCATTGTTTTGTGTTTTTTGTGCTTGAAGGTCTATGATTACAAAAAGAAAACATTCATTAAGATCCAAAAATCAATTAACAACAATAATTCAAAATAATAGTATTTTCAAAAGAATCCAAGACATGGAAAAAGAAATGGATACCTCATCCAATGAATCCTCATTAAGAACAATGTTTCCTTATCTCTATGATCGTGATCCTCCATCCATGTCTTCATATTGTTCAAAAAAAAGATTACTCCAAAATCTCACATCAACTCTATATTTGGTCAAAAAGAATATCATGAATACCCTATATTTGATCAATAATATCCATAGGTAACCCAATTTTTGATGACAAACCTATTTAAGAAATATCAAGAGAATCTCATCTTTGATCAAGGAAATCAAGACGAGTTAGTCCTATCTCAACAATCTTCATCACATGACAATGAAAAATTGGATAATCGAGATTTTTAATATCATATCTCTTTGACAAACACAAATACATCTAAATGTCCATTGGATAGATCATTTATTCCTTTGAGACAATCATATGGATAAGCTTTGGAAAAAATCCTTGAAAATGATCTAATCACGTTGCCTCAAATCACTTCACATGGTTTTATCTTTTTGAGAAACTATTGTGCATATCATAGACATAATGAACATGAAACTTCAAATTGCATGGAGTTGAAGTATAAAATCCAAAGATCTTATTGATGGTGATGCAGGAGCATCTCGGGTCCTTGGAAATTCAATGTCACCAAAAACATGTTTGTGTTTTTCTTGAGTTGCTCGATTCCTTCTTTGACCGAGTTGGTTCAGTGTTTCTCAGTTTCCTTTTTTTACTAGGGTTAGTCGATTATCTCTCCGGTGCTCGGTGATGCTTGTTTGGCACTCGATTATCCTTTCTTACCAAGTTGTTTGTTTTAGTGTCCTATTGAGGCCGACTCTTGAAATTAATTGTGGTCACAAATTTAATACCGGTATCTATTATTGGGAAGCATGTGGACCGAGATCTAGTTGTTCCTTCCCTTGATGGTGGATTTGAAGGCTGACTTGTTTAGTAGCATCTTGTATATAATGTAGTATTTGGTTGTATTTTAGGGTAGTTCAGTTAGAAGATAGAAGCTATGAGATAGAAGATTGTTTCAGGTCCTCGCATGTTGGAGGAATTTTGTACTTGAATTGTAATATCTAGCCTAAACTGGGAAGGCCTTACAACTCGGCATGTATGAATTAATTCAAATAAATATATGAAAGTTACATGCATTCTCTCTCTCTCACTTGTGTGTTGTTGCTTCTGCATGTGATCTCTGCAAGGTGGATCTATTTAGGGCATGCCTATGGCCCCTCTCCCCATCCTCCCTTGCATCATATGGTGACCTAATCAAAATTGAAGATCATAATGACTCATCTAATGAAGATACTACTCTCAAGCAAAATCATACTCATGAACCTATGTCTAGTAGTGGTTCTCTTATAGCCTTAACCTCTTCCACCATTCCTCCATCTCATAAAGTATAAAATCTATCCAATATTACTCCATCAAATCAACAACCTAATGCTTTTCATGCTAACTATGTATACTCTCAAGGGCTACCTCTAAAAGAGATCCAAGCAAGCCTACATCTTGCTACAAACTTCTTTCATACTTCAAAGGTTATAGACCCCATGCCTTCATGTGTTACAATGCCTATCATGCCTATTCCAAATGAACCTCCATAAATCTTTCAAGAATCCTTCATGTAGATCCAAACTCCTACCTTGTCCTTAGAAGGGGCTCCATTTCAAGAGAATAATCCAAAGTGCAAAGAAAGAAGTATTATTAAGGATCAAGATCAACATAATATGCCTCCTTATCCTATAGTGGACCAAAGTCCCATACCTAGCCAAGAGTCCTATGATGATCCCTTCCTACCCTTCCATTTATTTCAAGAAGATACCCTTCAGTCTCAAACACCCCATATTCCTTCACCTCCTATATCCTACCTATCTCCTAAGAAAGATCAAGGTATTCCTTCTATCTCTAATGAACTTATTGAAAACCAAAAGAAAAGTATTCTTCTTAGGCTATCCAAAGATCCTCATCAAGATCGAAGTACCCTGACATCCACTTTTCATAAGCCTCCATATCTACCTCAAAATTCTCCCTTTATTCCTAATCCTTGGCATAATAATAAATCCCCTCAAGCTTCAATTGCTTCTATCAAAGTCGCTCCTATGAAAGTTATTCATAAGCCTATTGGTATATAGATAAATCTAAAATATGAGAGCCTTGGCCATGCAACTCACTCTAAATATGTTGACATCCCTCCCACATCTCATTTACCTCCATTTGTGCATAAGCATCAGCCTTCTACATCCTCAAAATCCATCCTTGGTCCTTATATCCCAAAGTGGAAACCTTCATATTTTCTATCTATATTGGGTCCTTACATCCCTCCATCTCCTATGCATACTATTCCTAAATTGTCACCAACTTACCCTACCATATATAAAGATCAAAAAATACATGTATCCTTGAACCCTCCATATCAACCCATCCATATGAACTAGCCATATAAACCTTATTCATCCACCAATCCTAAGTCTTTTGGAAGCAATGTGAATATGCAATATAAAAATCATAAATCCAAGAATCCACTTACATATGAAGATCACTATGTCCAATCTAATTGACATGTGAATACAAAGAAAAAAGAAATATTCAAGAGACCACAAAGGTCCATGAAGCAAAAATAAAATCAAAGAAAATGTGAGTTCCTAAATCCCTCATTGAAGAAATGCATTCTAAATAATCCACCAAACAAAAGGAAAAATCAATGAAAATGTGGATTCCCAAGTCACTTTTGAAGGACTTGCACATGAAAGAGAAATAAAAGTTGGCATTCAAGATTCCAAAGGCTTCCACTCTACATTCACCCAAACATATTCCATCTTATCCATACATTTTGGGTTCTTGTGCCCCAAGATACATATCCTCTCTTACATCAAAGTCTCAAGCTATTTCACCCATTTTTCTTCCAGTATTCCACTACACTTCAAGGTGTGTGTCAATGTTGATCTTACTAATACTTCTTACCCTCCTATTAACTATCCTTCCATTCACTTTCTCACACCCACACATGGAAATACTTGTTATTATATCATTCATTATTCTTCCATTTCCCTTATCCAATCCATTGCATAAATATTTAGCCACCCTCTGCCTTATCCACCATATCACCTTCTCATCACCCTATCAACATCTTTGAGCACATATTTTAGCGACCTTGCCCTTTAATATCATACCTTTTCAACGAGTATCTAAAGACCATGAGACTTGAGTCCCTCCAAAACTCAAAAATACAAAAAAAATTTAAAAAAAGAAATAAAAGAAAAGAAAAATGTATCTATCCTATGGTGAAAACCACTTCTTGTGGCACCTTGGATAAGTACCATGATGAAAACTTGGCAAACATGTGTCATGCATAATTCCTCTCTCTTTCTCTATACTTTGGCAAAAGTTTCATCCAACTTATCCTCCATCTTTCTACCATTTATCTCACTTGCATCTATATTTCCTCTTTCACCTTTGGTCTTGACAAGGTTAGACATATCCATGAGCATCACATATCTTGACATTTGTTATCCTTTCCATCAGCTTGTTCAATTGTTAAATCAAGGCTACCTTATCATGATCTTGCTTTTCCTAACCCAATCCTCACTATTTCCTAAGTATCCTCACCATGATACTCAACCCATCCTAACGGTTTCTTCCATCATCCCCATCACCTATTGATCTCTATCCTATCCAAATTGACCCCTTGATCTTGATCCAAATGAAGAAATGAGAAATATTTTATCAAAAAGTCTCTTGACATGTCCACTCTTTTGGACAACACACTTGCATGACATCAAGTCATTATCCCATATGCTATCCAACACCACATCATTGACCTACATTGCGATACTTTTTTTTTCTAGCTTGGATAATCTTGAGGAGATGGTCCTACGGGTTGCATTCGTTTTCCTCATCTATCATCCATCAACTTGCTAATCCATTTTTTATACCTTGTTAGACATTGGGGGAAAATCAATATGATCTTGCTTGAGAATTGATAATCTCTAGAAAATAAAAAATATATAAAAAATTTAAAAATCCTAAAATAATTAAATTTTTTAAAAATCCTAAAATAATTTTAAAAAAATTAAAAAATCCAATTATAATTAAAAAAATTTTAAAATCCAAAAACAATTGTAAAAAATTTTAAAATCCAAAAATATTTAATTTTTTTTTTAAATCCAAAAACAATTAAAAGCTCTAAAAATCCAAAAATCTCTTAAAAATCAAGAAAAACCAAAAATCTTTTTAAAAAGACAAAAAATCCAAAATCTTTTAAAAATTCTTAAAAAATGTAAAATCATAAACTCCCAAAAAGTTGCATGGTCCTTTGTAACATATTTTCCAAATCAAACTAGAGGCATTAATCCAAACTCAAGGAGCTTAGCAAAACTAGACCCAAGTTGGCACAACCATGGCATCAAAATGAAAAATGTTACACTTGAACTAATTGATCTATATCACATTTCAAACATCCAAACACTTGATCTAAACAAAAACATTTGACACATCAAAATCTTCAAACAACAAATCAAATCAAAATCTAAAAATCTTAAACATAACTAAGGATCAAAATGGATGAAGTTCAACCTAAAATATGGATCTACAAACAAAAAGAAAAAAATGTTCAAAGTGTTACTAAATTTTTGGAATCATGTCTTTTAGTAAATCAATAATGTTTTTGATTAGATGAGCAATGATGAAGACCTGATATTTTCTTGATTTTTGCTTGAGTGATTGTCAGGTTGATTCATAGCAGTATGAAAATCCATCTAACAACATGATCATCAAAGTATCATCAAGGACATTTATATACGAAAGGGGTCAATTCTTTGTTTGTTTACTTGCAACATTAAAATCTGACAGAAAGAGGTATTCAGATCATCATGGTTGAACTAGTGATGATTGTACCAATTTCATGTTCCAAATGCTCAATGATGAAAATAAGCATCCTTGTAATTAAAAAGAGACAGCTAGCTACATCCATATAGATTAATTTTGCATGTTAAAAGTTATGGATTTTTCTTAATAGGGAGGTAGAGTTATCATCATCAAAAGATCATATCAATATGCATCAATGTCTATATCAGAATACATCAAGGTACATCATCAAATGTCTAGAAATATACATCATCAAATGTCCATCAATATATAATCAAAGTCCTAATCAACATCATCAATGTCTGAAATATCCATCATAAAAAATCATGCTCAATCTGACCATCGAAGGTACATCAATATAATCAAGATACATCATCAAATGTTTGATCCATCAAATGGTTCATGCTAAATCAAGGATATCATCAATACTCAATCATGTTGATCGAATGAGGGAAACCTAATTTTGTCCTTCACTTATATCTATATCTACACCTATATCAATGGATGACCCTTCTCTTATACCAATCCATAATTTTGCATCATGAGAACAATATAATCAACCTCATATCATCAAAACATCTAACCAAGCATATCATATCAAATATGAATTAGTCACATAATCTAATTGATCAATGAATTTCAATCAATTTATCCTATCATCTATTTTCTCATGTTGAGTGCATCAAATTTCCTAAATCTATATATCTTGAGGAAGGAAAATCAATTTTTTCCATCTCTCTAGATCTTGACAGAAAAACATCAATCCATAAACCTACCTATCTTATCAGATTGACATCAATACAACATCAACCAAGTGATTCTAACTAATATCAAATGATATCAAAACATCATCAACCTATCCAGAGCATCAACAACATTTTATCAATCAAAGCTTTTCTTATCAATTTTTTTCTTGAAATTGGGGCATCCTCATCAGTCAATCATCACATCATTATCGGAAATAAAATTGAATTGAACGCAAATTGTGGAAAGATGATCACAAATGTATATTTTTCATCAAATCATATTCCATTTCATTTTCAAGGGGGAATGTAATCATATCATCATCGATAAATCAGAGAATTTGTATCAAATCAGGGATCGAATGCAAAAAAAAATGAATTCATCAATGGGGCATCAAAATTGATGATTCTGTAAAAGTCAAGAATCATATCCAAAATCCATCATCATAATGAGGATTGACATCAACCAATTAATTAGGGTTTCATCAAGGAATTTACATCATCAAGATCGAATCAGGCATTAGTTCATTGAACATCAAACATTCTTTGAACCAACATGCTCTGCGCATATATTAAAAGAGGGGCATTTGTAGACACCTAAAAATGGTCAAGTTAATTCAAGTGAGCAATCAAAGACAAAATTAGAAATTAATTTATCAAAGCCAAAGAGGATTAATTAAATTAAAAATATCATTTAATTGTGCAATTTATTTTAATCAAATTAATTATATAGTTGAATTAAATCAAATCCAACCCATTCAAGGGGTACACATGGCTAAAGAAATTAAATTAATTCCTTAAATTTCTCACCTATCATATGGGAAGGAATAGAATCAACCAATAGGAATTGAGAATTGAGCTCACATGGATCAAAGCCAAATTGATTCTGAAGCACTCATCTTGAGAATGAATCTGGGCCACTCATGTTGGGATTATGGAAAAGTGAGTTACTGACAGGTGAGGGGTGAATCATTAACCCTAAAAAATTTTAATCTGAATCCTTGAGATAATGTCCTTCATTAACTGAATGTCATATTATCATTTCTATTCATTCATAACATAAATGAAATATGAAATGCTTCTAATCTAACAAATAAACATTCATGAAACTTCATACACTTGACACATGTATTTTGGTATCACAGAAACCCTTGTTAGAAGGTGCCAACTATGGTGGGGATGACACCCACAAAGCTTCACTACTACAATAATAAAGTTCCCTATTAGGGCTTATAGTTTTGATCACTTTTGATGATCTTACCTTGTTAGGAGTAACATTTAAGACCTGTTAAGATCTACCTTGTTAGAGGATTTAATCAACACTGTTAAGTGTACACTCAGTTAAGATATTTACAAAAGATGGTTAGGTCTGTACTCTATTAAGATATTTTGTCTACTATAGTTGTTAGAAAGTAATAGTATATTGATATGGATGTAGAAACTTACTTTGTTGAATGTCAAATATACTTAGTCCTTAATTGATATCACCTCTATGTGATAGATTTTTCCTCTAAATACTACTCGGTATCTAATTATAATCCTTGAATGTTCTATCAAAACCTTAACATCACAACCCTGACTAATCTTCACATGTATCTTATAGGTAGCTACTTCTCATGTGTCATATTCAAATATTTGACCTAATTAGGGTTAAGGAATCATCTACAAAAATATATGATCAATGATCTATATGAATGACCTATATAAAAATTGCATAGGGATCATCACCAATCAATTATTACATCTCTAATAAATCTTAACCTTGATTTTTGTAAATTTTTTTCTAGCTTGGTATAAATTTTTTGCCTTATTTTCAGTGTCATTCCAAACTCCTATGTCGATCTTGTATCACTCAGTAAATATTGCATACCTATCTTAGTAAAATATTGATGCTCAGTGAACATGTGTGCTTGGTGTGCTTAGTAATCATATGGCTCGGTGTATGTGCTTGGTCAAGACTGTGCTTGGTTAACTTGTCATTCTTCCTTCTAATCTGCTCAGTTACTAAACTTGGTGTTTTGACTAACTAGCATGTTTGCATTCCTTACCGGCTACATGTGTGACACTAATGACAACTCTTAATGTAATTATGTATAACATTCCCCCCCTTTTGTATTAGTTACAAAAACACATGTATGGCATAATCAAAATATTTCCAAAATATCAAATCTTGTATACTTCAAAAACATTGTGGACTCCCCCTATCTATGTTCTCTTAGTAAACATACTATATACATATATTTTTCCCCCTTTTTCATAATAATTCCAAAGAGTATATACTTACAACTTGTCAAAAAATTTATGGTGGGTTGTATTAAGGTTGGCCAAGAGGTTTTCCCATTACTCTTTTATAATCTCTAGAGAAATTTGTTCTAGGCCTACTTGGGCATGAATATCAAAATATGATCTACAATTCATACTTCAAGGGTGGAAACTAACTCATTTTCCTTCTTAACATGTTTTTGCATCACCTCTATGTGCAGTAATAACTCATCCTAGAGCTCAGTTATTTGATCCTTGATTTTATCATCTTCTCTTCTCAATCCATTGCTTAACCCCTGTATATGTTTAACCTTTGAATAATAAAATTTGAATGTATGGGGTTTGGTTATCAATATTTCAACACTTTTTTGTAGGTATTCATCTAACTTCTTCAATTTATCATTTGTTTCTATAGTAAATAAATCTAAGGTGCAAAGCTTCTTCAAAACAACAAGGATATTTTGAATAATACCTTCTATCTTGGTTACTATTTTGGATAGTTTCACCTTGTGAATTTCCACTACTTGGTTGATCTTCTTTATGATCATTCCCTGAATCTTTGTCTCTACTCTTTCCTCAATCTTATTCTCTGCATTGGTTGTAGGAGAATCAATGGTCTCGGTAGTAATATAAGTTGGTCAATGATGGGAGTATTCTCATCAACATTAACATCAAGGACAACTTGCATCAATATTTATTTCACATCCTATAGCACATGTTTATGTTTTCTTTCTTTCCTCAACTTCTCCTGAGTTTCTTTTTGGGTGAAAATTTCTCCATACCTCCTTAGAGCCTTGAGATCCAATTGCCTTGAGTCACATGCGGATATTTATTTCACTTCATCAAGTGTGACCAGACCTTTTCCATGTTTATTCTTTTTCTTCTTTTCCTATTTTCTCTAAGTAGGTGACTAACCATAGGGAACTAGTGTTAGAAAATAAAGACCACCAAGATAACTGAGAGGGGGGGGGGGTGAATCAGTTATCTGATAATTAAACCATTTATCAACATTAACTTCAATATCAACTTCAACAGCTTTAAACCATATAATTAATGTAGTAACCAACCATAGAAAGATAATCATACACAATGACACAATAACACAAGATATGTTAACTAGGGAACCTCTTGATCAAAGAGTAAACCCCGGTGGGAATGATGCCCACAAAATGATGCAATAATATGAAAGTTCCTTGTTAGAGGATGGACCCTATTAGGAATCTTATGAAATACATTTAGTACATATGAATCTTTGTTAGGATATTTTGAATCCCTATTAAAAGTTTCTAACCCTGTTAGGAGTTATGGAAGACAGAAGGACCCACTGCCCAAACAGCTTCAAGGCAAGATCTCTGAACTCACTGTCCAATAGATCTTAGGATTATTCAATAGAATACTATGAAATATTTTACCTCCTTCACACTATGCCAAAACCACACTCTTTGCTACACAAGATCACAAATCCAGATCTATGTACTTCGCAAGTCTTCCTTCATCACTAAATTAGCTCTCTTTTCTTCACTTCATGCATACATTTGCATCACAACTTTCAAAACTTCATATTACAACAATTAAAATCCTTTTATAACAAGGAAAATAGTCCTTCCTTTATACCACACTCAAATAATTACAAATGAGTCGGCATGTAAATACAAAATAATAATTTCAACATGCTACATCAAAATTACATAAAACTGTCGGCTTCCAGATACAATAATTTTCCAATCATGTGAACTTGAAGTTTGTGCTATGAACCATGTCACCACCAATGAGTCTCAAACTTCCCTTTAACTGTGCAGAATCAAATTTCATCCTGGTTACGAGATATCCTCCGGTTACCAAAAACTGCTACACAGGAATACTGCCAGAATACTGCTTCCACCAAAATGCTTATAACTTTCATGAATAAATGAATTTATTTTTGTGCTCTTAACCATAGGCTAATAATACAAAAAAGAACATACCATCAACTACACATAACTCAATCTACAATATAACATGTGCAAAAAACAAAACTGTGCCTGCTTCCCTACTAAACTCTAGAATAACACTGTGTTGACATCAATGAAAATCATAGTCATGAATGCAACAACCAATGCTATAGAATGTCTACCAAAGACTTCAACATTCATTCCTAACAATCTCCCCCATTGGCATTGATGGCAACATAGATGAAAAACATCCAATGTTCCAAAAATCCAATCGCTACTGCTCAACTGCATTGCTACTCATCATCAATCAAATCTTGCTTCATTATCCTATTCAATCTCTCCAAAAAATGTAGTTCCTCAATGTTTTTCATGATTCTCTCCCCCATTGACATCAATGACAAAAATTCTATCACTACATCAAACAATAGCTCAATGTCAATAGACACTATTCAGAAAATACATTCACAAGAGTCCTCAATGACTCAGCTCAGATACACATACTCCCCCATAGAGGAAGTACCAACATCCAATCCAAAAAATAGATAGGGCCATAAACCACTGGATGGATGCAACCAACTGCATCATTACTCAAAATTAGGTTAGGGCATAACCCCAAGCATACCTCTCAGATACTTAAATATATCCTTAGGCAAAGGCTTAGTAAATATATCTGCTATCTTCTCCTTTGTCCTTATGTACTCCAGTCTAACTTCTTTATCTGCAACTTTCTCTCTTACAACATGATACTTGATCTCTATATGCTTTGTTTTAGAATGTAAAATAGGATTCTTAGACATACTAACTGTACTTGTATTGTCACAATGTATGACAATAGGATCATCAAACTTGATTCCAATGTCCATCAACATCTGCTTCATCCAAATTATCTGATTACAATTGTTTGTTGCTGCTACATATTCTGCTTCTGCTGTACTCTGTGAGATACAATTCTGCTTTTTGCTCAACCAAGAAACTAATCTTCCTCCAAGAAAAAATGCTCCACCACTAGTGTTTTTCTTATCATCAACGCTGCCTCCCCAATTAGCATCAGTATATACACATAGGGTAAAATCATCATAATTTTCATACCATAGTCCATAGTCCATTGTGCCTCTAAGATATCTCAATATCCTTTTTACTGCTGCATAATGTGACTCTCTAGGTTTAGCTTGAAATCTTGCTACCATTCCAACTAAATGTTGTATATCTGGTCTAGTGTGTGTCAAATACTGCAATCCACCAATCATAGATTTGTATTTCTTTTGCTCAACTTCTGGTGTCTCATCTTTACTATATAGTTTATGTCCTATAACCATAGGTGTTCCAACTAGTTTACAATTCTCCATACCAAATATTTTCAACAAATCATTCAAGTACTTTGTTTGACTTATAAAGATACCTTCTTTGTTTTGTGTTATTTGTAATCCCAAAAAGTATTTCATTTCTCCAATCATACTCATTTCAAATTCTGTCTTCATTTCATCAACAAATTTGTCACTAGCTTCATCTTCTCCTCCAAAAATAATGTCATCAACAAAAATAACCAAAACCAACAATCCATTCTCAATTTCTTCTATGTATAAGTTACTATCAGCTGTTCCTTTTGTAAATCCCAATTTTAACAAATACTTATTTAATCTAGCATACCAAGTTCTAGGTGCTTGCTTTAGTCCATACAATGCTTTCTTTAGTTTACATACCATGTCTCCTTCTTGAGTCAAAGGAAAACCTTCAGGCTACTCAATGTAGACTTCTTTTTCTAATTCACCATTCAGAAATGCTGACTTTACATCCATCTGATACACTTTGAATTTCTTAAATGCTACATAAGCCAAAAATATTCTTACTGCTTCAAGTCTTGCCACAGGGGAAAAAGTCTCTTCATAGTCAATTCCTTCTTGTTGTGAGTATCCTTTACATACCAATCTTGCTTTGTTTCTAATTACTTCTCCTTGTTCATTCATCTTGTTCCTGAATACCCATTTAGTTCCAATCACATTTTTGTCTTTAGGTCTAGGGACCAATTCCCATGTCTTATTCTTTTCAATATGATCCAATTCTTCTTTCATAGCTTTAATCCAATGTTCTTCTTCACAAGCTTCATTAGTAGACTTAGGTTCAATTTGAGAAATCAAACATAAATGTACCTTCTTTCTAGTCATAACTCCTCTATCCAAACTTCCAATAACTTGTTCAATAGGATGATGTCTTGATATATACCTGTTAGGTGTTAGAGTCACTAAACTTTCTTCAACTGTAGATTCTTCTCTAGATTCTTCTTTGTTTTCTTCAGCATGACTTTCATTTAACAATTCACTGTCAGTCTCAAAAAATTGTTCAGTAGTTTCAATGTTAGGCTGAGGGTTAGTTCCTTCATCAAATTCATAATCAAGCATTCTTTCCTAAATTTTAAACTTCTCATCAACTTTTACATTTGCACTTTCAACAATAGTTTTAGTTCTCTTATTTTAACATCTATATGCTTTGCTTTTCAAAGAATATCCAAGAAAAATTCCTTCATCACTTCTAGGATAAAACTTTCCTATATCATCATCTCTCTTAATATAACATTTTCTTCCAAAAATTCTAAAATACTTAACTGAGGGTGCATGTCCAAACCACAATTCATAAGGTGTCTTGTCTATGTCTACTCTAATTTGTACCATGTTCATTGTATATACTGTTGTATTCAATGCTTCTCTCCAAAATGTCTTTGCCAAATCACCTTCAAATAACATAGCTCTAGCTGCTTCAGTCACTGATCTATTCCTTCTTTCTGTAATACCATTTTGTTCAGGTGTTCTAGGGGCTAATAACTGTCTCTTAATACCATTTACTTCACAAAAAATGTTAAACTCTTTAGATGTAAATTCTCCACCTCTATCGGATCTCAAACATTTAATCCTCATTCCTGATTCATTCTCAACTTTATTCTTCATGACCTTAAACTTATCAAATGCTTCAGATTTTTCTTTCAAAAATGTAATCCACATCATTCTTGTAAAATCATCAACAAGAATCATAAAATACCTTTCTCCATAGAATTCTCTAGTCCTAGTAGGACTGCTCAAGTCTGTATGAACAATCTCCAACTTTTCTATAGATGTGAACTTCTTGCTAGGAAATGAACTCCTTTTTTGCTTAGCCATCACACATTCCTTGCAAATCATGTTAGTAGGCTTCATAATCTTAGGTAAATCTCTTACTACAAATGTAGAACTTAATTTCACAATATTATGAAAGTTTATATGACAAAACCTTCTATGCCATAACCAATGGTCATCAATCTTAGTCATCAAGCATGTCATCTCAGTAGGGTTCAACTGAAATACATTACCTCTGGTTCTAGATCTAGTTCCAATTAGATTTCCATCTTTATCCTTAATCACACAAATTTTCTCAGTAAACCAAACTTGATATCCCTTATCCACTAACTGTCCAACACTCAAAAGATTATGTTTCAATCCATCAACAAAGTAAACATCATTAGTATTAGTCTTTCCATCAAGAGTAATAGATCCTATACCTTTAATCAAACAAAGTGCATTGTTACCAACTCTAACAACTCCTCCATCATAATTGTTAAACTTTATGAATTGTCCTTTATCACCAGTCATATGATGTGAACAACCAATGTCTATAATCCAATCAGCTTTCTTTTCAACTTGGGAAACTAAGGCTTTTTCTTCTTTAATATCAGATTTAGAATTTTCTTCCTTAATTGCTACAAATCCTATGTCATCAAAGTTATCATTATCACTGTCACTTAAATGTCTTTCAATTCCTGCTTCAATTTCTTCATCATTTTCATAATAACATTCTTTAGATCTTCTAGGCTTAAAATTGTTTCTATACTTCTTAACTCTCTTAGGACACTTAGATGCAAAATGACCATATTCTTGACATGTCCAACATTTAAATATTTTCTTACCATCTAGTTCTCTTTTCACAAGCATGGAAATACCTTCTTCAATCTTCTTATCTTCATTAGATTTGGATCTACTACTGTTGGCATAATCTCCATTCACACTTGTACTTCTAGACAAAGTAGGTCTGATGCTAAGAGCACTGAATGATGTCTCCACTCTAGGTAGTTCTCCTAATAATCTCAAATTCATCTCTGCTGCTTCCAATCTTCCAAGAAGAGTCTCTCTTGAAAAGTTTGGTGTACAAGGTATCACTTGTTCAATCATTTGTGTAGTCTGCCTGAATACCAGTGTCAATGTTCTCAAAATCTTCCATATTACTTCATTCTCTATCTTTTCACCTCCACAAGACTTTATTCCTGCAACAATTTCTGGCATCCTACCAATATAGCTTCTAACAGATTCATCTTCCATCATTCTTATGTCTTCAAATGCACAAATCCAATTATGTAACCTAGCTTTCTATGCATGTTCATCACCTTCAAAAGTAGAATGTAAAGCTTTCCAAATATCATGAGATTTAGTTAAACCTTTTACCTAACTGTATTCATTCACCAGAAGTGTTGATAAAAGTGCTTCTCTTGCAAGTATGTTACACATAAATAGATCTGTCTCATCTTTAGAACTTGTTTCAAGATTGTCTTCTTCAATTATAGTCCATTCATTCTTTGTAATCAACCAATAACCTGGTCCTAAACATAAGAGATGTGTCTTCATCTTTTCTTTCCAACTGTCAAAATTTACTCCATCAAACTTAGGGCTTTCTTTCCTAAAATTCACCATAGATCTCCTTAAGTTGTTAAACTTCTCTTTCAAGGACCTACCGCTCTGATACCAATTGTTAGAAAGTAAAGACCACCAAGATAACTAAGAGGGGGGGTGAATCAATTATCTGATAATTAAACCATTTATCAACATTAACTTCAACATCAAATTCAATAGCTTTAAACCATATAATTAATGCAGTAACCAACCATAGAAAGATAATCATACACAATGACACAATAACACAAGATATGTTAACTAGGGAACCTCTTGATCAAAGAGTAAACCCTGGTGGGCATGATGCCCACAAAATGATGCACTAATATGAAAGTTCCTTGTTAGAGGATGGACCCTATTAGGAGTCTTATGAAATACATTCAGTACATATGAATCTTTGTTAGGAGATTTTGAATCCCTGTTAAAAGATTCTAACCCTGTTAGGAGTTATGGAAGATAGAAGGACCCACTGCCCATACAGCTTCAAGGCAAGATCTCTGAACTCACTGTCCAACAAATCTTAGGATTATTCAATAGAATAATATGAAATATGTTACCTCCTTCACACTGTGCCAAAACCGCACTCTCTACTACACGATCACAAATCCAAATCTCTGTACTTCGCAAGTCTTCCTTCATCGTTGAATTAGCTCTTTTCTTCACTTCATGCATACATTCACATCACAACTTTCACAACTTCATATTACGACAATTACAATCCTTCTATAATAATTAAAACATTCCTTCCTTTATACCACAATCAAATAATTACAAATGAGTCGGCATGTAAATGTAAAATAATAATTTCAACACGCTACATCAAAATTACATAAAACTGTCAGCTTCCAGATACAATAACTTTCCAATCATGTGACCTCAAATTTTGCACTATGAACCACATCAAATGAGTCTCAAACTTCCCTTTAACTATGTAGAATCAGATTTCATCCCGATTAGGAGATATCCTTCGATTACCAAAAACCGCTACATAGGAATACTGCCAAAATACTACTTCCACCAAAATGCTTATAACTTTCATGAATAAATGAATTTATTTTTGTGCTCTTAACCATAGGCTAATAACACAACAAATAACATACCATCAACTATGCATAACTCAATCTACAATATAACATGTGCGCAAAACAAAACTGTGCCTGCTTCTCTGCTAAACTCTAGAATAACACTATGTTGACATCAATGACAATCATAGTCATGAATGCAACAACCACTACTACAGAATGTCTACCAAATACTTTAGTATTCATTCCTAACAAACTAGAGCCTTTTTCTCTAGATTTGAATATTTTTTTTCTCAGTTGATACAATTTCTTCATTATCTTTCCCCTTTTCAATTCCCTCAATGTGAGGTCCTAGGGCTTGTGGCCTTGTGCCTATAGTAGAATCATCTACTTTATTTTCATCTTGAGCTCCTTTATCATCTTCCTTTGTGCTTTTATTCTCTTTCTCTGCATATTCACCCTTGTCTTCAATAGAGTCCATTTATTTCTTAGGTGGTGTGTCCTTGGTTTTCTTCGTAGTAGCTATTTCAATTGCTTGTACTAAAATTGGTTGGCTACCTGGTATTAGTGCTCTAGATACCTTAGTAGTTTGATCTTCTACTTTAGTCTCAGTAGTAGAAGTGATATCTTCATCTTCTTTAGCTTGATCATTGAGGTCTCCTTCTATGATATCTTCAATCAATACTTCTTCTTCCCCGGTTATCTTTAACATATCTGGTATATTTTCCATTACATTTTTTGCAACATGATAAAAATATTCAGCATAAGTGTTATCTTCTGGGTGCTTAGTTTCTGAGATGTGTATAGGCTCTTCAACTAGCCTTTGTGTTGTAACAACATCATCATCTATTTGTACATCTTTTCCTCTTCTTGTTACACTTTTCTTGGTCATAACTGCAAGTGTAGTTTTCTCAGCTTCATCTCTTGATCTTAGGATTTTAGTCCATATTTCCTTGCTTTCTTCATAAAAATATTAAATTTTTCCTTGTAATATGTTTAATGCCCTTCCCTTCATCAAAAATTTATTGGCATATTATTGCATGGCATCTTCAATATCTTGTATAGATATAGTTGGCATTGCCAAAATCAGTGACCTTTCTCTCATTTTCTTCTCAGTGTTCAAAGCATAAGTCCACCTTGCTCAAATTTTGTTATACAATTCTTGTGGAATACTATTTGAAAATTCAATAGACAATCTCTTGAATATGATCATCATGTTGATCATATCCTCTTCTAGCTTATCTTGATCCTTGGTGTTAATGTTTGCATATCTATGAATTTTAGGGTATCCTAGTCTACCCTTTTCTTTTATGTCATGTGCAATCTCATCTATTGATCGTGCTTTATTAACTACAACTTTAAATTTACTTGTGTCTTCCTCTTCTGAATCTACATCATCTTTATTTCTTATTAATTTTCTTCTCTTCTTTGGTTCAAGTACCTCAGTAGAAGCTTGTGTACCTCTTTTCTTTTGATAGGGCTTTCTTGGTGTAGGCCTTGTGAGTTTTGAAAATCCTCTTCTCTTACATGGGGTGCTACCAGTAGTTGACATTTTACTTTCTTGTGTTGCAATAGCAACATGTTTCCTTTTACCTCATACTAGCTTTGTCGGCTCTACCTGAATTTCTTTTTTTGACTCAATCTCTTCTTCATCTTCACTTTTACCGACTATTTTCTATTCCTTGATTTCCTCTTTAACGAACATCTCTACTTCTTCCTCTCCATTTTTTTTTCCATTGTACCTATCATTTTATTTGATTTTATTCCTATTTTAATTCTGACTAAGTCCATTTTGATTCTTGTTTTTTCTTCTTCATAAGTGCCAAATCTTGTTGCACTTTTATCCTTAGGCTCTGTAAGAAGTGCCTTTATTGACCTAGTGGCTCACTCAATGTCTAGTTCATATACCATTGGTGGAATCCATGCAGTTCTCAGTTCAACTAGCTTTATTAGTATTGTGTCAGTGTCCACCAAGAAACATATGTCATCTTTGTACTTCTCAACCAATTGTGCAATAATTTTGCTCCTTTTATGCATCTTATCATTGAATTTGCTAAAGTAGTCATCCATGACAGGCTCAAAATTCTTGCCCAAACTACTTATTAATTCATTGACTTGAATAATAGCTAGCTTATTTACATCCCATTCTACATTACCGATTGAGGGAAATGAATTCTGCAAGCAGAAAAATATACATACTAGTAGGTGCAGGTTGTGGATTTTACAACTCAGATAGTTCTCATGTTCTCCTCTAGTTTCCTCAACATCAATTCTACTAGGTTAGGTTGAAGATATTTCTTCACTATCTTGTAGGAAATGTCAACAGCGCTACAAGGAACATTTTTTGATTTACTTGATTGAAAAACTTTGTATGCAATCACATACGCTCCAAATCTGGTCTCTAGGTCATCAATGGTGTTAATTCACATTCCTCTATCATCCCATTCAGCTCCAATTAGCTTCTCAATCTCATTATTCGATGGGCACCTTAGGGATTTAGCCTTGTCACATACTAGGTATCTGGTGACCATGTGAATCATGTCTTCTGAGATATTTATTGGTTCATCTAGCCACATTCTACCATCATGTACTTTGTTAAGTAAAATCTTGATCCATTCAATTTTGAATTCCTTCAAGAAATTCCATGCATTTCTTAACCCTTTAACTTCTAGGTGTTTGTGTTCATCTTCTAGTTTTCCATTCATGCATAGCTCCTGATAGGTGGATTGAAGCTTGAAATCACCTATCTCACTGATCTTACAGTGTATATACAACCTAATATCCTTCACCAACTAAACCCTAGGTGGTATAGATGAAAATGTTCCCTTTTCATCGATCTGAGATGAAATATCTAGATGTAGTTTGTAGTTGGGTTCCTTATATATCATGCTCTTGATTAGTGTGACTTTCTTCTCCTTGTCATCCTTTGATTGAATAGTTTTTGAAATGGAGGCCATTGTTGATAAAAAATTAGCGCTTGATGAAGCTTTGTTCTTGTTTCTCGGTAATGCTTCAAAATTTCCTTAATAAATTTCAAATAGTTTTTAGATCTCACGACTTATATTAATAGCTTGGAATCTAGTTCATCAAGTTTCACTCTTTTTTCTCTGGTTTCACTCTTTGAATGCAATGTGAAAAATGAGTTGGTACAATGTGTATTTATACCCAAAATGCTTTCCTAGCATAAATGTATTGCATTTAATGCTTCACCAACCACAACTCAGTTATCAAACATACACTCAGTCATCTCCATTAGATAAATCATCTGGGTTAACATTACTAGCACTTGGTTGACTTTATCATTTTCACCGATTGACAATTTCTTTCTCAGTCAAGCTTTACCGACTATGCTCATTTCAAGTTCATAACATATAACAACCTAGTGCATCTTAATTCATGTAGCTATGGTATTCATGCAATAGATATAAGGAACATTTGTAAGATATAACTGATTAAAATTTAGTTCCCATACTTACTTGATAGACTTAAGTAGAAGTGGTGAAATCACCTAATCCAAAGGACGAGGTGTCACTGACTGTTGTGCTTGTTCCTACATTGTCTTCAGTGTATCTTCTCCACATTTGACTCATCAACCTTTTGATTCCATTAATAGTATTATTATTCATATCAAAATTCAGTTCCGATGCTCAGTCTTTGCAATCTTTACTTAAGTGACTGACCTTGTGACAGTGTAGAGATGTCATTCCATAATTTATCCAATTTCTAGATTTTCCTCTCCAGTGTAGTCTCATATAGCTTGCAACAATATAACCCTATCTTCCACATGAGGTACAATTAACCCAAGTTTTGTAATCCCAAGTGTAAGAATTACCTTGCCTTCTCAGTTGATAGGTGTTGTTTTATCTCTTTGGTTTCCAAACTTCTTTCACTTGTGCCCTACATTCTTGTGATGTATGAGCATGCTTGTTGCAAGTACAACAATGCTTTTCCATGTAGTGCCTCTTAGGTGACTTTTTCACCTTTGATCTACATTCATATGCTTGATGTCCATACTTGTTTTAATTGTAACAATAATCATCAAATTTAGGAATAGTGTTAGGAGTACCTTTAGCTTTACTTTTGCAGACATTTATTGTGTGACCTAGTTTCCCACAGTGATAGCATGAGAGATTCTTTGGTCTGGGATTTGCATAGGAATTCCTTTTCTCTACTTTATTTGATGACTCTCCTTTCTTAGTATAACCTAATCCAGTGGTGTTGTCCAATCTCCTTTGAATCATTAAGAATTCATCCATCCTTTTTGTGCTTTCCTCAGTTTTCTTTATCATCTCATTGTGTTGTTGTTGCAAAAAATATATTTGTAATAAATTAGGGCTAATAACTAACCCCAGCATAGAAGCATTGAAAAAATTAAGGTAAGTAAAAAATCTCACATATGTTTTATCATTCAACATATAATTATCATTGTAGATCATAACCATGGTTCTAGGATAATAACTAACTCCAGCATAGAAGCATTGAAAAAATTAAGGTAAGTGAAAAACCTCACATATGTTTTATCATGCGACATATAATTATCATTGTAGATCATAACCATGGTTCTGACTGTTGTAACTATTCATTTTTCAGTCTCTCATTCTCTTCCCTTAATTCACCAATTTCTTCCAATTTCCTAGCAAGCTCATTGTTCACCTGGTTGACTTCTTGACTCATAATAACATCTGATTAGAAATTTCAAAGTGATGCTTGGTCAGCCTTAGTATTTATGATTCTTTTTCTTCCAATTTATCTGTCATTTGTCTTTTGTCTTCAATAGCCATGTTTCTTTCTTGTTGAGCTTGTCTTGTATTGCTCATGACTTCAATCATTATTATCATTTAATTTTCTTGTCCAATTTGTAGTGCTTTTATTTTTTCGGTGAGGTTTTGATTCTTTTCAAACAAGTCTGAGATTGTGGCTTCAGATGCATCAGATATACTTTCGGATCCTTCAGACAATTCCTCTATCTCTTCTTCTTGATCCTGAGTCTCATTCTGTCAAAATGCCAATTCCTTCCTTTTGTTCAATGACTCTCTCATCTTTTCCTTGATGTCCTTAAATTGTTCCAAGGTGATCTACAACTCCAATTTCTAATTCTCAGTTATCTTTTCTTTCTAATTCTCAATTATCTTTTCAAGCTTATACCTTTCCATCTCTATGGATATTTCCTCTTTAATGATTAAACTTCTTCAACAAGAGAACAAGCTGTAATACCAATTATTTGGATTATGAAAGGGTGACTCACTGAGAGGGGAGGGGTGATTCAGTAACCCTAAAAAATTTTAATATGAATCCTTGAGTTAATGTCTTTCATTAACTGACTATCATATTATCATTTCCATTCATTCATAACATAAATGAAATATGAAATGCTTCTAATCTAACAAATAAACATTCATGAAACTTCATACACTTGACACATGTATTTTGGTATCACACAAACCCTTGTTAGAAGGTAAAAACTGCAGTGGGGATGACACCCAAAAAGCTTCACTACTGCAATAATAAAGTTTCATGTTAGGGCTTACAATTTTTATCACTTCTGATTATCTTACCCTATTAGGAGTAACATTTAAGACCTGTTAAGATCTACCTTGTTAGAGGATTTAGGCAATACTATTAAGTGTACACTCGGTTAAGAGATTTACAAAAGACGGTTAGGTCTACTATGTTAAGAGATTTTGTTTGTTTTAGTTGTTATAAAATAATAATATATTGATCTAGATGTAGTAACTTAATTTTTTGAATATCAGATCTCCTTAGTCCTTAACTAATATCACCTCTTTGTGATAGATTTTTCCTCTAAATACTTCTTGGTAGCCTTTGGTCTGCTTCTCATTACAATCCTTGAATGCTCTGTCAAAACCTTAACATCATAACCTTGACTGATCTTTAGATGTCTCATGTAGGCAGCTACTTCTGATGTGTCATATTGATCTGACATCTTAACAATTCTTATATCAAAGATTTGACCTAATTAGGTTTATGGAATCATCTAGAAAAATATATGATCAACGATCCATGTAAATGACCTAAATCAAAACTACATAGGGATCATCACCAATTAATTATTACATCTCCAATAAATATTTACCTTGATTTATGTAAACTATTTTCTAGCTTGGTATAAATTGTTTGCCTTTTTTTTAGTGTCATTCCAAACTTCTATGTCGATCCTCTATCACTCAGTAAATACTACATGTCTATCTCAGTAACATACTGATGCTCAATAAACATGTGTTCTCGGTGTACTTGGTAATCATGTGGCTCAGTGTATGTTCTCATTCAAGACTATGCTCGATTAACTTTTCATTCTTCCTTGTGCTCTACTCGGCTACTATACTTGGTGTTTTGACTGACTAGCCTATTTGCATTCCTTACCGACTATATGTGTGACACTAATGACAACTCTTAATGTAATTATGTATAACAACTCATTTTGTCTATTTGTCCCAAGCTTTGAGGACAAAATATTTAAATTTTCTCACCATTTGAAACCATCAACTTGATCCAAACTTTATCATGGTTAAACCTACTCCATCCCCTAATCTTGGTAAAATCTATAAATAGAGACCAAAAATCAGGAGAAAAGGATCCACTCACATTTAGTAATTGCATCCTTGTTATAGTCAATTTGATTTTGAAAGCATACTTTTAAGAATTTTAGTATAATTGATCAAAGATAGGAATTTAATTCATCATTTAGCATTGAATTGTCATTTTAGAGTTGTCTCTAATGGATGCTAGCTTAGAGCATTTCATTATCTTCTTTAATTATAGATCCATGATATGTTTATTGCTTTGTAATTTCAATTCAATAGGTTTAAAGGTTAAATTAGCTTAATTTGAGTTGAATCTTAGCAAACCAATTTTATGAAGGTATTATATACGGGTGAACCCACAATAGTGGGTTACACTTTTTTGCCTAAACGGACACTAAACTCTACATTTTGAAAAAAAAAATCAGATTCAGATGCATATTGTCATTAAACCGTTTGAAATTAGAAGATAAAGTAAATTAGAGTCTTTTAGGATTTTCTATCTAGATTCTAAATATATTTTTTATTTTTATTTTTGAATTTATTTGAATGTATTTTTCTTTCTCCCATGAAAACTAGTATGTTGCAGAAAATGTCATTTTCAAAGAGTTACTTGGTTTTCATAGAGCATAACTTTTTTTCTAAAATAGATATCAATATGATTCTTTAGAATTTATTTTTGTAACATCCATACGGAGGGCATGCAATTTTTTTGATGACATTATCACTATTATTGCATATTTTATTAATATTTGCAGTTGACTAAACCATAATTTTTACATACCTTAACTACATAGCTTATAACTTGTTGTGTATTTGTCCAATTTTATTTTTATCTTTTTTAATAGAATGAGAACTTGAATACCTAGGGCATAGATATTTTTTAGAATTTTTTTTCTGTCATTTACTATTTTTCCATAAGCGTAAAACATAGAGGTAGACATACGGTGAAATATCTATGTTTAGTAAAACTAAAAATACAAAGTCATTATAAACTTAATATATATTAACATTATAATCATTGGAAAGATGTTTCTCTGTAGTACCTTACTACATAGATAGTTTTGTCAAATGGATTCATTTGATCTACCAAAAGATAAATTTGAAGTGATTTTTTATCAGCATTTTAATAGGTGCAAAGGAGACTCCATTGTAGGTATGAATGATGAGTATAGATGTTATATACATGTTTTTTTAATCTAAGAGGCTTTGAGCTAACCATTTATAATTGATTTCTTCAAATGGAACCTCTCAAGGCTTAAATCATTAAAAATGTGTTATTTTAGCAAAAATCAGCATGTCTAAAAAGTGTAACCCACTATTGTGGGATCCCCCATACATACACACTTGACATCAAATAGACCTATTTCTATTATTGTAGAGTTATGCTTCATCTTTCTCTTTTTTTTTTCATCAATTAGGGTTCCAGTAGGTTGAACATACTTGTTTGTGAGATGAACCAATGATTGATCTCCAATGCTTAATAGATGCAGCTTCATCCTTCTTATCCATGTAGAGAAATTATCCTTAGATAACTTAGGTACTTCCTTCCTATACATCTTTAGATATTTTCCCTCAAGTTGTTAATCTTACCAAGCTGACCAAAGATCTTATACCAATTGTTATTATATGTCTAATTATTAAGGGGGGAGGGGTGAATCAGTAATCAATAAATTCTATGATTTAAAACTCTTCAAACTTTATTCACCAAAACATTCAACATTAACTAACATGAATAGGAACCTTCAAAGCATACATATACAAATAATCAATCACACAATGAAGACACTATTAGAAATAGGAAATACTAAGAGGGGGGGTGAATCAGTATTTCACAAACTTTTACTTTTTCAGATTCAGATGTTACCTTTTCAATTCTTGATCTTAGTTCTTCATTATCAATTTTCAATTTTTCATTATCAGATCTCAAATTTCCATCTTTCATACTAAGCTTCAGATTTACTATCTTCAGCTCATGCTTAATGATCTCATTTTCTTTTTCTAATTCATCACAATCTTCAACAAGAATATCAAATTTCTTTTCAGATTTCATATCTTCAATCTTACCTTTTAATTTGTCAATAGCATTCTTTGCATCTTCATACTTTCTTCTTAAGGAGTTTCTTTCATTAGTAAGCATATCAATCTATTCAAGAGCTTCTTCAAGATTCTTTTGAAGTTGATCCATATCCATAGAGATCTTACTCAAGTTGCTAAGCTTTCCTTGAATGTTCCTTCTCTGAGTAACTATGCTCTGATACCAATTGTTAGAAATAGGAAATACTAAGAGGGGGGGTGAATCAGTATTTCACAAACTTTTTGCCCACTTATGGATATAACAGATTACTTTAGTGCATACAAAGATTATCAAGCTGATTAACAAACATAGTACTAAATAGAAAGAACTCATAACACATGATATGTTCTCGAGGAAACCCTGGCCAAGGGAAAACCCTGGTGGGGATGGTACCCACAAAGATCACTAATCAAAAGTATCCTATTAGGGATATTGGACCCTATTAAGAGTCAGTTTACAATATATAGTAGATCTGTCCTAGTTAAAGGACTTTAGGCCTTGTTAGAATCCTTAACCCTGTTAGGAGTTAGATTACAAAACCTTATCACCAGCTGAGCTCACTACCCAAATAGGTAATACAAAATGTTTCTAACTATAATATGGTATTTCTTACAACTTCACATCAATAGCCTTTGTTGCTATCACAATATACAACTTTTTCAAGTTATCCTTTTCTTTCTTTTCACAAAACACATCATTATCATTACATTTCAAGTATGCCTAATATATGAGTTATTAGAGCTAATAAATTTATATGGTTGGCTTCCAAAATCTTTATCCAAGGGTAAACATCTAGGATTTCATCCCTTCATAATGTTAAGTCATTATTTTGACAAGCAAAAATAATCCCTTAACTCTTTCGCTAATACTGTCTCCAAAACTGTTCTATCTGCAAAACTATCTTCAGTAAACTTCGAATAACTTCATCCGTACTGCTCCAAAATTTATGCGCACTAAGATGGGGTATCCTCATACTTTGTAGAAGCTTTAGTTAACTGCACAAACAAAAATATTTCTCTAGTGGACGTCGCCAACTAAATCTTCATCAGGTGCTCTGTCAGGATCACTGTATCCATACTTAGACAATTTCTTCCTTCAACTTGCCATACTTGCATTCCAAATTCTGTGCTCTCAGTAGAGATCATATGTTGCCATAATGACAACATCTATGCATCCACATTAGCCAAATTGCCAACAGACACCATATTTTTCTCATGGAAACCCAAATGGGAAAAACCACGGTGGCAGTGGGTACCCACTAAATCTATACTCTTCTAGAATATGTCGTATGAGGAGCTTACCTGGTTAAAGGTTTACAAAAGAACTATTAGGTGCTACTTGGTTAAGGGATTTTCCTATAAACCTATTAGGATATTTTCCCTATTAGGATTAGCCATGTTAGAGGACTTTAAAAATTCAACATGAATTCCACCTTGTAAAAGGATTTACAACTAAGATCTATTAGGATCTACTTGGTTAAGAGATTTCACTATTAGAATGGTTAGAAAGTAGTAGATAAGATGATCTATGAAATTGCACTACTTCTACATGATCAGATTCTATTAAAATCTGAAACTCTTCTCCACACATTATACTCTTTCATGGCTTGATCACGCTTGATTCCTTTACTTTCTTTGTCACCACACCCTTCTGCAATTTGCAATCAGAAAATAACTCCTTTTTCAACTTTCTAATATATATATTTTCTTCCATAGACTTAAAATAAACCCTAGATTTGAGATACAAACAATCTAGGTCATGTTAGGTAAGATACAATGTATCTAAAAACTCATAAACCATTTTTCTCTTACTGCATCAAGTTCCATATAGATTTCACCTTGGAAATTAAACCATCTTCAAAAAAACTTTTGACCAAAAGAAACTTCTTGAAGAATCCACCTCAAACACATACCTCGAGCAATGTGGTGTCAAACACTTTCCACAAATCAAAAAACTTCCTTACTACCTCACTAATAGCATCACCGATCCCATTGCCACTCCAGATTTCTTCACAGATTCACAAATCTTCATTACATGTTCAAGAACTCTATCATGTTTATCTACTCATTCTATCAATACCACTTCCAAATAATTAAATCATCTTCACTGGTCCATAATATAAGTTGTTATCCTCAACATAGTATCTAGACATTGTTATCAATCATATCTTATGACCGCTCCATCCAACACTTTACCAATTTGAGATAACATTAAAATCACTTACTATTTGTCACTAATTGTTTTAGCAACCTTGTAAACATAACATTTTCTTCCTTTAGAATAACAACATTAGAAACATACTACAACTCATGATTTACTCACACAATATCTTGTAACATACTTGAAAATCTAAGTCAATCAATTGACATCAATGACGTTCCCAAATAATTGATTCACTTGTCATTAAATTTGTAACAATATTCATCAATGAAACACTTAGAATCACTGCATCAATTATGCTAACATTTTAAAAATACTAGTTAGATATTATGATATATTTGATGAGAAGGACAAGGAAGTAATCATTCATGCTATGATCATATTTCTAAATAAGTTTAGTAAGACTTTAGTAGAAATAAAGGATCAAAGTCCTGATGATATGTATAAGATGATTGAAGAAAAGAGATTAGTATCTTTAGATGAGGATAAGAAGATAAGAGAAAGAAAAATCCTGAAAATGTTTCTTGTTATTCAGCCCCATGATCTAGTTGAGATTCTTGAGAAAGAAAAGAAGATATTGTCAACAAAGAAAAGGGTAAAATGTTAATGGCATGAAAATCAAAGGATATCATAGTGGAGACAAAGGACATATTGAGCAAAATTATTATAGAATATCATGCAGATGTTCCCAAGAAAATAGAACCAAGAACCAAGAGAAGGGAGGACAAGTTATACATCAAGGATGATAACTTTTGATCCATGGTAAAGGCACCATATGTATACATTGGAGGAGACCCTATTGTTCTTAATACACATGGTGAGACAAAAAATGAAGAGGGGATTAGAACTATAGAATCAAAGAAGGAGGCAACTGGCAAGGTTGTAGTGGTTGATGAGAAGCAAGAAGAAAGAGATACCTACATGAACCCTGCAAATATAATAACTAGGGAAGAGATAGATGAAATTTTTGGTGTTTTTTCTTCCAACCCCCTTTCCTAGGTGGGAAATTGAGGACCAAATTATGGTACTGAGAATTTGGAACAAAAACTTAGCACCATCAGAAGAAAAGGGACAAGGAAAGTCCAATAGCACAAGGTTCAAAGACCTTCTTCACTTTCAGCTCCACATCACTCAGGTGGGTATACCTTATCTATACACACATGACTTCTTTTAAAAAATAATAGGTCTATAGATATATGACTATGGATTAGCTTTCAGACTCATTTGGGTAACAAGTACCTGAGTGAATGTTGACCATATCTTGTGCAATATCCCTCTTGCATAGAATAATCCTGAAAACTAGAGACTATTCCTAACTCCTCCTATCAAACATGAAAGGTAAAATGATTTCATTTGAGGTTTTGGGTGGAATGGATCTCCGAAATACCCCAAATCTATCATAGACCAGTGCCTTATTTGATGGGAATTAGAGTCAAATAAACATTGCAATAGAGAGCTATGAAACAAGAAGACAATAGATTATAATATGTTGATGCCTTGCACCAATCATACACCATTGATCAGATTCTACTTAGCAATCCACTTGTACTCAGATATGCAATCACCTATTCAAAGGACTTTAACCCTCCCCTTAGAAGAGACATAGAAATAAGTAATACATTAATTAGCATCTACTGAAAGACAAGATTAATATACCCTTGATATCCCAACTCATACACATCTAAAAACTAGTCATAAACTCAATTATTTCTATGAAAACAACTCTATTGTAGACATTTGTAGACATACAATAAAAAAACTAAAACACCCTTGATGCTCTAATCAATAAGATCAAGAACCAAATGCAGACAATCTCATAGTAGTATGAATATGCTAAAATCTTATACATAAGATAGACTTGTTACAATAAATTATCCTCCAAAAAACTAGAAAGGATACAAAAACACCTTATATGAGAAGAAGAGGGAAGTATATACAAAAGGAACCACTCGTGGAACTAGCTCTGAGGAAATTATAGAGAATCGAGAACCCTTACTAAATGATCATGGAAATCCTTATAAAGGATTGCAACAAGCTTGGGATCATTTAGGTCAAAATTAGGTCTACAACTACCACAACAACCAAGCTCAACAAGAAATGAAATCAAAAAAGAAAGCTTGGAAACTCGGGAGGATTATATCACATCTGACTGTATGATTATTTAGGCTTCATCATCAACAGGATAACTACAAATACAAATTACCAATTTCTTATTACAGGCAATGAAATTAAATGCTAGAACCAACTTGGCAAACTTGTGTGAATGATGGCATAGAGACATCTGATAATTATCGATCAAACTGATGCAGGAGCATCTCGGGTCCTTGGCAATCTTGTGTCACCAAAACATATTTGAGTTTGTCTATGTTGCTCGATTCCTGCTTTGACCAAGTTGGCTTGGTAGTTGGTCGGTTTCCTTTGGTTACTAATTTTGGTTGGTTATCTCCTGGGTGGTCGGTTGTTTCACTGGCGCTCGACAATGCTGGTCTATTGCTCGGCCATCCTTGCTTACTGAGTAGTTTATTTTGAGTTCTTATTGAGTATGACTTGTGCATTAATTATGGGTCATGGATTTAATGCTAGTATCCATCATTGGGAAGCGTGTGGTCCTAGATCTAATTGTTCCTTTCATTGATTATGTATCTAAAGGCTAACTTAGTTCAGTAGCCTCTTGTATAAGTTTAGATGTTTGGTTAGAGTTTAGGAGGGAGTATTGGGGAATAGAAGTAAGAAGATAGAAGATTAGAGGTTGTTCCCAGATCCTCGCATATTGGAGGATTTATGTAATTCATTATAATATCTGGTCATAACCAGGAAGGCCTTACAGCTTGACATGTATGAATCAACTAAAGTTAATATATGAATGGTCTTGCTTTCTCTCTCTCACTATGTTGTGTTTGGCTTCTGTGTGTTGTTGAGAAAGGGTAGATCTGTAGGGTGTGCCACTATTTTGGCCCCTCCTTTCTTCTCTCTTTACATCAAGTGGTATCAGAGAAAGGTGAGATCTAGATCTAGGTTTGTAGGTTCCTTATTGTGAATCCCTAGTTGAATTGTTGTGGGGTAGTAGATTGTGATCTAACCTGCAATTGCAAAGGGTTTCAAAGATGGTTCAGGGGAGGTGAGAAGTGGATCTAGGATTGGCAGGCATGTTGAGACAACTTTCTACTAGAGTTGAAGCTATTGAGATGGCCTAGAGAAGAGGCAGACATCTTTAAGATGTTAGTGATGATGAAATTGAGGTAGAACAAGGTGAAGCAGAACCTACACCTGTGATGGATTAGGGTGAGGAAAGATTTTTTAAGGCTTTGACAAGTTTGAAGTCAACACCACATTTCAATCCTACTGAGTATAGTGAGAAATTTCTTTCTGATGAATTGATGGACTGGATCACTGAGATGGAAAAGTATTTTGAGTATGAAAATGTATCTGAGGAAAAGAAGGTGAAAATTGCAGGCACAAAGTTGAAAGGTCATGCATCCTTGTGGTGGGAGAATTTGTAGTTGGATCGAAAAAAGAAGGGAAAGGACAAAATCAAGGTATGGAATAAAATGGTGAATAAATTGAAAGGAAAGTTCTTACCTTGTGATTATCATATTATCCTAGTTAGGTGAATGCAAAGTCTAAGGTAGAAAGATAGTTCGGTAAAGGATTATACTGGGGAATTCTATAGATTAGATATCAAATCTAGACATGATGAAGATGATGTGGAAATAATTGCTTGAAACCTGAATGGTTTGAGATTTTCCATCCAAGAAGAAATCAGTTTGGTCAAATTGAAGAATATTGAAGAGGCTTATCAATTTTCATTGAAGGCCATTGAGAAATTGAACAAGAGATATGAACAAAGACAAATAGGTTGAGGTGGCAGATTCCCTAGAGGAAGAGGTAGATCTAATGGTGAAAATGGTAGATATGAACCTGAAAAGAAAAATTTGGATAAAGGGAAGACTGAGTGGAAAGGTGAAATTTAATTTAGAGGCAAACGTAGTAACTATTGAGGTGGATATGATAGAGGTAACTTCTCAGGAATTTGTTACAATTGTGGAGAAGAAGGACATAGATCTTTTGAATGTACACATGCTAGTAAGAAGGTTGGTAGCAGTAGAAATGCTTTGGTGCAAGAAGAATCATTGAATGAACTTGAGAAGGAAAGTAACTTGATGGTAAGAAGAGCATTATGGAATGAAGGTAAAAAGGAAGATCTGGTAAGGAAAAGTTTGTTCAAGACTAGATGTAGAGTTTCTGACAAATTTTGGAAGGTAATCATTGATAGTGGTAGCTCGTAGAATCTGGCATATGAGGAAATGGTCACAAAGTTGTAGTTGCAAAGGTTGGAACATTCGAAACCCTATTAGATTTCATGGATCAAAGATGAGCATACACTCTTAGTAAGTGAGCAATGTTATGTGAATTTGAAAATTGGAAAGTACTATGATAAGGTGTTGTGTGATATCATGCCTATGGATTGCTGTCATATTTTGTTGGGTAGACCTTGGAAATATGATAGACATACTATATATGATGGGAGATTGCATAAATATACTATTTTGGCTGATTAAAGAAAAAAAATCTTGTTACCTTTGATGGAAGAACCTATTAGTAATGTTTAAAACATCTGTGAAAGTTTTTTTGATGGAAGGAAGAAATTTTGTTAAGGATTTGAAAAGGGATGATGTATGTTTTGTTGTAATTCCTAATAAATTGAGTAAGAAAATAGAGGATATTGTCCCTGAGGAGATTGATAAGTTTCTCACCAAGTACAGTGATATCATTTTTGATAATGCACCTGATGGTTTGCCACCGAAGAGAAGTATTGATCATTGCATGGATCTAATCCCTAGAGCTAGTTTACCAACTAGGGCACCTCATCGATTAACACCTACCAAGAATCAAGAATTGAACCAACAGATTCAAGAGTTGTTGGATAAATGTTTGATTAGAGAAAGTTTGATTCCTTTTGTAGTACCCACGGTATTGGCACCTAAGAAGAATGGAGAATGGAGAATGTGTACTGATTCTAGAGCAATCAATAAGATAACAGTGAAGTATAGGTTTCCTATACCGAGCATGCATGACATAATGGATAGTTTGACTGGAGCAAAGTATTTTACAAAGATTGATTTGAAAAGTGGGTATCATTATATTAGAATCAGAGAAGGTGAGGAATGGAAGACTGCTTTCAAGACAAAAGAAGGTTTGTATGAGTGGTTGGTTATGCCTTTTGGTTTAACTAATGCACCGAGTACTTTTATGAGGTTGATGAATGAGGTTTTGAAGAAATTCTTGGGTAAGTTTGTGATTGTATATCTTGATGATATTTGGATATTTAGTAAGACCAGAGAAGAACATTTGTTGCATGTAAGACAAGTTTTTTAGAGATTGAAACAAGAAAAGTTACTGATAAATTTGAAAAAGTGTTCATTCATGAAAGAGGAAATTGTGTATTTAGGATTTTTGATTTCAGCTGATGGTTTGAAGATGGATCCAGAAAAGGTTGAAGCTATGCTTAATTGGCCTACACCTATGAATGCTAGTGAGGTAAGATCATTTCATGGTTTGGCAATTTTTTACTGAAAGTTCATAAGGAATTTCAGTTCAATTTATAATAATATGACTAAGACTATTGATGAGTCTAGTTTATTGATTGTTTTGTTTATGATTTTCTGAGTCTAGACTTAAATATCTTATAGATTTTCATAAACATTATGCAGACTTTTATGTTTCTATGCTTTAGCTATGTGTGTATATCCAATACTTTTGAAACTAAGGAAAATACTAAATATATATATAGACTAATGGATATTATGTTGAAATCTGGTATTTCTCTTCTCTAGCATTAATGGGTAGTGTTCCTGCAACCATGTGACAAGGATGCATTAAAATAGGAAAATTTAATATAAATCTTTGCCTTGGATTTGTGTTGCAGATTTTGGTATGCTATCCTTTTGCAGGGGAATAATAAGTCAGCAAGGAGTAAGGACTCAATGACGAAGTGGCTCCTTCAAGGTGAGTAACCATTTCTAGATTTTATCATGGCTCCACTACTTCTATAACCTTACAGTTGTTGACACAGACCGAGTCAATCAAGTTATTGGGTGTTCTTATTTTCTTGAAGCACTAAATATGGTTTATCCTCTTGCATAAATGATGTTGTCATTCTTATAACTAAAATTATTATTCTTATATAATGAATGACAATTAAAATACCACTGCTAAATGCCATAAAGGAAGTGCCTACATATACTAAAGCCATCAAGGAAGCCTGTATAAAATAGCCCGGGAGGAAGAAAAAGGATCCTAAAACAATACATGTCCTAAGAAAATTATCTGACCTAATATTGGAGAATTTGATAGTTCCAAGGTATTCTGATCCTAGGAGCCCTGTGGTTACAGTCACTATCCAAGGAATACAAGTTCAAAATGCTCTAGTTGACTTAGGTGCATCCATAAATGTCATGACCAAGGAAGTAATCTCTCAGTTGCATATCATCGGTCTTATGGAAACCCCAACCATCCTTCAGCTTGCTGATAGTTCTACCATTACACCTGATGGGATGGTAGAGGATGTCATAGTCACCTTGAATTCTTGGGAGTATCTGATTGACTTTTTTGTCCTTTCTCCAAAGGCTAACATGGGCTAGTATCCAATAATTCTAGGCTGGCCATGGTTGGCTACTACAAATGCCTATATAGCTTATCGATTAGGAAAAATGACTATATCCAATGGAGTCAACAGTAAGAATCTAAATCTATATTCCCCAGCTCAACCTCTATTGCAAGATGACCAAATAGTCTGGCTAGATTTGGGTGATGTTGAACCTGAGGTCAATTCTATCCGCCAACTAATGATGATATCTTAGGAGCCATTTGTAGTATCTAGGGGAGAAGATGAGATAATTTCCTCCATTATCATGAATGAATATGGAGTGCACTCTCAGATGTGTTCCCAAGAAGACTATGTTCTGGAAACTTTGCTACCACCTCCAAGTGCACCACAGTATTCAGAAACCTCCCAATTCATTCATACATTATTGCCTCATGAAATGGAGTCTTTTCCAATTGCTCAGCTGTCCATGTCAGAAAAGGTCATTAAGCTAGAAGTTGGTCTAGGATGGGAATTAAATATGAGTAGTGCTTTGTCACTCTCTTAGTAGAAAGTTGTCCTACAGCTACTACAAGAACATCAACAAGATTTTTCTTGGGATTATACCGATATGAAAGGCCTAGATCCTAAACTATGTACTCATGAAATCTACATCAGTCCTGAATGCAGACCTGTCTGCCAACCTCAAAGAAGGGTTAATCTAGCTTTAAGGGATATAGTTAAGAATGAGTTGCAGAAGTTTCTAAATGTTGACTTCATTTATCCCATTTCTGATAGCCAATGGGTCTCCCCTCTGGTTATAGTACCCAAGAAAGGAGGGAAGTGGAGAGTTTGTGTTGACTATAGGGAGCTTAACTCAGCCACTAAGAAGGACCACTTTCCATTGTCATTCATAGATCAAGTCCTTGAGAACCTAACTGGTAAGAAATACTTCTTTTTTTTGGATGGATTTAGTGGTTATAATCAAATACAAATAGCACCTAAGGACCAAGAGAAGATAACTTTCACATGTCCATGGGGGACATTTGCCTATTCAGTGCTACCTTTCAATTTGTGCAATGCTCCTACCACTTTCCAGCGAGCTGTGATAAGTATATTCTCTGATATATCTATTGATTGCATGGAGATTTACATGGACAACTTTACCACATATGGGCATACTTTTGATGAGGCTAAGGAAAACTTGGAAAACATTCTTAAGAGATGTTGTGAATACAACCTTTCTCTCAACAGTAAGAAATGCTTCATGATGATGGAAGAAGGGGTTGTCTTAGGGCATTTCATATCTTCAAAAGGTATTCAAGTGGACCCTGCCAAGATTGAAGTGATTAGCACATTGCCTACTCCAGAAAAATAAAATGATGTGTGGATTTTTCTTGGACATGTAGGCTATTATAGAAGGTTTATAAAGGATTTTAGTTAGCTTGCAGCACCACTGTATAACTTTCTCAAAAAGGATGCTGAATTTTCTTGGGACTCTGAGTGTGCAAAGTCTTTCTTGTAGCTTAAGGAATTTCTCACCACAACATTGGTTTTGAGAGGACCCAATTGGGGCTTGCCTTTTCACATTCATACTAATGCCTTAGACTATGCTATTGGTGTTTTACTTTGTTAGAAAGTGGACTCAGTTGAGCATGCCATTTACTTTATTAGTAAAAATTTGCAAGGTGTTGAGTTTAATTACACTATCACTAAAAAAGAACTGCTTGCAGTCATTTATGCCCTGAATAAATTCAAACACTACATTACTAGATATGAGATCTATGTGCATACTGACCATTCTTCTATTAAGTACCTCATGAAAAATCTTGCAATCTCTGGAAGACTGGATCGCTGGTTGCTCCTTATGCAGGAATTTGACATCACCATAGTAGACAAGCCTAGTAAGGCCAATATGGTAGTTGATTTCCTTTCTAGGTTGCATGTTCCTAATGATCCTACAACCATTGATGACATTTTTCCTGATGAGCATCTCTTTTTTCTCTTTGCACACAATCCATGGTATGTCGATATTGTTAATTATCTCACCACTGGTAAGACACCAGCTCATTTCTCTGCTAAATAAAGATGACTGTTGACTAAAAAGAGCTTTAATTATTCATGGATTTTTGGATTCATGTTTTATACTGGTACTGATCAAGTGACTAGAAGATGCATAAGAGAGGAAGAAACATATGATATCCTAAGGGCATGTCATGATGAACCCTATGGTGGACATTTTGCTGCCAAAAGAACAACATAGAAGATCTTGACTACAGGCTACTACTGGCCCAGTTTACACAAAGATGCTGCTCAGTACACCAAAAAGAGTGACAAATCTCAATGCATGGGATGACCTACTAAGACAGATGAAATGCCCTTGCAGCCATAAGTAATTTTAGCAAACTTTGATAAATGGGGAATTGACTTTGTTGGTCCTATTGAGCCATCTTCACAAGGTAAATCCTATATCCTTGTATGCACTAACTATGTTACAAAGTGGCCTAAGGCTAAACCTATGAAGCACCCAAGGGATAATAATGTTGCCAAATTCCTTTATGAGTTTATTTTCATAAGATTTGGGGTACCTAGGGAGCTGTAATCTGATCAGGGTCCTCAATTTACTTCCAATTTAATAGTTTCTCTGATGGAAGAGTATAACATATGACATGGTAAATCCTCGCCTTATCATCCCCAAGCTAATGGGTAGGTAGAAGTTACCAATAGGGAGTTGGAATCTATTCTCACAAAGACTGTAGCAATCCATAAGAAAGATTTGGCCACATGACTTCCTAAAGCTCTTTGGGCTTACCGGACTACCTGGAAATCTACAACTAGCTTCACCCCATTTGAGCTTGTATATGGTCGGTCTGTAGTTATGCTTATAGAATTTGAACATAAAACACTAAGGATAGCTCTTGATCTTGGTATGGATCTCACTACAGCATAGCAAGAATAGAAACTAAGCTTGAATGGACTTGATGAATGGCGTAAATCTTCCCTGCACAACACAAAATTGATACAACACCAGCGCAAGAAATGGAATGACAAGTATGTTAAGGATAAAGTTTTTTTTTTTGGTGATTGGGTGCTCCTCTATGACTCCCGGTATCAAAATAATCCAGGGAAATTCCAAACTAGATGGTTAGGACTGTATGAGATTATTGCAGTATTTCCAAATGGAGCGGTCTAGCTTTCCATAGTTGATCCAGTTGGGTTCAAATTATTAGTCAATGGTCATAGGTTGAAATTATATCAAAGACCCCAGAGTAAGGAAGAGTTCCTGCAGCAATTCTCCTTTGTTGTTAGCGATACACTTCATGTAGCCTCTCGTAATGAGCTTTCTGCTCATTTGCCTTCCTCACTCTAGAAGTTCTCATCACTTTCACAATAAACACTTTCTTAACGAAAGTTGCTTTTCCATAATAAAATTTCATTTCATTTCTTCTCTTTCACCCATCCATTTCATTTATTCTTCATTTGTGGATAAAAACTACCACCTCAACAACAATTCTAGTTTGTACACTTTCCAAGGTATGCAACTTTAATTTATTTTTCCAATTTTTCATATGCCTTGTCACCTACACAAGTGTGGGACCACTTGCTTATTTAGCTAGGGGGGAAGTTATATCATTTCTTTTTATCATTATATTCATGAAATCTTTATGTTTATTCTTTTATCTTGTCATACTTGCATTTCTTGTCATGATTTGACACTTTTTGAAGAGATATGTGATGTGTTGTTATTTTGCACATATCAAGTGAGGGTGGCGAGTACATGTTAAGTACGAAGTTTATAGATGAGTAATTATGAGTAGTTAAGAGATATTATTTTTCATTCATATTACTTATGAGCTCATTTTTTGAACTACACTACTAGAACTTTCCATGTTTGAAGCCTTCCTGTAACTTGCCTTTTCAAGCCTCCTTATTCAAAATTTGTTCTTGACTATTTTAATCTCCTGCAACTCACTTTTGGGTATTTTGACAATCTAAAAATGGGAGGTGACCTCATTCATAGGGAACCCACTGTGCATAATATCCTGCTAGAAGATCAAGCCTACAAGCCATATTTTTAGGTAAGAGGTCAATTGGATTATATCCAAAACCTAACCAGTTGGGACGATGAAGTTGTGCTTCAATTTCTAAGCTCATTAAAAGATGGAGTGGCTACAGTCAAGGGATTGAGGGTACCATTTTCATAGGAAATTTTGGTAGATGTTATGGGGTTTCCACAGGAAGGGGAGGAATTTGTAGAAAATTTTGATCTAACCACATCTAGGGTGCAGTTCACCTTGCATTCAGACCCACCTCTTGAGGTTGACCGAAAACAAGGTACATACAGACTGTCTCTTCCAGAGCCATTTAGATAGTGTGCAGTTCATGTTGTTAAATATTTTACTTGTGAGGGATGACAGTCATACCTGCATTCTATTCATTTTAAATTTTTGAGTTGTCTAAGGCATGACAATAGGCCCATCAACGTTCCTAGTTTCATGTTTAGCATCTTGTCAAAGCAAGCTACTCTAGTGCAAGAGGGTAAATGTAATTCTATCTCACATCACTGTTTAGTCAAATTGATAGTTGAGAAAGCCTTAAGGGAGTAGTGAGAAATCTCCTGGGATGAATTTTTGTTACAAGGGTTTAAGGAACCAACCCCAGAACCTATTGGGTGAAGAGTGGGGTAGAGAATTCAAACTGATAAAGGGGTTAGAAAAATTATTATTGAACTTAGACAAGGCTCTTCATCCAAGAAGAAGTCTAGGGTTAGGACTCCTAATTCCCCTCATTCCTCTACTTCAAGGTCAGTTCATGAAGAGGAAGAGGAGACTCCTGCAAAAAAGGTTGAAGCTACTCCTGTGATGACGAGGGTTTCTCAAAAAAATAGGAAGAAGAAAAATAATCTTGGTACTAGTCATCAGACTAAGGAATCATCCCATGTAGCCACAAGCACTTCCAAAAAAAGGAAAGTTCTATAAAAGAAGGAAGAAACTCCATTAAGGAGAATTAATAGGAGGAAGTCAAATGCAACTATGGATACACCATTGGAAGGATTAAATATTGAACCTGAGCCCTCTAAGAAAAAGGAAGAGGAATCTAAGAATATGCAATAGGAGACACTTGAGAAGTTACCTGAAAAATAGTAAGCATAGGTTCCTGAGGCACAAATAGATAAAGAATGTATAATTATTAATGATGACTCTAGCTCTAGGGATGAGGCTTATGTATTTTGATGAAGAGGTTCTTCCTCTAAGGGTCCTTAGTCAAATGTTAGTTGTAGTGATTCAAAAGATGAAGAAGTGTCTGTAGGATTTTATACAATGCAAGAAGACGAATCAAAAATATCTCTTGCAGCAGAGGGGAGGTTATACAAAGAAAACATTGATATTCATGTAGACCTTATTAATAAGGTAGTTGAGAAAATTTTAAATGAGGGTTTAGATACATTGGCCTCTGTTGCATAGCAATGCTCTAATTCTAAGAGATCCATAGTGGTTTGGACAGATACTAAGGAAGGGATAAATTCAAAGAAAGTAAGTCCCCTATTTTATCTTCAGTAGATAAATCTTCTGGCAATTCCATGTCAAGTCAATCTAGTTCTGTGTCCTTGTTATCCATTATTTCTCAGTTGTCCAATCAATTAAATTCGGAAAGGGAACAATGGAAACAACAGAGGAAGGAGTTAAATAGAATTATAGACCAACATTTTTAGGAGACTATTGAGCAGGAGGAAAAAGTAGAACAACTGCAAGAAAAACTTACCAGAGTTACATCCCTTGTCCCTGAGTTAATGGGTTGTAGGTCTCCATCTCCAGTGTATGCCTTGTTTCTAAAAGAACAACTACTAAATTATCAGATAACATGTATCATATAGGATAGGTCCCCATCATTGCAAGATCCAATGCAGTTTTCCCAAGCATTTAATAACTCTCCTGCAGCCATTAAGAATCTACTGTGTGAATTCTTCCTCCACAACCTAGCAGTCCCAAATGACCAAGTCTAGAACCCCTTACTATATGTTGGGGATATCCAGCTTAGGGCCCTTATGTCCTGGGTACATAATGAGGTTAGTAGGGAATCTCAAGCTAAAATATATAGGGAATTACAAGAAGAGATTCCTCTATATCTGAGGCCAGAAGCTAAAGATCCCAAATCCTATTATTATGAATGGTTGAGAATTGCACCCTCTGATTTAGGTAGCAAGCTCATCTATCCACTTAGGGATGTAGCATTTGATGAATACGAAAAGCTAGTTGAATCTAAGTTGCCTGATGCTACCAATGCTATTCAGTGGCGTTGGATTAGTTTAACCAGGGAGCTAAGGGATAAAGAGCCACATTCACCCCTCAATTTTAGCATGGCACATAGGAGGGAATCCTCAAACATCTCTTTGGGAAGGATAGAACAAATTTGTTGTATTCCACTTACTTTTCAGCCACCATTGCTCATGTCTTTTCTCTTAGCAAACTCAGAAAATTTAGACAGTTATGACATGAAGGGAGAGGAAGAAAGGTGGAAAAGACATAGGGAGACAAAGGGATTCTATTGGAGCTTTTCCAAATGAGGTTATGGACAGAAGATAGCTGCTAATTACAGACTGATAGCTAGGTTGAAGAATTTCATGTTTGTTGTGGGACTAGCAAAAAGCTAAGCTGGGGGGAATGATGAGTCTAGTTTATGGATTATTTTGTTTATGATTTTCTGAGTCTAGACTTAAATATCTTATAGGTTTTCATAAACATTATGCAGACTTTTATGTTTCTATGCTTTAGCTATGTGTGTATATCTGATACTTTTAAAACCAAGGAAAATACTAAATATATATATATATAGACTAATGGATATTATGATGAAATTTGGTATTTCTCTTCTCTAGTGTTAATGGGTAGTGTTACTGCAACCATGTGACAAGGATGTGTTAAAATAGGAAAACTTATTATAAATCTCTGCCTTGGATTTGTGTTGTGGATTTTGGTATGCTAACCTTTTGCAAGGGAAGAATAAGTTAGCAAGGAGTAAGGACTCAATGATGAAGTGTCTCCTTCAAGGAGAGTAATCATTTCCAAAATTTATCATGGCTCCACTACTTTTATAACCTTGCGGTTGCTGACATAAACTGAGTCAATCCAGTTACTAGGTGTTCTTATATTCTTGAAGCACTAAATATGGTTTATCCTCTTGCATAAATGATGTTGTCATTCTTATTGTACACACTGAAATGGTGCACTTCTGTAAGTCACTACAACCAAGGAAATCCATGAAGAGGAAACCTTAGAAAGTGACCTAGAGCTCTTTATGCATGGAGTTGCAAGATTCTTTTAAGTTTACTCTCAGCTAGAGCTATTAAGCTCATGACCTTGCTAGTCAACCACACAATGAGAGATTCAAATGAAGACAAGGGCAAGAATGCCAATATCCCCAAGAATCACTATGAAATGCAAATGCAACTAGATTAAGATGAATATGCAAGCTAGAAATGAGAGATGCAAGCTAAGCTATGGAAATGAAAGTACAAGCTATGCTATGAAAAGGAAAGATGCAAGTATTACCAAGCCTTCCTAATTAAACTAGATGAAGTAATCTAAAGCATAAAGGAAACTAAGCTATGAATGTCATGATAATGAAACTAAGATGCAAGAAATGAAACTATAATAGCATGTAAATATGAAAGCCAAAAATGCTCCAAATCTCCAAAGCTCCAAAATCACCTAGAAAACTTGCAGCGTAACATTAGTATTCAAAACATGTGGTCAAAGAAAAATTGAAATGTGAGATCGATTTGGGATCACAAAACAACTTAGACGTGTGTTCATTTTGGGAACACACCCGGACAAAAATAAATAAAAGATTATGGACATGAGTTCATTTTGGGATCACATCCAAAATAAGAGATAAAAATCTCAAGCTGTGCGAAAGCTCATAAAAAGATAGTTGAATCAAGAAAATCAAGGATTAAATCTAATAGGTACTGCCCCCTCGGAATTGAAATTGAAATCAAGTAGAGGAGAACAGCAGATTGATAAAAGATGATCAAATCATAATCGAAGATAAAGGATAATAAGATAACCATTAGGCAGTGAAAACATGCCCCAGTGATGAATGAGAAGAAAAGAAATGAGGTGAATGGAAGACTAGAAGTGTGAAAGACATGAAAAGGAAGAAATTCCATCAAAGATCAAAGAATTATGCCTCAAAAGGTCAGCCAACTGCACAGAAGAGGGTGAAATTGTGAAATGTGATTTTGACTATCAAGATTAACTTAGATTTCAATTTTGAGTTTGAAAATGGATTCAGGACGTTGAAATTAGCTAGGGGTGCAATTTTTGCATAATTCTGAGGAGTTTTGAAAATTAGGTCAAAAAGTCAAAATACTAGGAAGAGAAAAGCATGTGATTTGAAAGACAAGAGGTGAAAGACATGATCGAGAAGAAAAGGAAAGGTGAGTGCAGCTAACCAACTAGTCCATGAAAGATAAAAGGAGAGCTCTCTCCATATGCAAAGTGCAAAGACTAATCTAACATGAACTTAAGAATGCAAGCTACTATGAAAAGTGGTTGACTTGCAAGGTCACAACGCTAATAGACATCTAATAATCATCATCGAGTTTTATTGGTAGCATCACATGATCATACAATACACACTAGTATGACTATGGGTATATGAATATGATCTATATTAGATAAGAATGTGGGAATCCCACCTAGGCACCAAAGACATGTAGGTCAAGATGACTAGTGCAGTGAGATTACCTAAATTTGATATGGCAAGATTATACTCACATCGAGACACAAGGAAAGTCAAGATGATTATAAGTATGCACTTGCAAAAATAGTCAAGGATAATACTTTGTAGATCCTATTGTCAAGTGGAACAAGCATAAATGCTAATGACAATTAAGACTAACAAAATATATCCACAAGCAGAAAAAGCAATAAAACATCTCCTCATGCCCTCAGTCTTCTAGCTCAGCATCATCAAAAACTATCATAGGGAGAGAACACTCATCAAAGAAATCATCATAGACAGCACACAAAGAAATAAATTCAAACAAGTCTCAGCGAGTCAAGTGTTTAAGTGCATGTGTGTAGGTCATAGAATCAATCTTTGAGTATCACATCTGCTAGTGAGAAATATCGCATCATTCTAGACTGTAGGGTAGGATATCTGATAAGTGTTGAGAAACACTCAACACTAGAGTAGTGTTGAAAAACATTGTTTGGGGTAAGTGTGACTATTTTTTTGGGATTTTGAATTTTATTTTTTTTTTGGTATTTTTTTGCAATATATATATATATTTTGGAGATACATCAAAGTGTCTATTACTAAATTTTCACTAAGATGATCATTTTTTCAGGACATTTTTAAATTTTTAGAATTTTTTAACAATATACCATTTTTTTGGATTTTTTCAGGATCAATAAGTATGTACAAAGGATGCCCCCAGACAGAATGGGCATCAAACTCTCAAGCAAAAATCACATCATGTAGTCCCAATGTCTAGCAAGGTGAGGGACAAGATGGATGGCAAGCTGGTGAATGAGGTGGAGGAAAGGAGAATGAAGGCGAATGGAGGGAAGAAATCCTCAAGGTCAAACTCCTCAAGAGTACCCAAGCTAGGGAAAAAATGGTCATGCAAAGCACATTTGGACAAGCAATGAAAGGCTAGCATAGGATAAGTCATAAAAGCGTAATGAAAAAGAAGGAAAGGATGCAGTCCAAAGGAGTAGACATGTCAAGAGACTTCATAGCATTAGGTTTTCCTCTTTTTTATTAAATCAAAACCAAAGGGGAAGAGGATAGTGACAGGCTAGAATGAATGGAGGAAAATAAATATGAAGGCTAAGTATGAATGGAATGAAAGCAAGATCATCGCAAGATAGCTCACAAGATAGCCAAATATTCATGTATAGGTCAACATTATCAAGATCAAAGAGAGAAGATAGAATGGATGAAATATGTAGAAAAATTATGCATGATGCTTAATTGCCAGGTTTCCATCATGATACTTATCCAAGGCGCCACAAGGGAGTGGTTTTCACCATAGGATGAATTATTTCTCTTTACTTTTGCTACCAAGGTGCCTATTTCCAGGTTTCCACCAAGACACATTTTCAATTTTTTCTTCTTTTTTTTCTTTTTTTTTTTCAATTTTTCAATTTTTTCTTCTTTTTTTTTTTCTATTTTTTGGAAGAAGGCAAGCTTTTTAGATAATGCTCCTTGAAAGGATAAACCATGATATGCCAAGGATTCAACATGATATGCTCAAAGATGTTAATAGGGAAAGGAAGATGGAAGAGAAATATGGAGGATAAGGTTTTATGTAAAGCGAGTAAGGTTGGAAGACAGGAGGAATAGGCAAATGAGGAAAAAGGATAGAAGGTAGAAGGATAATGAATGGAAGGATTGTGAAATGGTAGATGGAAAGGAAGGCAAGATCAACATCAACACACACCTTGAAGGGTGGCGAGAAAGTGGAGGAAATGTGAATGAAAGAATATGATGAATATTTAGCAAAGGTTGTGGTTCAGGCACATGGAATGGAAGACTATTTTTGGAAGAAGATGAGGCAAAAGCCTTTGGAAGCTTGAATGTCAACTTCACTTTTTGTTCAATATTAGACTTTTTCAAGAGAGACTTTGGAATCCATATAGCCTTAGGCTTTTCATTTCCTTTTGATGATTTAGAGAGAATATCTTCAATGATGGATTTTGGAACCCATACTTGTCTTGTAGTTTTCTTCTTAGATATCTCTTTTGACTTTATGTCTCCATGTCAATTAGAGGAGACATGGTGATCTTATTTTTTTTATGGATTCTTGTATTGCTTCTTTTTCTTGTATTGAACATTCAAGTTACTTCCAAAAGACTTAGGACTTGTGGAAGAAGGAGGATATGACTGGTTTAGATGGGTGGGTGGATGAAAAGGATTCAAGGGTATTCATTTATGTTGATCTTGAGGAAAGATAGGAGATGGAGGGACATAAGGACCCAAGATGGATGATGAATTAGGATAGTTAGAAGGGGAAAGTGAAAGGACATAAGGCCCCAAGATGGAAGGAAGACATGCATCCTTTGGTATTGGTGGAGGAAGTCCAAGGATAGAAGTGGAAGATGCAAAAGGATAATCAATAAGTTCATCAACATCTATATGACAACCAAGGACATTAGCATCTTTAGAGTGAGCATTAAGATTTTCAATAGTATCATGAACATCTTGAATAGGAGCAACTTCTTCGATAGGATTGTTCAAAGCTTGCAAAGACTTAGGAAGAGTTGGAAGTGGAAGTGAACATGGAGTGATAGAACAAGAAGATGGAATACTTTGATCTTGACAAGGAGCTTTGGATAGCATAAGCGTATCATTTTTCTCTTGATTTTCAATAGTCTCAACATTGGAAGTAGCAGCACCATTTTTAATAACCTTAATGGAAGTAAGGTCATCTTGATTATCAATAAGCTCATTGGTGTGAGTAGTAGCTTGATCTTGCTTAGGAGGGGATTTAAGACATGGTGGAATGAATGAGAAAGGGCGTAAAGGATCAAAAGAACCATGAAATGAATGAGAGACATCCTGAATAGGATTGGATGACATGGAGGGTTCTTGATCTTGATCTTTCTTTATGTTCTTTTCTTTTTCATTTTTAGAGTCCTCTTGACATGAAGCCACTTCTAAGGACAAGGAAACATGTTGGAATTGTATGGAAGACTTTAGAAAAGATGGTGAAGGACCAGCTGAAGTAGGCATTATAGCACATAAAGGTTTAGGCTCTTTAGGTTTAGCATCATTGAAAGAATTTGCAGCCAAGTGAAGGTTAGCTTGAGTTTGTTTAAGAGGTAGCCCTTGAGGATAACTATAGGGAATCACATGAAAGGCATTAGGACTTTTGTTGGATGAAAAATTTGTGAAAGATTCAGAAGCTTTAGGAGATGTATGGGTATTGGAGGAAGTAGAGGATGGAAGCGAACCATCACAAGACAAAGGTACATCATTAACATAATCTTGCTTGAGAGTGTAATCTTTTTTTCAGCATGAGAATTCTTAGAGGAGAGATGCTCATAGTATCTATGTTTATAATCAGCATGGAAAAATTTCTCCTCCTCAATAGTAGCAAATGTATCATATTGGTCACAACAAATATTATATTCTCTTTCAAAATCAGAATCATAGGGATCGCCATCACAATCTATCCAATAGGATGACCCTTTAGTAAGCCTAAGCACATGAAGAGGAGGACTCTTAGGAATAGAGGTGTCATAGCTATCATCACATTGCTCATTATGGTATGTCTTCTGAAGAGAAGTAAGACTCTTGGGAGAAGTAGAAGAGGAACAAGATCTTGAAGAAGAGGAAAATGAAGACCTAGTGGAAGAAGAAGACTTGGATAATGAGGAATTTGAATAATGTTTAGAAGAGTCATGATAAGATTTGGAAGATGAAGAATGCGAGTAATGTTTATAAGAGTCATGATAAGACTTAGAATGTGAGGAATGATGAGAAGACTTAGATGATGAAGAATGTTTGGAAGAAGGAAGTCATGATATGATCATGTCTAGGATCCTAGCAAAGGCATCTGATTTAATCATCTTTTCTTTTATTTGTGCCTTAAGTTTGTCACCCATGAGATATCCAGAAGGACTATTGGAGGAATAATTTTTTTTGAATTGAGCAATGAGTTCAAGATCATCTATTCTCAAGAGAGGTTCCATAACACGATAGTTCAAATTCATGATTCTAGAGGAAAAGGAATCAAGCATGGAAGAAATGAATAGAAGAAGATAGACTAGAAAATAAGAGGAAAAGAATCAAGAAAACATGAAGAATTTAGGAAGAATCGTGAAGAAAGAAGAGAAAGGATGAAAATGGAAGACTAGGAAGACATGGAAGAAGCGGAAGAAAGAAGACCAAGAGTCATTTTGTGCAATTTGATACCATTTGAGTTCATTTGGATGTTGAGCAACATGTCATGGCACCTAAGATCCAACCTGGACTGACTAAGGAAGACTGGGAATGGCAAGAATCAGCTTCGGATTGCAAGACAACAAGTTTGACAACTCGGGAACTCAGTTTGTGTTTGTTTTAAAAGATCAAGTAAGTATATCAATAGATTGATCAAGCACATAAGATAGCAATCAAGGAGTTCAAGCAAGAAATTGTCTTCAAACAATGAGCAAGGTTCAAAGCAACATTGCACATGAACAAGAATAGTGACTTAGTATTTCTACTCCTTAAGAACTACTTGTGTATGTTCTTGAAAATGTTTTAGCAGGCACATAGAACACAACAACACCTTAATAAGTTGTCTATAAGGATATACATAGCTCTTCTAAAGGGAGTCCTTGATATACGCAAGGTGTGTGAGGCCTAAATCCATAGATGAGAAGAATCTAAAATCACACAGTCGGGGGGAGACGCTAACCCAAATCTCCTCCTTCACTTCTCAAAGGTATAAAGTTCTTTGAGGTTTAGCCAAGAGTGATATCTAACTCATTCCCAAGAGAGGTGTCTTTTGATTCACCACCTGCTATTTATACTTCACTGGAACATAGGAGTTAAGGTCATCCCTTGAGGTGATGTGTCCTCAAGCAGGCCTTCTAAAAATAAAAAGTAAAAAATTCTCTATCAAAAGTATTCGAAAGCACTAAAAGTGGTACATATAACTCTTCAAGTGAACGTGAGGTGAGTCCATAAAGTGGTGCATTTAACTCCTCACACAAACTCAAAGTGAGTCCACACCTTAGAACACTAATGAGATCAAGAAAGCACAAAATGGGAAAAACTTTGTGGAGCACTTAACGCTTTCTTAGGTAGACTCATCCCTTGAATATGGTGTTGGGATTACATCCAAAGGGCTGAATGATGGGTGATTAAAAAAAGCAAGTCCAACAACCTAATTTAACTAACAAGATCAATCAAAAGTACTCTAAGATTGCTTATCAATACTACTCACAAGCGCAAAAGGGTTTGAACCATGGAATATTTAACTTTCCAAGTAAACATGAAGTGAGTCCACAAAGTGGTGCATTTAACTCTTCATGTAAACAAGGAATCAATCTATGCCCTAAATTACTCGATGAGATTTTTGATATTAGAACGAAGAATTAATTAAGGTATAAACACAAGAATTCACTTACACAAACTTGTATGAAAGCAAATCTATGTTCATTCATTTTCCATTAAGAGCATCAATTGAAATGTGTTCTATGAAAGCATGTAAACACTCAAGCCAAACACATGAGAGGTTCATTCTTATTTCCAAAATCCAAATGTTGTAGAGATATAACAAAATACCTCAAGTCCAAAGCAATGCGCTTAGTAGATTTTACCTCATTTTTGTTTTTTTTTAAGCATCTTCATGAAAGCAAGCCACGAACCTTCCAATAAACAAGACAAGCAAACAAGCAAACAAGATATGCAATGTATACTCAAGTTATGCAAACCCTAAGGTGGTTAGATCTGAAAATAAATTGTTAGGAGCAATAATAACCAGAAAATAATCCAAATGACAACTCACATCATGCATTGAACCATGTGAAAAATAAGTGCATGCTAATCATCAAATACCCTTTTTTTTAATTTTGATTTTTGACCTTGTCAACAAGATTGGATTTATACCACATGAATTCGAATGATAAACCCAAAATGCAGAAAAGGGACCTCTATCAAAAAATAGAGAGCTTTCCAAAAATGTAAAAATTTTAGAAAAATCTCTTCATTTGTGCCCTAGACACCCATTTTATGAAAATAGATCACTTTTTGTAAATCAATTATTTGAGCTATGATATTGCATCCAAATTCAAATCACAAAGAATGGACCCCCTATGAAATTAGAAGAGCTTTTTGAAACTGTAAAATTTTTTTAAAAATATGCTAATTTACGCTGAAAATTAATTTTTTATTAAAAATCAAGAAAAATTTATAAAAAAATGAAAATAACTTAGAAAATTTTGAATTTTTTATTGGAGCTTCTCTGATATGCCACCAACCTAAAAAAAAAATTCAAACAAAAAAACCAAGTTGTTTGGGAGATATGATCAAATCTTTAAAAATCTAGGGTTTTAGTCTCCAAGCAAATCTGCACAAGGGGGTTAGCTCCAAAAATAATCAAAACTAGCATGTAAAAGTGGGTTGCCCCATGGTGGGTGCCAAAAATGTACACACTCAAATGGTGCACTTCTCTAAGTCATTACAACCAAGGAAATCCATGAAGAGGAAACCTTAGAAAGTGACCTAGAGCTTTTTATGCATGGAGTTGCAAGATTATTTTAAGTTTGCTCTCAGCTAGAGCTATTAAGCTCATGACCTTGCTAGTCAACCACACAATGAGAGATTCAAATGAAGACAAGGGCAAGAATGCCAATATCCCCAAGAATCACTATGAAATGCAAATGCAACTAGATTAAGATGAATATGCAAGCTAGAAATGAGAGATGCAAGCTAAGCTATGGAAATGAAAGTACAAGCTATGCTATGAAAAGGAAAGATGCAAGTATTACCAAGCCTTCCTAATTAAACTAGATGAAGTAATCTAAAGCATAAAGGAAACTAAGCTATGAATGCCATGATAATGAAACTAAGATGCAAGAAATGAAACTATAATAGCATGTACATATGAAAGCCAAGAATGCTCCAAATCTCCAAAGCTCCAAAATCACCTAGAAAACTTGCAGCATAACATTAGTATTCAAAAGATGGATATGCAAATGAGAAGAGAGCTCTTCTTTTTTAGGAAATGAGAAGGAATGGACCATGGAGATTAAGAGGCAAAAGATTTAATCAAGGGTGGAGCATCAAAGAGGAGCAATCCATGTGCACAAATATCCTCCAATGAGAAAATAAGAATTGACTTTTGTGTCCATATAAGATAAAAAGTGTTTTTTTTCTTTTTATGAAATAAGAATAATGTTTTATTTGTGCAACTTAGGATAAGAGGAAAAATGGAGGTTTTTTATTTAATAAAAGGGGAGGAAATATTCTTTTTAAATAAATAAAGACTTAGGATAAAATGGTTAGCCCAAGGCAAATAATCAAAAATGATAAAATAGGATTTGATCAAGGAAATTGATATAATTGAAAAATGCTGATTTTTTAAAATATTGATTCAGGGATTTGATAAATTGCTAAATGGGGGCTCAATGTCTAGGTGACAATTTTAGGGTGCATACACTTATAACTATAGTTGTTATGCTTATGTAATAAAGGACCTAGTTGTTAGGTGTTATGTTTTCTCAATTGCTTTTAAATAAGCTGGAACTTATGATTTCGAGTTAGATGTTTTGAGGAGTTTATATTATAATCCAGCAACGGAGTGAATACACTTTGATATTCCATCTTGTACTTGTGTTTTGGTTGAATGAATATACAATAGTTTCAGATTTTAACATCTAAGTTTTAAATCTATTCATACTTCCATGGGGGCCCACACGGGAGGTTAATCCCCTATTCCTGTTCAAGTAGGACTTAGTTAAGTTTCTTTGAAGTTGATAAGCATTGTTGCTCCTACAGCCATTGGTAGAAAAACCATCAACTATTTCCTGTAGCATAGATTTACTTTTGAAAGCATTATTAGTTTACTGTTGAACATTTGCTTTAAGTTGTGAGTTAAGTTGTAGTTTTAGTTCTTAGCAAAAATCTCCTACAGCAATAACTTTAATTTAGTAGTGATGACTTTTGAAGAGAACTAAAGCATAGACCTTGTAGCCACCATCTCAATCTCACATTCTTAGATTGATAGATTTAATGAAGTCCAGCATGATATTCTCAGTAGACATGTGATGATTTTAAGCAATGAATCACTGTAGAGGATGTCCAATCCTTGAAGTTACTAAGGTATTATTCTAACCAACCAACTATGAGAGGAGATAAGAGAGAATTCAAGTGGACACATGGAGCTAATAAGATTTTTGAGACCCTGAAGTAGAAGGTTGTTGAATTGCCTGTTTTGGCATTGCCTGATTCCAGTAAGGTATTTCAAGTGGAATGTGATGCAAGTGGTAGTGTAATTGGAGCTGTGTTGAGTCAAGAAGGTAAACCTATTACTTTCTTTAGTGAAAAGTTGAATGATGCTAGAAGGAAATATTTTGTGTATGATCAAGAATTCTATGCTATTATTCAAGCACTGAAGAAGTGGAGATATTATTTGATAACGAGTGAATTTGTGTTATATACTGACCACAAGGGTTTACAATATTTGGGTAGTCAGAATAAGTTGAATCAGAGACATATGAAATGGGTTGAGTATTTGCAGAGTTATACATTTGTGATAAAACATTAGAGTGGAGTCACTAACCGAGTTGTTGATGTATTGAGTAGAAGAAGATCCTTGATGACCGAGATGAAAATTGAAGTTCTTGGTTTTGATGAGATGAGAGATTTGTATGAAACTAATCCTGATTTTTTTAGCCATGGAGAAAGTGCAGAGCACCTATTCAAGATCAACTGAGTACAAAATGGGAAGAATATTTCATTCAAGAAGGTATGTTGTTTAAAGGTATTCAATTGTGTATACCAAGAGGACAAATGAGAACTAATTTAACAAAGGAGAAACATAGTAGTGGTTTGGTTGGACATTTTGGTGTTGATAAGACATTGAATTTGCTTAAGGTGAAATACTTATGGCCATAGTTGTATAAAGATGTTCAGAAATTTGTGAAAAGTTGTGGAATTTGTCAAGTTGCAAAAGGAGTAAGTCAGAATACTAGATTGTATATATCGATTTTTGTACCTAAGAAACCTTGGATTGACATTAGTATGGATTTTGTTCTTGGCTTACCGAAGATAGTAAAAGGTAATGATTCTATATTTGTTGTGGTGGATAGATTTTCTAAGATGGCACATTTTATACCTTATAGAAAGACATCAGATGCAGTACATGTAGCAGATCTTTTCTTTAAGGAAATTGTTAGATTGCATGGATTACCAAGGAGTATTATCTCTTATCAAGATAATAAATTTGTTAGATACTTTTGGAAGACTCTTTGGAGAAAGTTTGGCACTGAGTTGAAATATAGTTCTACATTTCACCCACAAACTGATGGACAGACAGAAGTTGTGAATAGAAGTTTGGGAAATCTTTTAATATGTTTAGTTGGAGACACACCTAGTAATTGGGATTCTGTGTTGGCACAAGAAGAGTTTGCATACAATAATTCAGTGAATAGGAATACTGGAAAAAAACCCTTTGAGATTGTGAATGACATACAGCCGAGAGGTATACCTGATTTGATAGATATTGTTGATGAAAGTAAGAGAAGTGTTGAAGGAGTAAAGTTTGCTGAGTATATGAAAACATTGCATGAAGATGTGAAAATCAAGCTAGAAGAGAGTAATCAGAAATACAAAGATAGAGTTGATAGATCAAGGAGACATAAGACTTTTGATGTTGGTGATGAAGTGATGGTTCATTTGAAGAAAGGTCAATTTCCCATTGGAACATATGGGAAGCTGAAGATGAAGAAGTTTGGACCTTGCAAGATTTTGAGGAAATGTGATAGTGGAAATGCATATGAGATTGAGTTACCTAATGACATGGACATATCACCAATTTTCAACATTGTTGATTTGTATGAGTATCATGAACCTGATGAAGACATGATAGTACTGATGGAGTATACTAAGAAATAGAATGAAGAATTTCAGTAGATTTTGGAGCAAAGAATTGGCAGAAGTACAAGAGGAAGACAATATATGGAATATCTAGTAAACTGGTAGAACAGACCAATTGAAGATAGTTCATGGATTTCATAGTCTGAGTTGGATGTAGCTTGGATCATACCTATTGAATGATTTAGAGAATTAGTTCTAAATAACCCCAGGTGTCTAATGCAGGAGCATCTTGGGTCCTTGTCAATCCTGTGTCACCAAAACATATTTGAGTTTTTTTGTGTTGCTTGGTTCTTGCTTTGACTGAGTTGGCTCATTAGTTGGTCAGTTTCCTTTGGTTACTAAGTTTGGTTGGTTATCTCCTAGGTGGTTGGTTGTTTCACTAGTGCTCGATGATGCTGGTCTATTTCTCAGCCATCCTTGCTTATCGAGTAGTTTATTTTGAGTTCTTATTGAGGCCGACTTGTGCATTGATTATGGGTTGCGGATTTAATGTTGGTCTCCATCATTTGGAAGCATGTGTTCCTAGATCTAACTATTCCTTCCATTTATTATGGATCTGAAGGTTGACTCAGTTCAATAGCCTCTTGTATAAGTTTAGATGTTTGGTTAGAGTTTAGGAGGGAGTATTGGGGAATAGAAGTAAGAAGATAGAAGATTAGAGATTGTTCGTACATCCTCGCATATTGGAGGATTTTTGTAATTCATTGTAATATCTAGCCATAATCGGGAAGGCCTTATAGCCTGGCATGTATGAATCAATTGAAGTTAATATATGAATGATCCTACTTTCTCTCTCTCACTATGTTATGTTTGGCTTCTGTGTGTTGTTGAGCAAGGGTAGATCTATAGGGTGTGCCACTATTTTGGCCCCTCCTTTCTACTCTCTTTGTGTCACAAACCCTAGCCACCCTTGTCTTACATTAGTCCTCTGCATTAAACTAGCATGGCACCCTTAGGAAACAACATCAAATCAAGACGGCTACCCATATCTTCTACTCATCAAGCTACACCTGTAACCATCCTTGGAACAAACAAATCTGATCTGGCTTTGTCATTTCTGGCTCACTGTCCTTAAACCCTAGAAAGAAACCCTTAATCATTTTAAAATTTTGGCAGCAATGGCTAACTGATCAAATTTAAAACATGGTCATTGATCATATCCTTTCTTGGCACATCAAGTGGCTCTTATTAGTTGCCAACAGTCAATTAAGCCTTTTGAAAATAAATGACCACAACATCTTTTTGCTCGGCAACCAATCAGGAGCAAGCACATCACCAACACCTGGCAACTGGACCCAATTTGACCTCAGCAAGAACCTTTACTCTAAGTCATCTGATGAACTAGTGACTAAAGCCATTCACTAGGTCATGACACATTTTACTCAACCTAGGTCTTGTCTGGAGATCACGTGAACAAAGAATTTGCATAATCTCATAATCTTTTCTTAACCTGAGGTTTCATCTAGAAAACATGTGACCAGCGTTTGATCTAAATGAAATCAACAACCACCACTGAGTCGCAAAATATTTTAACTTAACTCATCTTCATCTGGTGATTCAGCTAAAAACACCATTCTCATGATCATTGAACCTTTTCTTGACTCATGGTTACATTTACAGAATACGCGACCACCACCTAAACTTATCTACGTCGATGACTCATATTCAATCTCCAAGCCTTCATCTTTAACCCATGCTTGATTTGTAAATTCAGCGACTGAAGAAAACTCCTAGTTGCTAAATGTTTAACTTAACTAAAGTCTAGTTCAGAGATCACGAGACCGAAGGCATTCGCTGGGTCGCTCAATCTTTCACTTAACCACCAGGATCACAAGATTATATGATTACATTGTCACCAATTCACTGAATGTTAGACTTAACCATCACACCCAGATCTGATTCTAACCCTGACCTTGACCCAGGATCATCTGGAGATTCCGCGACTGAAGAAAGTTTCATAATCTCATAACATTTGTCTTAACCCTAGTTTCATTTAGAGAATGAGTGACTAAGGCAATCTCATAATCACTAGATACTTTTCTTAACTCAAGTCCCATTATGATAATTAGCACCAACCATTGATCTATATCATCATCTATGGCCCTCGTGGAATCTCTAAATGTTAGCATACTTGACCACTTGAATTGGAGATTCAGCGATTGAAGAAATGCTTAATTGCTTGCTAGATCATTGAATGTTAGGCCACTAACTACCAAGATCAGGAGATGATGTGAAGACTGCAGTCACAGAGTCATTGAATAGAAACTTAACTGCCTAGGCATAGAAAATAAAACATGTATAGAATGGGGACTTTAAGTGGCCCAAAAAGGTAGTGAGAAAATAGAATTGGGTAGGGTTTTGGACTTAGACAAATTTTGAAACCCTTGCACATGGAAAATACCTATTTCTCAAACCTTCAAGCATCCATATCTCACTGGTTTTTGCATTTTTGCACATGAGATCTGAACTAGATCTTGCACACACCATAAACTATCCTTGGCTAAGTGTGCAAGCCACAAAACATCTTTATTAATCTTCACTGATCAAAACTTTTATGCATTAGGACATGGGAATTTCTTAGGATTTTGCAAGGAATAGACCATTTTCTTTGGATTTTTGTAATGAGAAGAAAATGGGCTAATAGTGGCTCTGTCTGGGGATGATGGGTAAGTTGTTCCCATGCAAGAACTTAGAAACTCTGGGGAAAGAAGACCATCTACTGGAAAAAAATTGACATGGAACCTTCTCAAAAATTGGTAGATGAACCACAAAAAAATAGGAAAGACAACACACAACAGAAAAGGAAAATATGTACAAGAATTTACAAGATCAAAAATTTACTTAGTGGCCTCAGGCCACCAAATGAAAATCAAAACCCTCATGATTCAAAGGTTTGATTTTCATCCACATATGTGACCAACCATCTGAAATGTCATGATCATCTTGTTGCCAAAAAATGTGGATATTCATGGGTTGAAAAATAAAGCTACAATTGTCACTGCCCATGTTTTTCCTGTCATAGCCATCATCTTCATACTCCAAGAAGTATGGAGTATCATTTATCTCTTCTTGATGACTGGAAATATAAAACTGATCTAGTAATGCATCAAAATATAAAACATAGTGATCATCATGCATTACTACAAAATTACATGGCTGAGAAGGACTTGGATCCTCTGATTTACCTTCATGCACTGCTTCAGCCATTAAGAAACTTGGTCCCTCCATGATATCTTCATGAAATGGATCATGAACCAAGTGAAGGTCCTTTTCACAAACATTGTGACATAGGGACAATTGATCTACATTGTCATTTTCATCAGAAGATTTTATGTCCCAATCATTGAGGACAAAGTCCTCAATACTATCACATTCACTGTCATATTTAGCAAAAGAAGGAAAAGGATATGAACAAGAAACTTTCTCATCATTGTAATCTTTATGATAGAAAAGAACATTGTCATGGCCTTCATCCTTTTCTTTTGTAGAGTCACTACATGAGGGGAACTCTAACAAACATGGATCATCTTCATCACTTTGAAGACCTACCTCATCTTCAATGTCAAAGGATATGTCAATGGGGAGTTGCAAAGTATAGTCCATATCAGATGCATACCTTTGGATTTCATCAGCCAAGAGTGCTAAGATCTTTTCACTGCTCAATGGACTTTGGACCTTATTTTCATTTTTACTAGCCTCACCCCTAATGCTGCGAACATCATCCCTGACTGAAACAAGGACTGCCATCTCTGGCCTCAAATCATCTTGTGTAAAGCAATCAATGTAGGATTCATCATCTGCATCATAATTATTTTCTTTCCTTTCACACAAAACATCCTCAAACTAGGACAAGAAGGTTGCCTTCTCATGCTGATAAGAAGAAAAATCCGCAGACATAATGGAAACATTGTTGACCATAGATTCATCTTCAACATCCTCATATGCATTGACCCCAATGTCAGCCTCATAGTCAACACTTTCTACATAATGAGAATTAACATCAAAATAGTTGGCCTCTTCATGATCAACATAAAGAACTATTAATTCTTGCAATCTCTTGTCCTCTTCTAACTACCAAATCTCAGCATCTTTCTCTGCAAGTTTCTTCTTCAAAGTAGAAATTTTGATGAGAAGATTTTCATAATCAGAATCATGGATGGTGGGATCAACAGAGACACTAATGTCTTGTATCTAATCTTCACTTTTTTCTTCACACTGATCCACACCAAATCTTTCATCAAAATACTCTATAAATGTTTCTCTTAATACATCCCAAGAAGGGATTGAACATGAAGGAAGGGATAAGAACCAATCCCTTGCATTTTTAGTAAATGTCTACACTAAAATCTTCATTGCAACATCTTCATGTTCAATCACAAACTCTGATGCAGGGGCATGCTAGGGTACTCAATGAATCTGCATGGTGGTGTGTTGTTTTGGCTCTATGTTACTCAGTTGCAGCTTTAACCGATGGTCTCAGTTATTGAAGGAAGCTCGATCGCTTAACAAATTCTATCAAACCTCTTGTTCTTTGTGGAACTTGTACTCAGTGATGCCTATGGTGCTCGATCAACATGCTTGCTTGGTGATTCTTGGTGTGGTCGGTGTTTCCCTGGCACTTCATAGTTCTGGTTTACCAACTGGAGTTCTTGGTGATTTGGTTGGCCAACTTGGTGCATTTATTGTTGGTATCTTTTATTGTATTCTCCTAGGTAGATCTAGAGGCCGACATGGAGAATTAAATGTTTGTAAGGCTATTTAAGAGTTGATTATTATTGCATTTAATATTTGTTTGTAATAGAAGTTGACTTGGCTTAGGAGTTAATTATTTCTTCCAGCCAAATGTGGCTGAAGATTAGTATTTAAGGAGTGTTGGGGTAGTTATTTAGGGGCATCAGAAGTGGGCATATTTTGGGAGATAGAAGATTAGATTTGGATCCTGTGAGATCTTGAAGATCAGATTATTATCTGATAGGTTGTAACAGTAGAGCTAGTGGTTTGCATGCTTGGAGACAAGGAGATTTCTTGGAGGCTTGAAAACTCAAGTTTAGATCTACCTTAGTGTTTCCATCAATTGCTGATTTGTTTCAGAGATGGACTAGGGGAGAGGTTGTAGAAATACTTTTGATTCTATTTGGCCTTAATCGAGAAGGCCTTACAGTCAGGCATGTTAATCAAAATTTAGTTGAAAACATTATCTTGTTGTGTTATTTTTCATTGTGGTGTTTGGATTCTTGTTTGGACTATCCTTAATTGGATCCTCCTTGCCTTTCCTACATCAGGTGGTATTAGAGCTTGAAGATCTTGAGTGTGTAAACCAATCTTTGATTGAGGCTGTTTGCACCAAGACCTTGTTGGTGACTTATTTCTTTGGGTTTTCAAAAATCTTGAAGGATGCCTCCAAGAAGATTGGACCCTAGAGTAACTGTAGATATCTATGATGCCGTGGAATCAAAGATTACAAAGAAAGTTAAAGTTGATTTCAGATTTGAGATGGAATTTGTTGGCTCTTGATTTAACAAGATTTTAACTACCTTTATTAATGGAGAGATATACCTATGGGGTAGCTTAATTCCCAAAATCAGTACATTCATACAAGAACAAGGACCAATAAACAAAGCACTAAGGCTTTCTACACTTTGAACTCTGCAAAATTCAAGTGGGTGCACCTAGGATTAGGATCACTTAATCTCAATCTTTTCACTAATCCTCGCAAAGGAGATATGTGCCCATAATACTTCTTGTTATCTATGACATAAAGAGATAGGATGTGAAGCTAACCACACTAGCAAATTACTCATGAATAAAGCAAGGGCTATTGCTATGAAGCCCATAATTACTGACTTAAAGATTTAGATTTTGGTTTGTTTAAGTTTTTGGGTGGAATGGATCTCTAAAATACCCCAAGTCTACCATAGACTAGTGCCTTATCCAATGGGTAACAAAGTCAAATAAACATTTCAACAAATAGCTATGAAATAAGAAGACCACAAATTTTAATATGTTGGTGCCTTACACCAATCATACACCATTGATCAGATTCTACTTAGCAACCCACCTATGTACTTAGATATGCAATCACCTATTCAAAGGACTTTAACCCTCCCCTTAGAAGAGACCTAGAAATAAGCAATACATTAATCAGCATCCACTGAAAGACAAGTATGAGATACCCTGGATATCCCAACTCATACACATCTAAAAATGACTCCTAAACTCAGTTGTTCTTGTGAAAACAACTCTATTGCAGACATCTTCAGACATACAATACAAAAACTAAAACACCCTTGATGTTCTAATCAGATTAAGACCAAATGGAGAAAATATGATAGTAGTATGAATATGTTGAAATCTTATACATAAGAAAGACTTGTTACAATTTACATTCTTATCTAAAAACTAGAAAGGATGCAAGAACACCCTATATGAGAAGAGGAAGTAAATATTTATAGAAGGAACCATTCATGGAACCAACCCTCAAAATTACAGAGAAATTGGAACCCCTACTAAATGATCTTGGAAATCCTTATAAAGGATTGCAACAAGCTAGGGATCATTTAGGTCAAAATTAGGTCTACAACCACTAGCCTCAATATTAAATGAAATTAGACAAGAAAGCCTCGAAACCTAGGAGGATCAGATCAAATTTGAGGTACAATTATTTGGGTTTCTCATCAATAGGCTAACTGCAATTATAATTAACTGATTTCTTGTTGTAGGTAATAGAATTAAATGCCAAAACCAACTCCAACTTGCATGCACAGGTCATGGAGATGAATGACATCCATCAAACCCTAGCTGCCCTATTAAAATATCAATTTTGCATTAAACTGGCATGGCACCCTCAAGAAAGAAAATCAGATCCAGGTGGCTACCTAATATCTCGTTCATCAATTCTTTACCTGCAACCATCCTTAGAGAAAACAAATTAGATTTGGCCTTGTCATATCTGGTTCAACATTCAAAAAACCTACAGAAAAACCCTAGCAAAAGATTCATATTATCAGCTCTAACGGTTAATCAAATAGGTTTAAAACATGGTCATTGATCTCTATCTTTTCCCGATAGATTAGGCAGTTCTCATTTATCGTCAAATAGTCAACTGAGCCCTTTAAAAATACATGGCCACATCATCATATCTCAGCATCCAATCATAAATGAGAACCTTAGCAACACCTAGCACTAAGGGTCCACCTAGACCTTGGTCATTATCTCTTGGAAGATCGGACGGTTATCGTAATCCTGCAATCACTATCTTTTGAGAAATTTTCCTTTATGGAATCATGACCTCTGTTAGATATTCCCTAACCTACAAAGCCTTTATCTTAACCTCGACAAGCTTCCCTTAACCTCAAGTCATCCAGAAAACACGCGATAGAAGGCATTCGCTAGGTCACCACACATTTTAATTAACCAGGGTCTGATCAGGAGATCATGCAAATGAAGCATTCACGTGATTACTGAGTCTTTTCTTAACTCTAGGTTCTATCAAGAGAACAAGCGACTACCACCCAATCTATTTTCATCAACGGTCCAGATCAATCTCCAAGCCTTCAAACCTTAACTCAAGCTTGATCACAAGATCATGCAACTGAAGTATTTGCTAGATCTCGGAACACTTCTCTTAACCCTAGTTACATCTAGAGAACACGAGATAGCCTTTATTCACCAAGTCACCAGATCTTTCACTCAACCTTATTTATATCTCAAGATTACACACTGACCGTTGATCTTGTCCTCATCCTATGGCTATCACTGAATCATTGAGCCTTTAAACTTAACTCACCTTTATTAAGAAATTTAGCAACAAAGGAGAATCTTGATTTTCCCTTAACTGTGATTAGATTTAGAGATTACACGACCAAGGCAATCTCTAAATCACTGGATAAATACTTGACCTCAATTTTCATTACGAGAAAAAGCACCAGCCACCGATCTTGATCTGCATCCACGCCTCACATTTAATCTCAAGACCTTTATCTTAATCCAACTTTGACCTAGAGAACACGCGACTGAAGGCATTCACCAGATCACCCAATCTTTATCTTGACTAGGGTTATATTTAGAGAACATGCGAATGTAGTGTTCATTGGATTGTTGGATGCCTTGCTTAACTCTGATTCCATCTCAAGAATATGCACCAACCGTTGATCAAGATCAACATCAACGGTCCTCACTTAATCTCTGAATGCGAATTGCCTTGGTCATTTTATCTAGAGAATCAACAACTGAAGGAAAAGATAACCACCCACCAGGTCACTAGATGTTAAGCCACTGACTGCCAGAACTTGGAGAATACACGAACACTCAACCATGAGTTTGCTGAATAGAAACATAACTACCCAGGATGGGAAATAAAACACGTGCAGAATGGGGAATTAAGTGGCTTGAAAAGGTAACTGAGAAATAGAATTGGCTAGGGTTTGGACTTAGACAAATTTCATGAGACCCTGGACATGGATAAACCCTATTTCTCAGACCTTAAAAATGCAATATCTCCCTAGTTTTTACACTTGAGCACATGTGATCTTGACTGAAGCTTGGACACACCATAAACTATCCATGGTTAATATTGAAGCTATAAAACCTTATACATCTTATTCGTACATCAAAAAACAAGTATTGTAGCAAGGGAAAGGCAACTTCACAAGATTTTGTAGGAATAGACCATTTTCATTGGATTTTGGCTATGAAAGGAAAATGGCCTAATAGTGGCTCTATCTGGGGATGATGGGTAACTTGTCCCCATGCAAGAATTTAGAATTTCTAGAGGAAGAAGGCCATCCACTAGACAAAACATTACTAGGAACCTTCTCAAAAGACTAACAAACTAGAAATAGGAAAGTGGGAAAGGAAACACACAATAGGAAGGAAAACAACTGTACAATATGAACAAATATTTATAAGTAACCTCAAGTTCTGATAATGAGAATCATTACTTACCTCTATCAAAGATACAATTCTCATCTCCATGCATCAGAGGTAAATTGAAACCATTATCTTCTCCAATATGACCAAACATGCCTCCATGAATCTTTAACATATCATATGGAAAATAACCAGCACCCTCACTGTCAAAAGGCATTTGGAAATCACTAAAAAATTGAAGGTGTTGATCATTGTGTGACATAAAACTATCACACTCTTTAAATAATTTATCCAACTGAGGAGAAAAATATCCTGACTCCACATCATAGCTGGAAACATGCTGGCCTCTTTCAAAATATAATTGAATATCAAAAAAGAAATTTTGAAATTCAAGCCTTTGTACATCACATAAGTGCTCAAGAGGATTTCTTTGATCTACAACTTGTGGCTTCAGATTCATCTTATCCTAGGAAACATCATCATGCTAGACTGGGAAAGTAAAAGACTCATGTTCTACCTGATAACTGATATATCCTAGCTGATTAATTTCAAAATCTCTTGAAAACAAGGCATCAACACTCTCTACATCCCATTCTTGGAGAAATGAACATACCTTTTGTTGAAGCAAATAATCTGATGTAGAACTTGAAACCTCTCCTAGTTCTTCATAAAAAATTTTAAATTGTGGCATGGGCAAATCAGTAAGCAATCCATTACACATGCCATCATTTTGGCTTATGTCTCCCTGACATAGTACACTTTTGTAGGGAAGATTGTCAACACTATCAACTTGCCCTTGATAGGACATTGATCTCACATGATTAACAATATTAAGACCACCAATATCTAGATCAAACAAGCTAACCTCCATTTTTGGTTCTAGAGGAAAATGAGCTATCATGGTTTCATATTCAGGCTCATATGAACTTTCATCTATCCCAAGATCAACCGATTCACATGATGAATCAAAAGATGAGAGCATACAAATTAAAAAATCAACTTTGTCCTCACTATTAGCTCGAACATAAGAACTTGAATCAGATTCCTCACTAAGTTGCCTATAAACCATTTCCTTATCTTCAAGAAGATCAAGGTCACTTTGGCTCCAAGAAACCTCTTTCTCACTATCAGCACTACTGAAGTCTGATAGAATCTCATCATCTGGGGCTTTATCATCATCTGATGAAAGAGTTTCCCCCTCTTCATTTTCAATACTTGACTACAAACAATTTGTTTCTGTAGCCTCACAACTAGAAAGACTAGTTACAAAATTAGTTGGTGTGTAACCCCTGTATATATCTATCTCTGCATCAAGGACACTTTGCAATTATTTACTAACCATATTAACTCCTATACAAGGGGAAACCATTTCTTGCTAAAAACAATCTTCATTTACATTTTGTTCAAAACACAATATGAATTATGATTAGTAGGATTGGCAGGGATAGAAACATTTGACATTGTCTCTCACTTCTTGATACACACCTGTCTATTTTATCTAATGCATTATGAAAGAGAACTCCAACAGACAAAAATCCTCTGGTAATCCCATATTTCAGGTTATTTTCAATAGCCATCACTGTAGTAAAAGCCTGATGTAAAGTCTGTGGCTCTTTATCTCTCAACAAGAAGCTCATCTTTCTACCAAAAGCACCAAAATAGATTACCAAACAAATTTATTCATCGGGCCTATAGCCTTTTGGAATATCATGCAATGCCTTTGCAAATCTGATGTTGAATGATGGGACTAACTCATCTTCTTGAATTTCAATGTCCATCAATTTGTTCAACACACTACTTGCATTCATCCTTTTAGCAAACTGCTCGATGAAAGTTGAACTCAATTCTTCCCATGAAGAAATAGAATTTGCTGGTAAAGAATAAAACCAAACTCTGGCATCATCTTTCAAAGTTTGGACCAACAACTTCATGAAGATATCTTCATGACAAATATCAAAGTCTCCCATCAGATCAGCAAAATCCTGCAAATGCTTATATGTTGAATCTGATTGTTTCCCCTTAAACCCTTGTAAATGCTCCCTAACTCAGCTAGGAATCTCATTCGGGAAACCATGAATACCATCAAAACACAATGGCTCATAGCTTTGTACAAAATTTTTTTTGCACAAATCCATTATGGACTAAACCTTTACTTAATGAAATTCTCAGGTTTTATCATGAATAACTTATGCAACCATAAGGATACCTAAATCACACATATGTCTCCAAATAAAGCAACCTAGATTTCTCAAAAAATCTAGAGAGATATGTAGACCCGCAATCCAAAATTCCCTCCTATGGTGACTTCTTCACCTAATAAGGACCATGCAAATACAAAACATTAAATGGAAAATACTTGGTAGTACTATAGTTGAAATTTAACTTGTTGACTGGGAAGAAGGGCAGATCTAGAGCCTTCTTTATAGCTCCATCAGGTTATTTGCTTTGTAGATTTGCCACCTCCTTGAAGAGGAAAATATTTAACTTATTTTTGTATTTCTTTCCAGCCAAAAAAAACTTCACCAGGATCTACACACTATTTATCAAGATTGAAAGTATACCATTGTGCACTGATCAAACAGAGAACTCAAAGTCGCCACCCACACATATTGAGAAGATATAACAATTTTTTGAATCTGACTCTATAATTTCAATGGTAACCACTAGATATGATAAATAAGTCGGCCAGGAGTCTAGCTCAACTTGTACTCACATTATTTATAGGTTTTTTTATGACACAATAGATATCAAACTAGATTTAGCATGACTGTATCATCTCTATTCCCCAGTGGAGTCATCATTTTGTTGGCTCTTGATTTAACAAGATTTTAACTACCTTTATTAACGTAGAGATATACCTATGGGATAGCTTACTTCCCACAATCAGTACATTCATACAAGAACAAGGACCAATGAACAAAGCACTAAGGCTTTCTACACTTTGAACTTTGCAGAATTCAAGTAGGTGAACCTAGGATTAGGATCACTTAATCTTAATCTTTTCACTAATCCTAACAAAGCATATATGTGCCCATAATACTTCTTATTATCTATGAAATAAAGAGATAGGATGTGAAGCTAAGCACACTAACAAATTACTCACAAATAAAGTAGGGGCTATTGCTATTAAGTCCACAATTATTGACTTAAAGATTTAGAATTTGGTTTGTTTAAGTTTTTGGGTGGAATGGATCTCTAAAATACCCCAAGTCTACCATAGACCAGTGTTGGAAAGTTGGCTATATTGATGTATATGACTTAATATACTATTTTAATTATGGCAACAAAGTCATATAGTAGTTTGGAGTCAGTGCACTTGTTAAGAAGATCAGAAATCAGCTAAGTGTTGAAGACTAGAAAATATACAGAATACCAGTGACTCAGAGCATCAACACATGTGTGTATGACCGAGTTATGGTGTGCACCCTAGAAGTTAATTTGGTTAGACTATATTCATGCTTATTCTATGAGCACATGATCAACTATGCAAGTATGAGAAAGATACAGACAGTTGAAGTTACACAGCCAGTGTGTGCTAGTGAAGAACAGAGTAAGCAGCCGACTGTTATCATGTTGTGTTGTGGTTATATTCTAATGTTGTAAAGGCTATGCTCCTATAGTATTTATGTTTTTGACATGTATATATGTTTTTTTTTAAACACGCTTGAGCCAATTCACTTGGAAGCATTGTATGTAATAGGTTTAAGGGCCAACCTAGTTGTTTATTTTGTATGCGCATATAAATATGAGATGCGCCCATTGAAATCAGTATGAAAGTGGACAGAGAGTTGTGATAAGTAGAGAAGAAGTATGTGAAGAGTATATAAGATGTATTAGAGCTTTGCAAGAGGTCAAAGCATCAGTGCATCAAAGGAACTGATCTGACAAGTAGTGTCACAATGATAGTTCATCCAATAGATATAGTGTGTATCTGAGACCATAAGGTTGTAGCCTTCACCACTTGAGAAGTGAGCTCTTGGACAGTGCATCCTCTCCCCTAACAGGGACTATTGTAAAAGAATCCTAATAGGGTCCAACCCTTGACAAGGTCTACTATACTTAATGAATTGTAAAGCAACTCCTAACAAGGTTAAGGATCTTCTAACAAGGATCACAAAACACTAGTACAAAATATTAGTGGATGTCAATTCCCATCAGGGTTTTTACCTATTTGGGTTTCCCCATAACCATATTGGTGTCATGTGTTGATTTCATGTTTCATGTTTATGTGGATGTTTATTTCAGTACTTAATCATTTAAGTTTAGTTTAAAGATTAAAGCAAAAAGTTAAAATTCAGTGAACATTGATTCACCCCCCCCCCCCTCTTAGTGTTCCCATTCCTAACAATTGGTATCATAGTTGTGGTCCTCAGCAAAGAAGTTTAACCACCTGAGGAGATCATGGACAAAGCAAAAATGAAACATTTGAAAAGAAATATGGAAGTTGCTCTTGAAGACCTGGACAAATCTGAAAGAGAAACTGAAGAACTAAGGGAAAAACTTAGTGATGCTCAATTAGTCATCAAAAGACTAAGAAAGGATTTGAAAGAATGCTCTAACAGTGATCTAGGGACAATGGTCAAAAAGCTGAATGAAGAAAATGCATCCTTAAAAGAAAATCTTGAAGAATTTGATGATAAGCTGACTAACAATCAGGAAGTCTATGATGAATAGATCAAAGAGAACCTTCAACTAAATGAAGAATTAAGACAAGAAAACATGGAAATTTTGGAGATTAAGAATAGAAAAGAAAGCTTGGAATCTGAATTGAAAGAAACAAAGAATCACATTGATAAACTACACACCAGTGTTGATTTGGTTGAATCTTAGTTGTATGCAAGAAGACTTAAAGGAGGTACTAGCTGCATTGGATACAATGAAGCACAAAACCAAATTTACAACATGCAAGCAAGGATGAAAACACAAAAAGACTCTACTGATACTAAGAAGACTGAAGATCAAACTAAATATAATGGTGAACCACCTAAGAATGAGTGCAAGCTAGTAGACCACACTTGTTATGCATGTAACAAGCATGGACATATAGTAAGGAACTATACAGAGGTAAGACCTTTTAATGGTTACTATTAATCATGCAATAAATTTGGTCATAGAGCTATGAATTGCAAGACAAGTAAAAAGAATAGGACTTAGTATGATCAGAGAAATCAGAATCAGTCAAATGAAAGAAGTTCTTAGAATGTTACATGTTAGATATGTAACTATAATGGTCACTCAACTAGACAATGTAAAATGGTGACCCATGTCAATGCGCCAAGGAATATAAGGCCTCCAGTCATTTGTCACTCTTGTAACAAGAATGGACACATCTAAAAGTTCTACAGATCAAGGATGTAAGGTCAAGAAAGCCCTAAAAAGACCAAAGAACTAGTATTGGATCCCGAAGGAGAAGTCAAGTTTGTGAAAGCCTCAGAGGATGCAAGCTTGATTTGGTCAGAAGAAAAGAGGGATAAGGTTGATGAGTATGTATTGGATGCATCCACAATGGACGCACCCTCTACATCTAGATGAATGGCCCTCAGGGTCATAGGGGGAGCTAATTTAGCTCTAGACCCCTACATGGCTAGTATACTCACTATCAGAGTATGCACCTTTGGACTTAAGCTTTTGAAGACTAAGGGAACCTTCATGCAAGAGCACACTAGCTGATTGTTTGTAGAATGAAAGATAGAAATTTCCAAGTGATAGTCTGGTTTTCGTGACAAGCATTAATGGTAGAAATTTTACTTTAAAGTACACAGAAGTTAGAAGATATCTCATTGCATTCCAATTCAAAGTGATTGAAGAGCAGAAAGAGCTTTAGAAGTTATTGTGAAGACTTGCAGATTGATCTATCAGTGATTAGCAATACATCTAATCGGTTACAAAAACCCTAGTTCTCCATGTCGATTCAAAAGTCCTCAGATTATCTTAGAGAAAATTTGGAAAGCGATAAATCAAGTAAGTGATGGCCACTCCCATAGTATTTGATGTTGCATAAAAGAAAAGATATGTGTTTAAAAAGAATCCATTTAAATCTACCCTAGATGACTTAGAGGGAGCATTCTCCCACATGCCTATGGGCGTTATGCATATCAAAGACATTAGGGCATACATTTACTGTAAGAAGGAACCAGTAAGGATTGGACAAACTAAGGGTGCACATTGAAACCATGCTAAAACCAGACAAAACCTTCTTGGATGAATATGTGAAGTGGAATGATCACCCTATAGTGGAGTATGCTATGGCATATGAGTTCTATGAGATAGAATGGATTAAAATACTTCCGAGCAAAATTCATGATGACCTATTTTGGATAGGTGATATGCCAGTAAGAATCACTAGTGACCTAATACATGAGATGACAGGCCTATCTAAGACTAGCACCATCCTTCCTATGGGCAAGGATGTCAGGAAAATTATTGAGAAAACATGTAAGTCAAGGAGTGATAGGCGTGGGATGACAATTGAGTCTATTGAGCAAGCTGACATCAAATTGATGTCCATGATACTTGGATACAAGTTTCATCACACCAGCAGGGTGAATAGTGTGTCTGCAGGCACAATTCTAGCAGCCATTAGACTTGTAAAGGAAGATGGAGAGTTTGACCTATGTGAGATCTTGTGCACATAGTTGATTGATAACATCAAAGAAATCAAACATGATAAGACCAAGATATTCAAGTTTGGGTCTTTGATCATTTACATGTACCTTCACATAGTTGGGAAAGTATCAGATTTGTATTTGGACAAGTCCATTCCAACCATGCCACAAATATCTAACAAGGCATCCACTGAGAGTACATTGAGAGATTATATAACATTGGAGTTGAAAACCTTCAGGGCCAAGATGCAAATGAGGTACATAATTCTAGAAAACATTATTGAGAAATAAAAGGATACAATTTGTTTTATGGTTGAAACAGATACAACTTGCATGGAGGCAGTTGAACCAAGAACAAAGTGGATCCATCCACTTGGATATGAAGTTGAGGAACCAATCTTGGAAGCTTATGCACAAGTATTACTTTCAACACCTAAGGACCTTAATGAACCTAGGTGGGGTACTTATGAGGAAAAAACAAGGGAAATTGATGCAATCCTAAACAACGCAGCAACTAAGAGGAAAGCCTCTAAGATTACGTCTGAGATACTCATAATTCATGGAGTAACACAAGCAAACCTAGACAAAGCAAGGGAAGAAAATATTTCTTTAGAAATTAAGAGCGCATCCACAGTGGAATCTAAGTCTGATGATACCAAGATGAAGAAGGTAAAGATTGAGAAGACTAATGATTCAAAGGATAAACAGGGTAAAATTGATGATATTAGTCCTGCGTCCACTATTACAATTGATGTTAAGTCCACAGATGCATCTCCTAAGATGCCCAAGAGGAGAAAACAAACCGCCACAAGTCGCCCTTCAGCTAGAGCCACAAGAAGCAGATTAAAAAATGTGTAGCCACCTCCAGAAGTAGGATTCCTACCTAGTCTTCAAGTGTTAAGGACTAGAGTAGTAGAAGGAAGGTTAGATCAGATAGCCAAGTTTTATGACAAATATCATGAAATTGATAAGTCAAAGATTCATGAGATGTTGATCAAACACATGATAACATTCAAGAAGACAGTTCTTGAATTGAAGACAGTTATCCCAGATAAGGTATGGGAGATTATGGATACCTTGAAGAGACAAGACACTAAAGAAGACTTTAGAATCAAGGAACAAACACTGGATTACAATCTCCAGTATGCTCTATTGAAGAAAAGACATTGTTATTGAATTTGGTGAAGTCGCACTTAAGGACAAAGATGAGAACACTACATATTATGAACAAAGATTATGAGCTGATAAAAAAGGAAACATAGAAGGCCTTTGAGAAGGTATTCTTAGAGCAGCACATGAAACCTCCATCTACGTCCATCACTCAAGCACCTAGTGAGTAAGACAAAGCAGCACAGACCACCAATATACCATTTACAGGTCCTCAGGATTCAGCACCTATAGTGGTAACACCTACAGAGGTAGTAAAGTATGCACCCATGACAGAAACACAAAAAGATGATACAATCTTCATTGACAATGTAGAGATTGCCATGGCAGCCACTGACACTGAATTGGATAAGTTTGAAGAAGCTTTTGTGAGTACACAAGAAGCTGAAATTTTACGTAGCAACACACCTCCCACTCATCAAGAAGAATTATTTATTGAAGATTTAACAGATGAGAAAGAAGAAGAAAAGAGGGAAGATAAGAATGAACAAGAAAAAGAAAAAGAGGAAGAAAAGAAAGAAGAAGAAGAGGTAAAAGGAAGTGAACAAAAGGATGAAACATCAGTTGAACCAACCAAGGTGAAACAAGAAGTCATCACTCCCTCAATAGCATTGTTGTCAAGTTTGACACCTGACACAACCAGTTTGGACTCATGGGGAGAAGAAGATCTGATTAAGTTCAGCGTCTTAGCCATGGAAAAGGCCAAAGAAAAACAAGTGATGAGGAATCCCCTCTTGGTAGAATCTGTAAACATTCTAAACAATTTGTTACCAGAGGACAAGAAAGTGTCAAAGATACACTCTGTTGATGATGTGAGTATAGTCATCTCACATTTCAAAAGTAATTTCTCAAGCCTTGAAGAATTTGCATCCCTAATTGCAGAAGAAAATTACCTGAAGAAGAGATTGAGTGAATTAATGAGCAACTTTTCACTTGACCTAAGCTCACTCAAGACTGGTCAAACATCCTTAAAAGAGTTTGCAGATCAAGGAAGAAGAATCATTGCAGAATGCATGGATTAGTATAAACTTACTAATGCCCATTTCAAGAAAATAAAAGAGGCAGAAGCTATGATTGAGCAAGTCAAGAGTTCAGTGAAAGACACATCCACAGATGTAAACATGTGTAATAATTGTGATATTGCTATCAGGATTCAACTGTGTAGTTTTTTGAGTCAAACTCATTGACCCATGATTCATGAGTAGTGGTTCAACATGAACCCATCTCTCATGAGAATGAATGGAACACTTAGCACTCATTGGATCTAGGTGATGCTCACAAAGGTGAAGCACCGAGACTTCTCGAGAGGTCACCCATCCCAGTACTACTCTAGCTCAAGCGCGCTTAACTACAGAGTTTCCTCCATGGTTAAACCCACTCTACTTGCATACTCATTTGCAAAACCTTCACCAAGTGTTGTGCCTTATGAACCATTCATTAGAAAGCCCCTTAAGCTCATCAATTTATAAGTAGGAGATATTTTCCAGAGCAAGTGAAATTGTGATATTGCTATTAGGATTCAATTGTGTAGTTTTTTGAGTCAAACTCATTGACCCATGATTCATGAGTAGTGGTTCAACATGAACCAATCTCTCATGAGAATGAATGGAACACTTAACACTCATTGGATCTAGGTGATGCTCACAGAGGTGAACCATCAAGACTTCCCGGGAGGTCACCCATCCTAGTACTACTCCAGCTTGAGTGCGCTTAACTACGGAGTTTCCTCCATGGTTAAACCCACTCTACTTGCATCCTCATTTGCAAAACCTTCACCAAGTGTTGTGCCTTATGAACCATTCACTAGAAAGCCCCTTAAGCTCATCAATTGATAAGTAGGAGATATTTTCCACAGCAAGTCAAATTGTGATATTGCTATCAGGATGCAAGTAGAGTGGGTTTAACCATGGAGGAAACTTCATAGTTAAGCACGCTCGAGCTGGAGTAGTACTGGGATGGGTGACCTCTTGGGAAGTCTCGGTGCTTCACCTCTCTGAGCATCACCTAGATCCAATGAGTGCTAAGTGTTCCATTCATTCTCATGAGAGATTGGTTCATGTTGAACCACTACTCATGAATCATGGGTCAATGAGTTTGACTCAAAAAACTACACAATTGAATCCTAATAGCAATATCACAATTTCACTTGCTATGGAAAATATCTCCTACTTATAAATTGATGAGCTTAAGGGGCTTTCTAATGAATGGTTCATAAGGCACAACACTTGGTGAAGGTTTTGCAAACAAGTATGCAAGTAGAGTGGGTTTAACCATGGAGGAAACTCTGTAGTTAAGCACGCTTGAGCTAGAGTAGTACTGGGATGGGTGACCTCCCAGGAAGTCCCGATGCTTCACCTCTATGAGCATCACCTAGATCCAATGAGTGCTAAGTGTTCCATTCATTCTCATGAGAGATGGATTCATGTTGAACCACTACTCATGAATCATGGGTCAATGAGTTTGACTCAAAAAACTACACAGTTGAATCCTGATAGCAATATCACAATTTGACTTGCTGTGGAAAATATCTCCTACTTATCAATTGATGAGCTTAAGGGGCTTTCTAATAAATGGTTCATAAGGCAAAACACTTGGTGAAGGTTTTGCAAATGAGGATGCAAGTAGAGTGGGTTTAACCATGGAGGAAACTTCGTAGTTAAGTGCACTCAAGCTGGAGTAGTACTAGGATGGATGACCTCCCGAGAAGTCCCGGTGCTTCACCTCTATGAGCATCACCTAGATCCAATGAGTGCTAAGTGTTCCATTAATTCTCATGAGAGATGGGTTCATGTTGAACCACTACTCATGAATCATGGGTCAATGAGTTTGACTCAAAAAACTATACAGTTGAATCTTGATAGCAATATCACAATTTGACTTGATGTAGAAAATATCTCCTACTTATCAATGTGTAATAATGTATACCAAGGGCAAATAGAAAAGATTGAGAAGGTAGAAAAAGAAATGTCAAAGATCATAGCAAGGAAAACATAGCTTAGGAATGCTCTTGTGCCCTCATTAGATATACTCAATCAAAACATCAAGGACTTAGATGCGAGAATGGTAACATATGATCATGGTCCTAGCATTGACTTGAAGAAGATGGAGAAGCTACAGTATGCTCTATGTGCCCATCTACAAATAGTAAACTCTTTGATCACATTTTGGAAGAAGGAGATCCAAAACCTAAAGACAACATATTCGGATGTTTTCCCTCAGTAAGTATATGTAGATATAGTTTTTGAAACACCTTTGTCATTAATGTCAAAGGGGGATTTGTGTATAGAATATGGATCATAATATGTATAGGGAGATATAAGCATATGTATAGAAGACAAAAAGTTTTTTATATTAAGGACAGTTAGCAACTTGGCCATATTCCTTTATTGCCATCAATGAAAAAGGGGGAGATTGTTGGAAAGTTGGCTATACTGATGTATATGACTTAATATAGTGTTTTCATTATGGCAACAAATTCAAATAGTAGTTTGGAGTCAATGCACTTGTTAAGAAGATCAAAAATCAGCTAAGTGTTGAAGACTGGACAGTATATAGAATACCAGTGACTCAGAGCATTAGCGCATGTGCATACGACTGAGTTATGGTGTGCGCCCTGGAAGTTAAGTTGGTTAGACTATATGCATGCTTATTCTATGAGAGCATGATCAGATATGCAAGTATGAGAAAGATACAGACATTTGAAGTTACACAGCCAGTGTGTGCCAGTGAAGAACAGAGTAAGCAACTGACTGTTATCATTTTATGTTATGGTTATATTCTAATGTTGTAAAGGCTATGTGCCTATATTATTTAGGTTGCCAACATGTATATATGTTTGTTTGTAAACACGCTTGAGCCAATTCACTTGGAAGTGTTGTATGTAATAGGTTTAAGGGCCGACCTAGTTGTTTATTTTGTATGCGCATATAAATATGAGATGCACCCATTGTAATCAGTATGAAAGTGGATAGAGTTTTGATAAGTAGAGCATAATTATGTGAAGAGTATATAAGATGTATTAGAGCTTTGCAAGAGGTCAAAGCATTAGTGCATCAAAGGAACTGATCTAATAAGCAGTGTCATAGTGACAATTCATCCAGAAGATATAGTGTGTATCTGAGACCAGAAGGTTGTAGCCTTCACCACTTGAGCAATGAGCTCTTGGACAGTGCGTCCTCTCCCCTAATAGGGACTATTGTAAAAGACTCCTAGCAAGGTCTGGCCCTTGACAAGGTCTATTGTACTTAATGCATTGTAAAGAAACTCCTAACAGGGTTAAGGATCTTCTAACAAGGATCACAAACACTGGTACAGAATATTAGTGGGTGTCAATTCCCATTGGGGTTTTTACCTATTTGGGTTTCCCCGTAACCATATTGGTGTCATGTGTTGATTTCATGTTTCATGTTTATGTGGATGTTTATTTCAGTACTTAAGCATTCAAGTTCAGTTTAAAGATTAAAGCAAAAAGTTAAAATTTAGTGAACACTGATTCACCACCCCCCCCCCTCTTAGTGTTCCCATTCCTAACAACTAGTGCCTTATCCAATGGGCAATAGATTCAAATAAACATTGCAAGAAATATCTATGAAACAAGAAGACCACAAATTATAATGTGTTTATGTCTTACACCAATCATACACCATTGATTAGATTCTACTTAGCAACCCACCTGTGTACTCACATATGCAATCACCTATTCAAAGGACTTTAACCCTCCCCTTAGAAGAGACCTAGAAATAAGTAATACATTAATCAGCATCCACTGAAAGACAAGTATGAGATACCCTTGATATCCCAACTCATACACATCTGAAAACCAGTCCTAAACTTAGTTGTTCCTACAAAAGCAACTCTATTGCAGACATCTTCAGACATACAATAGAAAAACTAAAACACCCTTGATGCTCTAATCAATAAGATTAAGACCAAATGGAGATAATCTGATAGTGGTATGAATATGCTAAAATCTTATACATAAGATAGACTTGTTACAAATTACATTCTTATCTGAAAACCAAAAAGGATACAAGAACACCCTATATGAGAAGAAGGAAATATTTACAGAAGGAACCATTCATGGAACCAACCATCAAAATTACAGAGAAATTGGCACCCCTACTAAATGATCTTGGAAATCCTTATAAAGGATTTCAACAAGCTTGGGATCATTTAGGTCAAAATTATGTCTACAACCACCAGCCTCAATAAGAAATGAAAGCAGACAAGAAAGCCTGGAAACCTGGGAGGATCAGATCAAATCTGAGGTACAATTATTTGGGTTTCTCATCAACAGGCTAATTGCAATTATAATTCACCAATTTCTTGTTGCGGGTAATAGAATTAAATGCCAAAACCAACTGCAACTTGCATGCACAGGTCATGGAAATGACTAACATCCATCAAACCCTAGCCGCCATATTAAAATATCAGTTCTCCATTAAACTGGCATGGCACCCTCAGGAAAGCAAATCAGATCCAGGTGGCTACCTAATATCTCGTTCATCAATTCTTTACCTGCAACCATCCTTGGAGCAAACAAATCAAATTTGGATTTTTCGTATTTGGTTCAACATTGAAAAAACCTATCGAAAAACCCTAGTAGAAGATCCAAATTATTGGCGCTAATGGTTAATCAAACAGGTTTAAAACATGACCATTGATCTCTATCTTTTCCTGGCAGATTAGGTAGTTCTCATTTATCGTCAAACAGTCAACTGAACCCTTTAAAAATACCTGGCAACATCATCATATCTCGATATCCAATCATAAATGAGCACCTCAGCAACACCTGGCACTAAGGGTCCACCTAGACCTCGGTCATTATCTCTTGGAAGATCAAACGGCTATCGCAATCCTATGATCACTATCTTTCGAGCACTTTTCCTTTGTGGAATCATGACTTCTGTTAGATCTTCCCTGACCTGTAAAGCCTTTATCTTAACCTCAAAAAGCTTCCCTTAAACTCAAGTCATCCAGTGAACATGCAACAAAAGGAATCCACTAGGTCACGGCACATTTTACTTAACCTGGGTCTAATCAGGGGATCACACAAATGAAGCATTCACGTGATCGTTGAGTCTTTTCTTAACTCTGGGTTCTATCAAGTGAACAAGCGACCGCCACCTGATCTATTTTCATCAACAGTATAGATCAATCTCCAAGCCTTCAAACCTTAACTCAAGCTTGAACATGAGATCACGCGACTGAAGTATTCTCTAAATCTTGGAACACTTTCCTTAACCCTAGTTACATCTAGAGAACATGAGATAGCCTTTATTCACCAAGTCGCTAGAGCTTTCACTCAACCCTAGTTATATCTCAAGATTACACGCTAACCGTGGATCTTTTCCTCATCTTGTGGCTATTGCTAAATCACTAAGCCTTTAAACTTAACTCACCTTTATTAAGTGATTCAGTGATAAAGGAGAATCCTAACTTTCCCTTAACTGTGATTAGATTCTGAGATTATGCAACCAAGGAAATCTCTGAATCGCTGGATAAATACTTGACCTCAAGTTTCATACGAGAACAAGTGCCAGCCACCGATCTTGATCTACATCCACGGCTCACATTTAATCTCAAGACCTTTATCTTAACCCAACTTTGACTTGGAGAACATGTGACTGAAGGCATTCGCCAGATCACCCAATCTTTATCTTGACTAGGGTTATACTCGGAGAACACGTGAATGTAGTGTACATTGGATCACTGGATGCCTTGCTTAACTCTGATTCCATCTCAAGAATATGCACCAGTCGTTGATCAAGATCAACATCGACAGTCCTTGCTTAATCTCTAAATGTGAAGTGCCTTGGCCATTTCATCTGGAGAATCAGTGACTGAAGGAAAAGATAATTGCTCGCCAAGTTTCTAGATGTTAAGCCACCTACTGCTATAACTTGGAGAATACACGAACACTCAGTCGTGACTTCGCTGAATAGAAACATAACTATTTGGGCTAGGAAATAAAGCATGTGTATAATGGGGAATTAAGTGGCCTGAAAAGGTAACAGAGAAATAGAATTGTCTAGGGTTTAGACTTAGACAGATTTCATGAGACCCTAGACATGGATAAACCCTATTTCTGAGACCTTAAAAAAGCAATATCTCCTTGGTTTGTACACTTGAGCACATGCGATCTTGACTAAAGCTTAGACACACCATAAACTGTCCATGGTTAAGCTCGCAAGGTATAAAACCTTACACATCTTCTTCGCAGATCAAAAAACAAGTATTACAGTAAGGGAAAGGAAACTTCACAAGATTTTGTAGGAATAGACCATTTTCATTGGATTTTGGCTATGACAGGAAAATGGCCTAACATTATTGATGAAGAATGACATGATCGCTGAGGTCATGAGAGCTATTGCTGGTATGCTGAGGAATCTTGGTACTGATGATGGTTATGAGGAAGCTATTGAAGACTTTAAAGTTGTTGGATCTAGTGGTGATGACCGAAGAGATAGATATGGTGAAGACAGAACTAGTCGGTTGCATAGATCTGGAGCTTGGTTAAGTACTACTTACCGAATGGAAGTTTCTACTTTATCTAAAACTTTGAGACCCAAGGACTTGATTGATTGGATTGGTGATTTAGAAGACTTATTTGGGCTAGAAGAAATTGAAGATCCTCCTAGAGTGAGGTTGGCATAGACTAAGTTGAAAGGACATGCTTCTCTTTGGTGGAAGGAATGACAAAGAGATAGAGAAGATGAAGGTGAAATGAAGATCAATCAATGGAAGTTGATGGTGACTAAATTGAAAGCTAAGTTCATATTTGTCGACTATGAGCTTGACTTGTTTAAGAAGTTGTAGAATCTAAAGTAGAAAGATTTTACTATGGAAGACTATACCGAGGAGTTTTATAAGTTGACTATTCGGTCTGGACACAAAGAACTTGGTAAATAAAAAGTAGCTTGGTATGTGAATGGTTTGATATTTAATATTCAGGATGAGCTTGGTATGTTGAAGATTGATTATGTTAAGGATGCTTATCAATATGCTCTAAAGGTAGAAGATAAGTTGAAAAGGAGACAACATAGTAATCCCCGAGGGAAGGAAAAGGTTGATCACTCAGTGAAGGATAAACCGACTATTGAAGATGAACCGAAACCTGTGGAATTGAAAAATAAGATAGGTAGGGTTATCTTTAAGGGTACTTGTTATAACTGTGGTGAAGAAGGACAATGCTCTTTTAAGTGTACACTAGAAGAAGTTTGGTGACCGATGGATTGCTGTGGTAAATGAAGACATTCAAAATGAACCTGAATCTGAGAACTTACTGGTCCAGAGAATATTGCTCGATGCAAAGGAGGAACCTTGTTAGATGAGTAACTTTTTTAGGACTCGATGCAAGTCTGGAGGTAAACTTTGTGATGTAATTGTTGATAGTGGTAGTACTAATAACCTTGTTGTTGAGGATCTGGTTCAAAAACTTGGTTTGAAGAGAATGAAGCATCCATATCCTTATAGGATTGGCTGGTTACAAGATACTCATGCTCTGGAAGTAAGGGAGTAGTGTTTTGTTGATTTTCAGATTGGCCAGTATAAGGATCTAGTGTTGTGTGATATTGTGAAGATGAATAGTTGTCATATATTGCTTGATAGACCTTGGCAGTATGATTACAGAGCTATGTATGATTGTGTGAAGAATGTGTTTACTATGGAGAAGGATGACAGGAAGTTTTCCCTGATGCCTTTACTGGATACAACTCTCGGTAGCAGAAACCTGAGTATTGGTAGCTAAGTTGAGTTGTCAGATCTTGAGAGGATGGATGATTAGTATGGATAACAAGCCTGTGTTCTATCAAGAAAAGACTTGAAAAGATAGAGGAAATAGAAGTGGAAGAGTATACAAAGTGAAGAGTTGAAGGGCTGGTATGTGAGGAACCAGTTCGAGGTTTACATGTTGAATCCTGGAAGATGTTCTTCCAGCCTATGAGAACATCTTTTCAAACCTAGGGTGTCTGATCCAGGGGCATTCTAGGGTACTCGGTGAATCTACATGGTGGTGTGTTGTTTTGGTTCTATGTTACTCGGTTTCAACTTTAACCAATGGTCTTAGTTATTGAACAAAGCTTGGTCACTGAAGGAACTCGGTGAAACCTCTTATGCTCGGTATAACTTGTACTTAGTGATGCTTATGGTGCTCAGTCGACGTGCTTTCTGGGTGATGCTTGGCATGGTCAGTTGTTTCCTTGGCACTTGGTAGTTCTGGTTTATCGACTAGAGTTCTTGGTGATTTGGTTGGCAGAATTGGTGTGTTTATTGTTGGTAGCTTTTGTTGTATTCTCCTAGGTAGATCTAGAGGATGACATGGAGAATTAAATGTTTGTAAGGCTATTTAAGAGCTGAGTGTTGTTGCATTTAATATTTGTTTGTAATAGAAGCTGACTTGCCTTAGGAGTTAATTATTTCTTCCAGCTGACTTGTTGCTAAAGATTAGTATTTAAGGAGTGTTGGGGTAGTTGTTTAGGGGCATCAGAAGTGGGCATATTTTGGGAGATAGAAGATTAGATCTGGATCCTGTGAGATCTTGAAGATCATATTATTATCTGATAGGTTGTAACAACAAAGCTAGTGGTTTGCATGCTTGGAGGCTTGTGAGCTCAAGTTCATATCTACCTTAGTGTTTCCATTAGTTGTTGATTTGTTTCAGAGATGGACTAGTGGAGAGGTTGCAAAAATACTTTTGATTGTATTTGGCCCTAAACCAGAAGGCCTTACAGTCAGGCATGTTAATGAAAATTTAGTTGAAAACATTATCTTGTTGTGTTATTCCGCATTGTGGTGTTTGGTTTCTTGTTTGGACTGTCCTTAATTGGATCCTCCTTACCTGTCCTACATCAAACTCATACATTAAGTCTGCAAGGTCATCTAAATGTTCTCTTGCCAGACTTGATCCATCACCACTAAACGCTAGCAAATAGTCCCTAATCTTAATAGGAAACTCATTAGGTGCATCTTCAATGTCATCAAAACAAAAGGGCATATATTCCTCCATAAGGAACTACCCATTTACACTCATCCCTTTAGACTAGTGATGAACACTTGATAGGGATACATTTCTTACACTTGATTTTCATAAAAACTATGCATATAAAAATCAACATACTAGAAGTATTGTAGTGAAACTTAACTTGTTGACTGGGAAGCAAGGAAGATCTAGAGCCTTCTTTGTAACTCCATCAAGTTCTTTTCTTGTAGAGTCGCCACCTCCTTGAAGAGGAAAATTTTGTACTTATTTTGTATCTCCTTCCAATCAACCAAAACTTCACTAGGATTTTATACATTATTTATCAGAGATTGCATTGATCAAACAGAGAACTCAGAGTTGCCACCCACACTTGGTGAGAAGATACATCAAATATATATATATATATATATATATATATATATATATATATATATATATATATGTATGTATGTATATTTTAACTGACTCTATTCCTCCAACCAGACTCTGGGATGATCCAGCAAATCAAGGAAACGACCATCTTAAACTTGCTTTCATTAACTCCTTCCTCAACAGAGTCGCCATCTTGATGGTGTTTTTTCTTGCAACCCCCTTTTCTAGATGGGAAATTGAGGACCAAATTGTGGGACTAAGAATTTGGAACACAAACTCGGCACCATCAGCAGAAAAGGGACAAGGAAAGTCCAATAGCACAAGGTGCAAAGACCTTCACTTTGAGCTCCACATCACTCAGGCGAGTATACCTTATCTGCACACACATGAATTCTTTTGACAAACAATAGGCCTACATATATATGACTGTGGAATAGCTTTTAGACTCATTTGGGTAGCAAATACCTCAGTGAATGTTGACCATATCTTGTGCAATATCCCTCTTGCATAGAATAAGCCTGAAAACTAGAGACTATTCCTAACTCCCCCTATAAAAAATGAAAGGTAAAATGATTTCATTCAATTTTTTGGGTGGAATAGATCTATGAAATACCCCAAATCTATCATAGACCAGTGCCTTATCTGATGGGCAACAAAGTCAAATAAACATTGCAATAGAGAGCTATGAAACAAGAAGACAACAAATTCTAATATGTTGATGCCTTACGCCAATCATACACCATTGATCAGATTCTACTTAGCAATCCACCTGTGTACTCAGATATGCAATCACCTATTCAAAGGACTTTAACCCTCCCCTTAGAAGAGACCTAGAAATAAGTAATACATTAAGCAACATCCATTGAAAGACAAGATTAAGATACCCTTGATAGCCCAACTCATACACATCTGAAAAATAGTCCTAAACTTAGTTATTTTTGTGAAAATAACTCTATTGCAGATATTTGCAGACATATAATAAAAAGACTAAAACACCCTTGATGTTCTAATAAATAAGATCAAGAACCAAATGGAGACAATCTGATAGTAGTATGAATATGCTGAAATCTTATACACAAGACATACTTGTTTCAATAAATTTTCCTCTGAAAAACCAAAAAGGATACAAGAACACCCTATATGAGAAGAAGAGGGCAGTATATACAAAAGGAAGCACTCATGGAACTAGCTTTGAGGAAATTACAGAGAATCGGGAACCCTTACTAAATGATCTTGGAAATCCTTATAAGGATTTCAACAAGATTGGGATCATTTAGGTTAAAATTAGGTCTACAACCACCACAACAATTGGGCTCAACAAGAAATGAAATCAAACAAGAAAGCCTAGAAACTTGGGAGGATCAGATCACATCTGATTGTACGATTATTTAGGCTTCATCATCAACAGGATAACTGCAAATACAAATTATCAATTTCTTGTTGTAGGCAACAAAATTAAATGCCAGAACCAACTTGGCAAACTTGCGTGAATCAAGGCATAGAGACAACTGACAATTATCGATCAAACCCTAGCCGCCCTTATCTTACATCAGTCCTCTGCATTAAACTGACATGACACCCTCAGGAAACAAAATCAGATCAAGACAGATACCCATATCTTCTACTCATCAAGTTGCACTTGTAACCGTCCTTGGAACAAACAAATATGATCTTGCTTTATCATTTCTGGCTCACTGTCCTCAAACCCTAGAAAGAAACCCTTAATAAGGTTTAAAATTCTAGCAGCAATGGCTAACTGATCAAATTTAAAACATGGTCGTTGATCATATCCTTTCCCGGCACATCGCGTGGATCTTATTAATCGACAACAGTTAATTAAGCCTTTTGAAAATAATTGACCACATCATCATTTCCCTCAGTGACCAATTAGGAGAAAGCATGTCAGCAACACTTGGCAATTGGACCCACTTTGACCTCGGCAGGCACCTTAACTCTAAGTCATCTGGCAAACTGGTGACTGAAGGCATTCGCTAGGTCATGACACATTTTACTTAACCTGGGTCTGGTTTAGAGAGCATGCAAACAAAGAATTCACGTAATCTCGCAATCTTTTCTTGACCTGAGGTTTCATCTAGAGAACACGCGACCAACATCCAATCTAAATTGCATCAACGACCATCGCTGAGTTGTGAAATCTTTTAACTTAACTCATCTTCATCTGGTGATTTAGCGACAACACCATTTTTGTGATCGTTGAACCTTTTCTTGACTCATGGTTACATTCGGAGAATACGTGACCACCACTGATCTTATTTGCATCGACGGCTCATATTCAATCTCCAAGCCTTCATCTTTGACCCATGCTTGATATGGAGATTCAACGACTGAAGAAAACTCCCAGTCACTAAATGTTTAACTTCACTCAAGTCTAGTTCAGAGATCATGCGACTGAAGGCATTTGCTAGGTCGCTCAATATTTCACTTAACTGCCAGGATCATAAGATTATGTGATTACATTGTCACCAATTCATTGAATGTTAGACTTAGCCATCGCACCTAGATCTGATGCTAATGTCGACCTTGACTAAGGATCATCTGGAGATTCCATGACTGAAGAAAGTCTCATAATCTCATAACATTTATCTTAATCCTGGTTTCATTTGGAGAATGAGCGACTAAGGCAATCTCGTAATCGCTAGATACTTGTCTCAACTCAGGTCCCATTACGAGAATTAGTGCTAGCTGTTGATCTAGATCATCATCTATGGCCCTCATTGAATCTCTAAATGTTAGCATACTTGACCGCTTGAATTAGCGATTCAGCGACTGAAGCAATCCTTAACTACTCACCAGATTGCTGAATGTTAGGCCACTAATTGCCAAGCTTAGGAGATGATGTGAACACTACAGTCATGGAGTCACTGAATAGAAACCTAACTGCTCGGGCTTAGAAAATAAAACATGTGTAGAATATGAACTTTAAGTGGCCCGAAAAGGTAATGAGAAAATAGAATAAGGGTAGGGTTTTGGACTTAGATAAATTTTGAAACCCTTACACATGGAAAAGACCTATTTCTCAGACCTTCAAGCAGCCATATCTCACTAGTTTTTGCATTTTAGCACATGTGATCTGAACTGGAGCTTTCACACACCATAAACTATCCTTGGCTAAGTGCGCAAGCCATAAAAAATCTTTATTCATCTTCACTGATCAAAACTATTTTGCAGTAGAACATGGAAATTTCTTAGGATTTTTCAAGGAATAGACCATTTTCTTTGGATTTTTGTAGTGACAAGAAAATGGGCTAACAGAAACCATGACAGAAAAGGCACTCTCTAAGGACAAACCAGCTGAGATAGAGGTTGAACCAGAAGTGAAACTAATGAGCATATGCAAATGAAGAGTGAGGCTATCAAAGGTCAAGAGGATAAAATAGATAATATACCTAACATTCCTGAGGCAGAGAGAGCAGAAGAGAAACCAAATGGAACAAGGGATGATAGGACAAGAACTGATCATGAGATATTTTTGGTAAGAATAATTTTACCAATTGAATCTTTCGAGATAGATCTTAAAGGACCAATTGACTTGGACAATTGTGATGAATATCAATTAATGAAACTATCAGTATTGGTCGTATAGAAGGATAAGAAAAGAGCCTTGTAGAAAAGTGAGAAAGGAACAAGATTAATGGCCAAATCAGTTAGTATTTTTGAGAAGTTGTTGCCCAACTATCAAATTAAACATGAATATTCCATAATTGATCATTTGGAGGGTATACTTGATTCCTTTGACACTCAGTTTCAGTCGGTTGAGCAAGAGGTGATGAGCAAGATATAGAAAGATTTTGATGACAAGAGATTTAAGCATCTTTGTTCATTAATTTTGCAAGATAAAACTTCTTTAGATACCAGAGTAAAGTATATTAAGGATTCTCTTGAAGAAGGAATCCGTATATACAAAATGAACATAAATTCCTTTTCTCATGTATCAGATATAGACAAGCTCATAAAGGAAACTAAAGACAAGTTATCAATTAAGGCAAAGACTTTTGATTCTTCAAAAGAATTTGTATTGGAGTACATGATAGAGGTATTCAAAATGAATGATCAAATAAGATATTTGGAGGATGAGAGGAAAAGATTGATAGGAAGGCATGATAAATTAAGGGACCTAATTGTTCCTAAGTTAGATGTTCTTCATAAAGCGCTTAAAGAGGCAGAGAAAGCCTATGATCTATTGAACCCTACAGGCCTTCCCGAAGAAAAGAATGCAAGCTATGCCATATGTGGGTAGATACAAATTGTGGACAGCTTGAAGAATTTTTGGGATATTTTTTTGGTAACTCTGAGAACAATCTTCTCAGATACCTTCAAGTATTCAAGTAAGTATGGAGGTTAAGTATGAGGCATGTATAGGATTTTGGTAGAAGTTTATTGTTTTTATGCTTCGCCTTTGTCATTAATGTCAAAGAGGGGGAGATTAAGTGTGAAAAATGTATAGGAGTGATGCATACCAAAAAGGGGGAGTATTATTTTGAGTCTCAGAGTACTGGCATATTGATTGGACACTTAGTCATTTTTCACTAATTGTTTCAATCAATTCCAAAGGGGGAGATTGTTGGCAAGAGGGAAGTTTAGAAGGGATGTCATGTTGTCATTGATGGAAACTACATACATATCTCTTAATTTTGTTAATGGGTTTTTCCTTACCAATACATAAATGATTAAAATCAATGAAGTACAATAAATAGAGTAGTATACATGCTTGATAATTGCATCGGTATGTACCGATGGAACAAAGTTATGATATGTGATTATGGATATCTGGTATCAGGACAGTTGGAAGGATCTAACTCTATGAGCACAAGTGTTAAAGTTTTTGAATTCAAGAGATATTAATGTCTGAGTATTGGAGTTCACAGTGTTTATTAGGAACATGAAAAAGATGAAAATATTTCATCAGTCAGACTTGAATTTCGGTGAAGAGAAATTTTTTGGGTATTGATTAATATGATTGAGCTGACTATAGAGTAATTATGTTTTGATTAGCATATCATGTCCAATGAGTATAGAAAGGTTCAGTTTACACATTTCCTATGGCAAGATGGCAGTGTTATATTTTTGGGTTATGACTTCATATAAGAGATCAAGTATTTTTTGCAAAGGAATGTAATGTAATATTGATGCAATGATAAGGAAGTAAGAAGAGACTATGTTGATATGCAAATCTATGTTCGAAGCTTCATCATAATTGCATTGGCATTATTGATGCTACTGATCAATTTGGTATAGGACTATAAGTCCATCGTTTGTTTATGATGCAGAGCACCTCGTGAAGAAAAAGAGGTCACCTAATTGGCCTGGAGTCCATGAAAACCCTTAGGTATACAAGGACCTACAAGGTCTCTATGTTTATAATTTGGGCCATTAGTGCCTATAAGCTATGTTATTGTTAATATTGCCATGTTAAGGCAAAAAATCTACAAGGGTCATCATGTAATGGGAATGAGGATTATTATTTGTGGTAGTGGTTAAAAGTCATTAAAATACCATTGGAAAATAGATTAAGGTTCATTTGGGTCTAGTTATCAATTTGACAACATTGTATGCATATCTTAGTTACTGATTTATAGGATCGTTTTGGAACCGTTTGGGAGTCAGTTTTTGGTAGTTAAGATATTTTGGTAGTAAGAGTAGATGAGGGTGATTTTGGATGTAACCCTCAAGAAGAAAAAGAGAATGCTTTGAGGGAATTCAGTGGTGTATGGATTGCACTATTTTTTTTGTTGTTTCTAGATTTGGAGTAGAATTTAATATATGATTGGTATTTTGTGGATACCTTGAGTAAAATTTATTGTGCATGGTGGAAGAGTACTGTTTCCATTGTTTTTATATTGCAATAAGTCAATATTTAAGTCTTTTGTGTTGTGTTATGAAATTATGTACAGTAACAATGAGTATTCATGTTTAAATTTCTTGCTCTCATCATGAGTACAGTATTTGTAAACATACTTTCCCACCACTAGGTTTTGAGGAAGATACTCTTGTCATGTATTAAATATGTATTTAGAATGTTTCTTGTAGGTTGTGGAATGGTAGGATGGATGAAATCCTTAGACAGAGAGTTTGTGCATTGAAAATGCACTAATAGAAAATAATATTGTCTCAAAAAATAGACCCTCAGTGCAGGGGCCATATCTCCCTAATGCACCGTTGGATCTTCCTAATCTTTTAGTATGTTTTTAAGAAACTAAATACACCCATCCTCACCAGAGAGATTGAGGAAATTTTTTCTTGTTCAAAAGTTATACCACTCTGTGTGCAGGTCTATCTAGAGACAATAAGAAGGTTGTTTTTGAGTATTTATTTTCAAGATTGTGGTTTGGTTTCAAGTTTAAGTGTGGACTAGATGTTGTAGGGGATTGGTGCTAAGTATGTGGAGCCTAGTGGAGGAGATGTCAGTCTTGAAGACTAAATGACCATTGATAGGTTTTGAGAGTGGGTAGGTTCATGAGTGTGATCCTAGGTTGGAGGACTAGAGAAGTGCCTTCACAAGCAAATCCACTTTGCTCCGCATCAATTTAAGTAATTGGTTGTACAAGACTTGATGTAATTTGGTTGTGTAATTGAGTAGTGAGCTCTATGTTGTAAGTCTGAATGCAAGTGCATTCCCACCTATTGTGCTCATGCTCTTAACTGGGCACTTATTACTGCAAATTAGTGAGTTACTTGTGGGTATCATCCCCATCGGGGTTTTTTCCTTAACTAATTTTTCCTCAAAAATAAATGATGGTGTTGTGATGTGCATGTTCTATGTTATGTTTTTCTTACTTACACTTATCTTCAGTACTGAGTTATAGTTTCAGTTTAAATTGTTAAAGAATACTACTACATTGATTCATCCCCCTAGTGCTCCCTAATCCTAATACTTTAAGCATCAACATGTAGGGTCACACATGGTGATTCAACATTGCAATAAGGAAAAACTTGTAAATTTGTAATATTACACTTATAAAAGTAAGAGAGGAAGAGGTAGAGGATAATGAGAGAAACATAGTAAATAACCTAATTTCTATTGTTACTTAGAGAATTAGAGTTCATCACATGTGTTCAAATTTGATCAAAGATAGACAAATGGTAGTTTAAAAACCAAATAAAGTAAACAAGTCTCCATTTTGACCATTAAAAAAATCATACAATTATACTATTTTATGGAGAAGCTAAAACTACCTAGATATCCACACAAGTGCATTTTAATCTTTGAGGATTTAAAGATTTAGGAAACCATAAAATGGTTATAATAGATAAAAGTAAACAAAATATTATTAAAAGGGTATAAGAAGATATCACTATCACATAAACAAATAAGACATTTGGCATCCAAAAAGGGAAAAGGGCTAGGATATTTCTAGAATTAACAATAAAATGGATAAATTTATAGTGTAAAAATAATATTGGTAGTATGATGTATGACCTTTCATCTCTCCAATAATGGAAGAGACATATTGTATCCTTTGTTTTCCTATTTGTGAACTTCATCATTTTCTAATGGAATGTACAAAGTCACATGTTCTTCTCCTCTTGAAAAATGACAAAATAGATAAAATAGAAAAAGATAGTAAAGTGTATGCTTCTTTAATATGTCCATTTTACTATTAAAATAAAACTCCATATTTATATGTTCTTTTATTACTTCTTTTTTGGTCTAGTACATTTATTTCCATTTGCAATTTCACATTTAATAACTAAGATAAATTATCACAATATCAATAACCAACATCAATATTAATTAGTTAAAATTAGTTGTGTATAGGTGTATCCATTATTTTAAATTAGCTTCAAACTAAACTAAAGAAAGTTTTGTTTACTTATGATTTCACAATTCTAAATACCAATACAAATTATTACAATATCATTATTAATTAGTCTAAATTACTTATACTTATGTATATAAATTATATTAAATTATCTTAGATTAAATTAAATAGAAATTAATTTCTTTAGAATAGTATTTGGTTGGTATATTGAGCACTTGTTTGAACTACTCACATACATTAATTATAGTTGAATTTGGAAGATATGAGACTTAAATATAGTGAGTGGATTTCTAAATATTAGAAATGCAACTATAGAATATTGTATTGAAAACATTTTTATTATTAATAATTAATATACAAGGTATATAATAATATTAAATTCAAGATAATGATTGAAAGTGTTTTTGGATTTAATAGTGCAATGACTTTAAGTATAAATGTTTAAGATCATACTTAAGGATTGAAACTTATGTTTGCAAGATTATATTCACTTAAGACATCAAATTTCCTCACTTTATAATAACTAGAAAAATAATTTGATTTCTGTAATCAATTATATAAGAGTTATTTTGGATCGCTCATATAATTGAATCTAGAAATGACATTTCCCTAATATTATACTCTCTAAAAGAAGACAATAGCAGAAGTAGAGGAGAGTGAAAGAAAATGAGTAAACGATCTAAAAGAAAAAGATTTATCACCAAATAATTAATAAAACAAAATGACGAGTCTGACTCAATTTACTAGAGCTTCATGTGGTTGGTAGGAGGTCACAAGGTCCAATCTCCTCCCAATCTAGAACTTGTGTCATACAAACATCACTGATTACATTAACAAGTTTCACTATAATATATAAAAGGCTACCTGATTCCTAGAATCTAAAAGAATAATAATATTTTCATAATAGTTTAATATAATATATGTAATCAAACAATCAAGAAACACTTTTTCATAAGATGTGAAATGAGAGACCATGTGTAAATTTAGTTGCTTGAATCAATGGTCTCTTCTAGTAGACCCACTTTTGCAACTAGAGATGTAATAGTGCGACTTTGTTTAAATAAATTATAGGAAGTTAATGCATGCTTGTTCTAAAAATATTTCAAAGAGAAAAGCTCAACATCTGGAAATGATTTGAAAAGTTAGAACCTATTCAATGCTTTAAAGAAACACAAAATAAAAAGAATTATGATATTATGTATTTGTAAGATAACCACTATATAATGGAGTAAAACCATAGTATGTAGTGGTTGTAGACTACTATAATGGCCACATTGTCAATACATAAAGGCACATACTCCGCTTAATATTAAAATTAATTTAAAAATAAAAATAAAAATTGTGCATTATCATGTTGTTATTAAATGCATGTCAAAAGAGTATAGTGGTCACAAGTCATTCCATAATGGTCAAGCTACCACTATAATATGATAGTCACAAGCCAAGCTCCACCATAATGGTCTTGACAAAGATTGAATTATAAAAGAATATTTTATGTATTTTTCATAACGACTAGTATCAGAGCATAGCACCTGTGAATATGCCTTGAGTATCTAAAGTTGTGCATATGTTAGTTGGAGTCTGTTGACATAGGAGGATGGAGGATTTACATAATCTCAAGTTAGCTTCTTGCTTTGAGATGGTATTTTCCTTGAGAAGCATTTTTTGGTTTTTTGGTTGTTGGATTAATTTATGGAAAGTTTAGTTTTGAGAGGGGAGGGGTGAATCAATACTTCAAAAACTTTTATCCACTTTACTAACTATTCACCAAATATAAAACATTACATATATCAACATGAATTATGTGTAGGACATGGGTAATTGAGAAATGAACTAAAAGATGAAGTGTTAGTAATAAATGTATTTAAGCTTATGTAAGAAGTAATAATGTTATCTCTTACTATATATCTAAATTCTAAAAGCTAATGTTAAGTAAAGTAGGTAAGAAAATGAATTCATCTTAATGAGTAATTGAATCAATAGTTTTAATATTAGTAATGAACATTAAGGGAACCTTTAAGGACATGTTTTTTTTATTTATGGTTATCAAGTAGTTAATAGTATTAGTTTTTTTAAAAAATAATAGCTTCTTTTCTTAGAACTTTAGGACTTTTCCTTATGGGTTCCTTGGCAGGGGCGTTACATCTCATCCTTAGCGAGCATTGACGATGGTCCAGTCTTATCCTATGAGGCTTGTGGACCTGGTCCAAACTCTCGCATGGTGGCTTGAATGTGACTTTGTCATTCATTCTTGTATTGGGGTCATCTTGGAGACCTTGGAAGTATGTTTGAGTCTTCTGCTTGTATACAATTGTTTGATGATCATTCTTTTTCTTCCATTTTTGTTGATATATTTGCTTATAGTTTTGGCTATGTTTTCACTTATGTTCATGATGCCATATTTTATGTTAAAAAATAATTGTTTAGTGCTTATTTGACTCTATGTTCTGAGGGTTCCCTAGTGGGGCATTACAAGAAATTTTAATTTCTTTAGAGAAGTATTTGGTTTGTATATTGAGAACTTGTTTGAACTACTCACATACATGAATTATAGTTGAATGAAAAAGATACAAGGGTTAAATATAGAAAGCAGATTTCTAAATATTATGAACACAATCTGACAATATAGTAGAGATAAGTCTTGTGTATTTCATAAATAATACAAGAGATGATATTTTTAAGTTCATGATAATGATTGAAGGTGTTTTTGGATGTAGCTACATGATGACTTAAATCAATAATATTTAGGATCACACTTTGATGATTTAACATTAGAGTAAGGAAGATTTTATGGTTGTGCAGGATTACACTCAATTAAAAACATAAAATTTCTTCACTCCACACTAATTAGGGAAACAACATCACTTTTGAATTCATTTGTGTAAGAGTTCTTTTAGATCACATACATATATTTAATCGATAAATAACATCTCTCTAAGATTATACCCTTAAAAAAGAAGATAGAATGAGAGGTAAAGGATAATTAAAGAAAATAAATAAACAACCCAAAAATATAAAAATTTATCATTAATAATTAATAAAACAAATTGATATATATTATGTAAATAAAATATTGATTTCTTAATTAACTAAATAAAATAACTAGTAATCCTATCTAAAATATTGATGTTGAAACACTAATACTAAAATTTGTCATAGCCTCATTATAAAACAATTTTAATCAATATCAAATCAATTATTATGAGAACAATAAAGTAAGGAATCTGAATATATATATACATATATATATATATATATATACATACATATATATATATATATATATATATATATATATATATATATATATATATATATATATATATATATATATATATATATACATACATATATATATATATATATATATATATATATATATATATATATATATATATATATACATATATATATATATATATATATACATATATATATATATATATATATATACATATATATATATATATATATATATACATATATATATATATATATATATACATATATATATATATATATATATATATATACATATATATATATATATATATATACATATATATATATATATATATACACATTGAATCAAGGTGGCAATGCCACTTCATATATATTATATTAATAATTTTTTTTTGTTTTTTACACTGGTTCAAAAGAGTTCCTAGATAAAAAAAACCAGAAAGAAAAACTTTGATTAGTGCTCACAAAATTAAAACCAAAATATGTGTTGTAGAGTCTAGAAGAAAGCCCCCCACTAGCCGAAGATAGTTACATGCAAAAATGCCCAAGGCTAGAGCAATTTTTCTCACAAGTTCCATCTTGGAAGAAACATAGATTACATCGATACATTATAGCTTGACATGAGGCATTTCGACTAGCAGAATAATGAAAAAAAAATAGGAGTCCTCGACTTTGAAGACAAGTTGTCTGAAAACTGGAGTCAAAGACAAATACAACGTCTCAACTACAAATCACCAACATGATATATCCTACAATCAAAATCACAAAAAAGAACAACGTGCAGCAGAATATGAGAACGAAACTACTACTCCATATGTGTTGGGAAGAAGCTTCCCACACCTAACCGAAGCTTCCAAATGTTAGAAGATTCACCATCAATGACTCTATTAGGATCAAGGATTTGGTTCGAAAGGGGGGAAGAAACCATAGACGGTTTCAAATTATCTGTATTAACAGAAGTGGGCATAGTATCATGTTCCAAAAGACCATAAAAAGTTGAGTGAACACCATTAATACACTCCTACCCCAAAAATATTCCAAACTGGTGCAAGGCAACTTTAACCAATCTAAAAGATTGACGCTCAAGAGCCTTCTTAATGTTTTCATAAGTCACATAAACCCCATGGTTATTTAACAGAGAATGGTGATGGAATAACCCTCCAATGAGAGTAGCACCCCCCCCACAAATCATAGTTTTGAAAAACCCTTTGTAACTTATTATTAATTAGAAACTCAGGTTTAACATGTTGAATAACAATCAAGTCCAGAAGGAAAGGGGACTGTAATAAATCCAAAGCATTGGACATAAAGATCAATAATATTTGAGAAGGGAAAATGATGTGCTTACCTGGAGGAAATAAAATTTCATATCTAATTACCCTTTTAATAGCTCTATGAACCTGTAGACTATCACACACAAAGATTGTGGCAAGCATAGACATCATTTATATGACCCAAGAAAGGATTTTCCCAGCTTTGAACCTCCAAAAAGACCCTTAAATTATGAGGATAATAATCCATATGTAGCGCATTACAAGACGAACAAAGATCAACCTTGGTACTAATGCCAACCAAGTGGGAAGGACATGCATCTATTAGCCAAAGAAACCATGACAAAATCTACAATGAGTCAAAAAAACTAGGAAGCTATGGAATGAAAGAGAGCTGGTTGCAAATGACAAAAAATAACAAACATAATGAAATAAATACACCAAAAAGTTAAAAAAAATGAGTCATAATTATACAAAAGAAATTAGAGAATCATATTCAAATATAATAAAGGAAAATGACAGTTAGGAACCAAAGCAAGAAAAAAAGGTCGCTATTTTGGTTATTGAAAAAAAAAACATATAATTGTACCATTTGTGACATAATTTAAACTACCTAAATATCCACACAAGTGCATTTAGTCTTTGTGGATTCATATTTAGTAAATTATAAAATGTTTATAATAATTCAAAATAAACAAAGAAACATCAAAAGGTTATAATAAAAGATCACTACATACAAACAAATAAAGCATTTGGTATGTGGAATAGGGAAAAAAATAATAATAATACAAGAAAAGAAAGAATATTTAAAAAATTAACACTAAAAAGGATATAAGCTATTAGATAAAAACTAGAGGGTATACTTTTTATATTACGATATATTGCATTCTTTCTTCTCCCTTTTGTGACATTTCATCAACATCTAATGTAATGGATGAAGTAATACATTCTTCTCTTCTTAGAAAGTGACAAAATAGATAAAATTAAAAAAGACTTGAAGTGAGATGTATGCTTAAATTTAAGATGTCCATTTTACTATTAATATAATTACATGCTTATATATGTCTTTTATTATAATATTTCAATGATCCATAAAGATCATGTAAGTGCATTTATTTGTATTTATAATTGTATAATTAATTACTATTATAAATTATCACAATATCAATGATTAGCATCAATATTAATTAGTCTAAATCAATTATGCTTATATTCATCCATTATTATAAAACTAGCTTAGTCTAAACTAAAGAATATTTAATTTTCTTTAGAATATATTTAATTTAATTTACAATAACATTTAGTTGCTATAGGTGAATTTAGAAGATATAAGGCTTGATTAGAGAGCAAGTTTCTAGATAATAGAAACACAACTTGACATTATTGTATAGAGAAATCTTGAGCTATCTATAATTACTGTCAAAGATAATATTTTTATGTTCATGACAATGATCAAATGTAATTTTGGATGTAATCATGTGACAACTTTAAACATCAACATGTAGGATCACAATGTGATTCAACATTGCAATGAGGAAAAATTTACAAAATTGCAATATTACACTTATAAAAATAAGAGAGGAAGAGGTGGAGGATAATGAGAAACATAGTAAATAACCTAATTTCTATTGTTACTTAGAGAATTAGAGAATCATGTTCAAATTTGATCAAAAGTAGACAAATAGTAGTTTAAAAACCAAAGAAAATAAACAAGTCACTATCTTGACCATTAAAATATCATACAATTATACTATTTTATGGAAAAGATAAAACTAGCTAGATATCCACACAAGTGCATTTTAATCTTTGAGGATTCAAAGATTTAGGAAACCATAAAATGGTTATAATAGATAAAAGTAAACAAAACATTATTAAAAGGGTATAAGAAGATATCACTATCACATAAACAAATAAGACATTTGGCATCCAAAAAGGAAAAAGGGCTAAGATATTTCAAGAATTAACAATAAAATGGATAAATTTATAGTGTAAAATTAATTTTGGTAGTGTGATGTATGACCTTTCATCTCTCCAAATAATGGAAGAGACATATTGTATCTTTTGTTTTCCTATTTGTGAATTTCATCATTGGAATGTACAAAGTCACACGTTCTTCTCCTCTTGAAAAATGACAAAATAGATAAAATTGAAAAAGACAAAGTAAAGTGTATGCTTCTTTAAGATGTCCATTTTACTATTAATACAACTCCATGTTTATATGTTCTTTTATTACTTTTTTTTTTGTGGGGGGGGGGTCTAGTACATTTATTTCCATTTACAATTTCACATTTAATAGCCAACATAAATTATAACAATATCAATAACCAACATCAATATTAATTAGTCAAAATTAGTTGTGCATAGGTGTATCCATTATTTTAAATTAGCTTCAAACTAAACTAAAGAAAGTTTTGTTTTACTTATTATTTCACAATTAAATACCAATACAAATTATCACAATATCATTATTAATTAGTCTAAATTATTTATACTTATGTGTACAAATTATATTAGATTAAATTAAATTAAATTAATTTATTTAGAATAGTATTTGGGTGGTATATTAGTATTTGGTTGGTATATTGAGCACTTGTTGGAACTACTCACATACATTAATTATAGTTGAATTTAGTAGATAAGAGACTTAAATATAGTGAGTGGATTTCTAAATATTAGAAATGCAACTATACAATATTGTATTGTTTTTTTTGTTATTAATAATAAATATACAAGATATATAATAATATTAAATTCAAGATAATGATTGAAAGTGTTTTAGTATTTAATAGTGCGACTTTAAGCATAAATGTTTAAGATCATACTTAAGGATTGAATATTAGAATGAGGAAAAACTTATGTTTGCAAGATTATATTCACTTAAAGATATCAAATTTCCTTGCTTTATAATAAGTGGCAAAACAATTTGATTTCTATAATCAATTATATAAGAGTTGTTTTGGATCGCTCATATAATTGAATCGAGAAACGACATTTCCCTAAGATTATACTCTCTAAAAGAAGAGAGTAGGAGAAGTAGAGGAGAGTGAAAGAAAATGCGTAAATGATCTAAAAGAAAAAGATTTATCACCAAATAATTAATAAAATAAAATGATGAGTCTTAACTCAATTTACTAGAGCTTCATGTAGTTGGTTAAAGGCCACAAGGTCGAATCTCCTCCCAATCTAGAACTTGTGTCATACAAACATCACGGATTACATTAACAAGTTTCACTATAATATATGAAAGACTACTCGATTCCTAGAATCTAAAAGAATAATAACAAAAACAAAATAATATATTATTTGAATAAAATCTTATATTCAGTTAAATAATTGAATAAAATAATTAGTAAAACCAATCTAAAACATTGATGCTGAAACATTGATACTACAATTCGCCATGCCCACATTTAAAAACAATTTTAATCAGTACCAATCATGCTGATACATGAATTTCCTAACAATATTTCAATATCCATAACAAATCCATTAAATAACCATTCTCGTTACCCAACAATTATTACTAATGCCATTGAAGAACTTCAAACATGGACGCCTCCAACACCTGGTAGCTGTGTTGACTGATGGAGATGATCTGTGAGGCCCTGGGCCTTGGGGCTTGGGTAGAAGAAAAAGTAAACAAAACAAAGTATAGAATTATATTAGGTAGCACACAGATTTGATGGCAGAAGGCTTTTCATTACAAAATCTGCAAAGAAGACAAAGAAATAAATAAAGAAATGGAGCACATAGAGATAGAGATAGGAATTTTTCATTCAGTATCAAGTTGATACGAGGAAACTGCCAAAAGAAGAGGAGCATAAGAACAAGACCCTTCAACAACGTAGCTTTCAAAACCTAATATCATCCACCCAAAAGAATAAAATTCAATTTCTTTAATCACCGGAGCTCCTGAAAAAAGGAGGTCAAAGGGAGAGGGTAAAAATGAAAAACCCCAAAATAATATAAAAACTATTGTTTTTAATTTTGTGACCAGCGAGTCCTTTGCGGCGCCGTTTGGGCTGGCGGCCGACGAGCAAGACCATGCAAAAATCCGGGCAGCGGGTGCCCGCATTTGATCTCGCTTTTCCCATCAACAGGAAAGCGAGTCCGTACACTGACCGCCGGCGGCGAGTGACGTCAGCGGGCTATCATTTGTTCATACACACATCTCCCTAAAATTTTACCTTCTTTTGTCCCCAAGTCAATGTAATTCCGTTAACCGGAAGTAGTAGTCGGCGACCACAGGGTGGGTTTTGAGTATTGGCCCAGTGGATTGATAATCTTCACATGTGGCAGATGACCTGGCATTCCCGTAGCCCTCGGATGGGGGATTTTGATGGGGGCACATACAGTTGGAAGTGGGTATCAGAGAAATTGATGTTTCGGTGGATAATCTTCACATGTGGCAGATGACCTGGCAGGTGGGGGAGGCGTTTGATAGGGGACTGCATATAGAGTTGGAAGTGGGTATCAGTGAAATTGATGTCTTGAATGGATTTTAAATTGGGTTTGGATGGTCAGGCGGATGTTTTTAATTCAAATTAATTGGATCTAGAAGGTGGGATTTGGAGGAATTCTGATGGAGTTCTGGTGGATTTGGCAGACTGATTATGGTTTTTTTAATTTTTGGTTTGTGGGGTTCTAGTTTATAAAGCTAGGTGGGATTTGATGAGAAATAGCTGGGATTTTTCCAAGGTGGGTAAGAATATAAACAGTCACGAATGACCAGGCACTGAACAGTGCAGTTCCTTGTTGTACACGGATTTGATGTGGTTTTCTGACCGCAGGCTCTTCGCTCTCTCCTCCTTACATACACACAAATCAATGATATAGAGAAACCAGGGGACTACACAGTGGAAGTTTTTGTTGAGCCGGGGGAATGGAAGGAAAACTAAGAGTCATTAAATTTTGATTGAGTGTGTTATGACCCTAGTTTTTCCTTTCATTCATTCATTTAGGATTCAGGAGTGAATACATATTTTGTCTCTTGCTGTGCCCTTGTGATCTATTTCTCTGCGGTGATCTTTTTCAGTGGAGAAGAAAGGAAGGGAAAGGGAAAGGAAAAGAAAGGGTCTTGTATACAGTGTAGTACAAGTGGCTTACATACAACCACATTAGGGGCCAGCAGCAGGAGCAGCAGGAGGCTAGGTCAGTCAGTAGTAGTAGTAATAGTACTAACTATACTATACTACACTACTGCTTTGTGCAGAGGCAGACTATACTATGATCATAAATAATAACTAGGCCTAGACCTGTTCATGTCCATCATATAATCATGCAGCAGGCAATCCAAATAATCCTTTATCGATCTTAGCTACAGCCCCACAAACTCCTTTCTGTTCCCCTGTGACCTAATTTTGCATTCACTTACTTTCTACCACTACTGACAAACACACATATTCACGCACGCACGCATTCTCTCTCTTAGGCTTTAGAGATACATCATAGGAGGAGCTTTTAATAGGCCCCCCCCAAAAAACCTCCCCCTCCTTTGATGATAATATATACACACACACTTCCGACACCAAGCAAGCCTGTCTATGGTGATGCTTTTCTTACACATGTACACACCAGGCTGAGGGAATCCATTTCAGACTGGCAATAGGATTCATCCGTATTCATCTTTGATCTGTGCCTCTCCTTACATCCCATCCCGTCCCGTTTTCCCACCTCTCTTAACACCCATATAAGAAGTCAACACAACATCACCCCACAACCCACATATCAGATTTTGCATAGACTAAGTGGGCATCTGGCAAATTGGGCTGGGCTGCCTCTGCCTACATAGTGGAGGACAGTTGAAGCAATCCACTTGTTTTTTGTGTTCTTGTGAGCAGATTGGGAAGAGAATTCAATAATGGAGGCTCTTAACTTTGGTTACAGTCATGATAAGGGTGATGCACAACTGCCTCCTGGATTCAGGTTCCATCCCACTGATGAAGAGCTCATAACACATTATCTCATGAGAAAGGTTTTGGACAGCAGTTTCACAGGAAGGGCCATTGCTGAAGTGGACCTCAACAAGTGTGAGCCTTGGGACCTCCCTGGTATGTTCAATTCCCTCCTTTATTGTTCACTGTGTGTATAATCCCACACACCCATTTGATCTCAAATGATGATATATGCATACTGATTACTGAGTGTCTGTGCTGAGTACTCCAGCCCCATGCATTTCACACCTTCATCTGTACACAATGTCTTTCTAGTTTCTTTCTACTCACACGCCCATTTCATTTCATATGATCATCTGAAAATTGTGTCAATCTAAGCTCTCAACTGTCTCCTCTCTTTTGATCTTCTCATAACTTGTCTATGTAGGCTAGCACCCACATATCCTTGTACACAAATTATGCCTGGATAATCTCACACACCCATTTCTTCTCGTATCATCATCTATATTGTGTAAATACTATATATCATACTATAGCCCTTGTTTGATACACAAATTGTGTCTGCTTAATCTCACACAACCATTTCTTCCCATATCATCATCTATATTGTGTGAATATACTATATATGTCATACTATAACCTTTGTTTGATGCACAAATTGTGCCTGCATAATATCTCACACTCATTTCTTCTCGTATTATCATATATATTGTGTGTATATACTTATACCATATACTATAGTATAACTCTGGTTTGATACACAAATTGTGTGTGCATAATCTCACACGCCCATTTCATTTCATATTATCTATATACCGTGTGTATATACTATACGGTATATAGTATACCATAACTTTAGTTTGATGCAGTATGAATCATTCATTCTATCGGCTCCTGGAGCGGGTGCACTAGATGATGATCTTTATTAACTATGTACGTCATGAAACTTAAATGCCTTATGTTTAATGGCCTTGTAGTACTAAATACTCTCAAGGATCAAGGATCTAGGCATGAAGATTACCTCATTCTAGTGTGGGGGAACGGGCCGTTTCATGGGAAGTCTGAACATATATTCCACCAATATATTCTGGTTCAAAGTCTTTCACGTGAGAGATAGTATCCAGGCCTAATTGTTGCCCTCGGTTACAAATATTATGAAGTTTTTCTTCTTGGCATGCTCTTCACACGCTTCGCAACATTCGATTATCGGCTCTTGTGTTTGTTAGCATTCATTGACGTATATCTTGTTTCTGACACTATCTTTTCTTCACACAAGTTTGTAGATCACACAATCTTTTTCGGTGGATTCTGTTGGACAGATACTCAATGTTTTTATGTTTTGGGATGCAGAAAAAGCGAAGATGGGCGAGAAGGAATGGTACTTCTTCAGCCTGAGAGATCGCAAGTATCCTACTGGGCTCAGGACCAACAGAGCTACGGAGGCAGGCTACTGGAAAGCCACAGGCAAGGATCGCGAGATCTTCAGTGCAAGATCTTCTGCCCTTGTTGGAATGAAGAAGACACTTGTGTTCTACAGGGGCCGAGCTCCAAAGGGTGAGAAAAGCAACTGGGTCATGCATGAATATCGCCTTGAGGGCAAGTTCTCCTACCATCAACTCCCCAAGACTTCCAAGGTATACATCTATACCACGATCATTCTCTACTTGGGTTTTCGATACGTGATAATTATCTACCTGGGTTTTGACACCTGATCATTCTTTACTTCGGGTATAAAATATATATATTACAGAAACACACACAAATAGTGGATATACCTAAAAAACAAGCAGATCCATCTGGAGAAAAGAAGACTTAGGCGCAGTGGTGTTGTAGCTGGTTTTAATTCTAGGATGATGTGTGTTTTCTGGTTATCGACAGAGAAATGCTTCACAATAGGATATACCTCGATCAATTTGGCTTTTTTCTTTTAGGGTTTTTGAGGTGGGAGATGGTGTTGCAGTTGTTTTATGAGATTTGGGATATGTATTTATTGTTTTATTAGTTTTGGGATATGTATTTGTTGTTTGAATCTGGTTATCAATTCGGATGGTGGATCGTGGAGTACGATCTGAAACTTGATATTGAAAGTTTTAAACTTAAGTTAGCTCGTTTTCTTAGGTTATGCCCTTTGAAAATGTGCAAAACTAATTACTCCAACAGTTTTTAAGACCATGATCACACACTCTCGTTCACTCTTCATGAACTGATGTGTATTCGAAGCTCTCTTTTAGAGTTCCTTAAATGCTGGAATGCTGTTACCTTTTTTTAAGATTCATGAATGGCTTGTGATCCTTGCCTATCAGGTCTGTTTCAATTGCCGTGTGGTATGTTCTTGGTTTGTTAACGTTTTGAGACAGTTAATTCATTCAGTCCTATGTTACAGAAGTGGTTATCACTCAATCGACAGTCAGTCGCTGCGTGAATGGGTGCATGTTAATGTTTGAGCCATTCCATTTTGGTCTTATTATAGATGTGTTACCTAGCCTACTTTTGAGAGTTATAGATGGGTATTTTATTAGCTGTCTCAGTTCAGTTGCCGTTGCAGTGCATGCCAAAAGAGTTTACAAAGACCATCTTCTTACTCTAATGCATGAATTGCTTTCATTTGGTATGCTTATGGCCTATCAAAAACCAAGGGTTTTATGCAGGTGTATTGATAACCAAGTATTCATCTAAGTTTTTGTCTATATTAGTGCCCGAATTCCATGCTTTTGTGTCGTTATATGGGTGAGAGGCCTTCAAATAACCAGCGTTTTATAGCGTTATAAGTAACGATAACTAAGCTTTTGTAGAAGTTTTAAGAGTCTTACACTTCTGTCTGCATTCCATGCGTGTACCTGGTTTGCCGGGATGTGATCTAACTTCTTCATGATATCTGCACATATATAGCTTATCAAAATCTGAAACGATGTACCTTCATGCGTGAGATCTGCATTTGTATCCTGTCAACTGGGTGTCACTGTAAATGTTGCATAATGGTGTCTTGGTACTTGGGATGTATATTATAAACTCTATGCTGAGGATTGTACCGCCTGTGACTTGTACTGTTTATATCAGCTTGCCGATATATGTGCCTCTATGGGTTTATGGAAGGTTAATAGATAATGCTTTTTATAGCCAAGATCGATATTTTTTTTTGTTTTCTGAGTGCATTGTATATGCAATGCGGTGTGCAGGATGAGTGGGTGGTGTGTCGTATATTTCAGAAGAGCGCAGGAAGCAAAAAGAGTGCTTCATCATTCATCAGAAGCTCTTATATTGATGTTGGGTCCCCTTCACTGCCTCCATTATCAGCTGTAAATGATGAGAGTGGGTCTCTGGAGAGTGAAGGATCTGCAAGGGAGCCCGTGCCCTGCTTCTCCACTGCCCCATATAATAGTAGCAGCAGCAGTGCTTTCAGGGCTCCTAATAGCTTGCAGCACCATCAGCAGCAGAGAACATCTGCAGACTCCACAGACATGTCTGATATTGCAAGCATTATTAAGGGTTCATCTTTCATGCAAAACCTAGTTCTGAATGATCCCAGACTTATCATGAACAACAATAGCTTCAATCCCAGGACTAGCCCATTTCCTCCATTCCTTAATCAGAGACAAGAGAACCCAATTCAGCCTCCTCCTTTCCTGTTTTCACATCTGCCTGCTGCACTATTATCATCTTCCATGCCTGTGAGTTACCCAATGGATCAGAATCAGCCCCAGATGCAAAACAACCTTCCTGGATTGCCACTGCCTCCAAGTGCTTTACTGAGGGCATTGGCTGATCAGTACAATATGGACCAAACCCTAAAGCACTGCAAGATTGAGCCCTCTTTTGGTTCTCAATTAGATAAGTCTGGTAAGATGGAGCATTCTGCAGGCCAGTGGGTTGATAATCAGCAGCCAGATATCAGCATTGAAAGCCATGGAATTCCTCAGCCTGCAGTTGCCTCACGCATAAGCACCAGCATGAACTCTGATATGGTCTGCAATCGATCTTACCAAGTTGACACTCCATCAGGAAATGCTCCAGTCGATTTTGAGAGCATCTGGAATTATTAATATTTTGAACAAACTTCAAATCATTTCTATGACCTGTCTATTATTGACAGGGAATGTGTATGTATAATATGTTTTGAAGGCTCCAACAAAAACTTGGAGTCATGGACCATTACAAACCAGTAAGCACATGTGGTTCTTATTGTACTAGTACTATATATTGTGTTCATCACAGTATATTGGTTTTATAGGTTTATATTGTGCTGTTTTGCGAAACATTTCTAAGAATTATAATATGTATGGCTCTATTTTCAGACAAGACCAATTGAGTCTTATATATAGGAGGTAGAAATTTGTGGTTTACTAAATGTTCATAATCATAAGCTGGTGATTTTCATTACTACAAACTCTGACATGATCTCCATTTCATTCTCTTAGGTACCTTATGATTTATTAGTTGTTATTTTTTTGTAGTTTTATGATATACCTGATGCAAATTATTAGTTATTTTTATTGTTTTATGACATGCATATGAACGAATGGGAGATTTCCTGGGAACTTTTAAGGCATTGTTTTTTACACGCCATTATACATTTTTTGTGAATGATGTTAAATGCTGCTGCACACAATTAATGTATGAAGTTCTTCGTATGAATAATGGTGTTATGAATGAGAAATTTGCCACTGCCGCCCACAAATATT